>CM042162.1:76341565-76346565 GCA_023376005.1 Doryteuthis pealeii
AATCAACATAAATCTGCCAATTTTGGAATTGGAAGCTCAAATTTTTGGAATCGGATAACTTTATCATAATCCATACTTGGATGAAATTTCAGAAAAATTGAACGGGGTGGGTGACATGGACTGGATGATTTGACATGGAATTATCCATAATTTCATCAAAGAATGAATATTTTTTTAGTTGAAAAATTCAATAATATATTCTAGCTGTCAGTCATTGAAACGTTTCCAATTTTGTGTACAATCAATACCACATTATACGAATATGTCTACTTTCCTCTGCCCCAAATTGACAACTGGGAGTGGATCTTAGAAAACAGATGAAATTCCCTGATCACATCATGCCATAACACTCTGTCCAGACATAGGGAATCTTCTCAGATGAAACCAAGCAGGGGATCATACGGGAATTAACAGGTGTTGTGGGGAGGTAGCTCATGAGCAGAAAATCTCACTAAATACCATGAGTTGGTAAAAGAGTACAGAAGTCTGGCAAGTTCTATTTGATCCAATAAAAGTGGCTGTTGAGGGTCCACAGGACTCTTGCTCTGGATGGCCCTCACTTTACAGGGCCTTGACTAGAATTGTTATTGTTTCAAGTTATAATAATAATAATAATAATAATCCTTAGTAAACTGTTATAGCTTCCCACCCTGTCATCTGGGGCATTAGAATGCACCGACTGGTATGGGGTATGGGGCCACCTGTTGGCCATGAGTGGCGACCCGTGATGCTTAAGGATATAATCCAGGTGGTTGAGCAGTCAATGATTTGCAATACTCCATTTAGGCCCTTTCTTGGGCTAGACGGGCGGTCGGAGAGGCCCCCTAGCACCTATATGATTAATCCAAACCTATTGCCCTTATGGCAAGCCCCAGCCCCTTTTTATCATATGGTTGCTAGAAGGCGGTGGCTGAGGGTCTACATGTCCTGGGAATGACGTTAAACTCTATCTGATGGTGAGGTTCCAGTTTTGGAGGTTTGGGGAATGTGGAATACCCCTTCATCACCATTGCTCCCTGGCCCACTCTGACCCGGAGTGGTAGTACCTGTTAGGGTCCCATTTATGGGTTAATAGAAAAACATGAGTTTATAAACAAAATTGATTATCCATTAAGAATGAATTTTTCAAAAATTTATCAGCATTAAATGACCCACTGTGGTTGATATGCCATGAACCAAACCAAACCAAACTGTTATATAGCTTCAGGTAACTATTCTCAATACAAATAATTTACAGTTATATATAATGTATGGAGGCACGTAATGTAATGGTTAGAGTTGCAGGAAATGGACTTGTCAACCCGAGTTCAATTCCTGGATGAAGCTGTTTGCATTTCACATGGCACTAATACCCTTGGGAAAGGTATGAATCCAATTCTCCCTCCAGCTATGGATAAATAGCCAGGCAGACTGGGCTCTTGAACCATAGCTAGGTAATCGGTCTATGAGAAGGAAAACTCTGAATTCAAACCTGTTAAAGTCTGCTTAAGAAATTGACCTGTGTCGTGTCCTGCTCGTTTGGAGGGGTTGGTAAATATATATATATATAAAGTATTCCTATCTAATACAAATAATTTGTACACAGTTGTATGGTATCAAATGTTATTGTTTTGTCGTTGTGGCAGCATTCACCCGGGATAGGTTGTGCTGGTTCCATCTATTGAATTTTCTGAGTCCCTCACAAAGGCTGGTCATGCAAGGAAATTGGTGATCTCCAGCCAGTCACAGTTCCAGTGGTGCAATCTGTAGACACGAGGGCCGATATTTCATTCAAGATGAGTCCCCACTGTCATTAGCCTCATTTGGGATTTTACCCCTCTACAGAAGTGCAGTCAGTATATTCTAGAGCCAACAGGGCAGTGTATTGGTGAACTTGATACTAAAATAGGGTTATCATATATCATATATATATATATATATATAAGGATTTACTCTGGGGAAGGTCGATATTTCTTTGTGTGCGGAACATTTCTACATTTTTTCTACATTATTATTTCATTTCATTTTGTTATTTAAAAATAATAATAGATTGAATAATGTACACATGGATAAACTCCTGACCGAAACACATGTAAGTTAAATTAATTAAAATATCCTATTTATCCATTCAATACTTTCTTTCCCTTATTTCTCTTTTCAACATACCATCGGATTCACTTCCATTTTCATTTTACACACACATATATATTATATATATATATATATATTATATGTGTGTGTAAAATGAAAATATATATATATATATATATATATATTTATCAACCCCTCCGCATGAGCAGGATGTGACACATGGTCAATTTCTTAAGCAGAGTTTGACAGGTTTATATTCAGAGTTTTCCTTCTAGACAGCTTGCCTAACCAAGGTTGAAGAGCCCAGTCTGCCCTACTATTTACCCATAGCTGGAAGAAGTATAGTTGGATTCATACCTTTCCCAAAAATATCAGCACTATGTGAAATTTAAACAGCCTTATCCAGGATTTGAACTCTGATCAACAAGTCCATTTCCTACGACTCTAACCATTATGCCACATGCCTTATCATATAAATAGATAGGTAAGAATAAGTAGATAAACGTCTTGGCAATAAACTAGTAACTTCAAAAAGTTAGTACTTTTATTTTTTTTTTGCAGGTTAGTTCCATAAGTTACTAGAAATGGTTTCTGTTAAAAATAGAAAACAGCAGTGCAGTTTATTGCAACTTATTTCCGTTAGAACTAAATTCCCATAATGCATTGCTTTCCTCTTTGTCATGGGTGATCATCAAAAATGTTATTATAAGAAATTTTCCAGTTGGTAATGTGTTACCATTTGTTGGTTTAGATTTGGTTAATAGAAAAAAGGAAAAAGAATTGGATGTTTATTTTATTGTTATATGTTTATATTCCAATTTGCCAAATTGAAAGTATTGGAAGGAAGTTATGTAAAGAACTAAAAAAAAATTCTGTTTGGTTTTCTCTATTCATTGCTATACAATTGATATCGGTGTTTAATATAATAATTTTTATTAGATAACTCACATAAATCTCTGTTTATAAATGGTTCTATATATTCAATTGATATCAGTGTTTGAGCTAATAATTTTTAGTATTATTTGGATTATTTGGACACATAGCGGAGTGTATATTTGTTGCATACCCCACTTGTATGAACTGGGCACAAGGCCTCGTTTTAACGTGGGCCCACCCACAAGCCAAAGCTCATGGGTGGGAAAGAACAAAAATTGCGTCGATCCCTTCGGCAATCCCCCACAAGGGGGGTGCCTCAGGAATCAACGCTATTATTAAACTCTCGATGAGTCCAGTGGCCGAAGCTCGCTGGACCCCCGGTGTTAACCAAAAAACCGAGCATGCAATGAGTTTATTTAAAAAAAAAAAAAAAAAAAAAAGATACATTGGACACATAGCATAGTGGATAAAGGAGTTAGGTTAAGACAGTTCTAAGTGACAGTTATCTCTAGACTGCAGGTTCAATCCTGATCAAAATACAAAATAATTTTTTTTCGAACACTTCAAAATGATCTGTATTTTGATCGTTTTAACTTCAAATATCAAACATTTTACCCCCGATGAAAGCTGTTTTTCTTTGTATGCTTAATTATTTTATCATTTTCTATTATTATTAATTTATTTTCAGCTCAGTCGGTAGAGCGTTCGGCTAGAAACCACAAGGTTCCTAGTTCAATACCGGCCCTCGCCAACTCAGCGTATGAGTAGCATAGGGATCTATGCGGTAAATTAAGGAGCTGATGGTAGGTGTGGCGCTCCACCTCAGACACTAAAATAATCTCCTTGGTCTAGTGCTAGTGAAAAGGGGATAGACTCCCTCGCTGTATGGCTCATACCGACATTAGGCCGCCCCGACGACTTTACTTATTTACTTTATATTCAAAATAATAATAAATAGAATACATGTGTACATGAACAAACTCCTGATGAAACATGTGTTAGTAACTCACATTAAATCCGTTTTATCCATTCAACATTTTTCTTTCTTTTATTTCTTTTTCTTTTCAACATGTTGTGTGTATGTGTGTGTGTGTGTGTGTGTGGTGTGTGTGTTCATAAAGTTTTGATATTGAAAAATTCCCTTAATTTTATGGTTTATTATTTTATATCTTTTGGCAAATTATCCACTTAATATATTTTGATAATTATGTTTTTTTTAAATTTCAATAAAAGCCGACAATTTGGTAAATTTTAAAATGGGAATAATAATCTACAATCCATTTGAAGCACAAAGAAAATTTTTTTTTTTAAATCTCTTTTGTTTTGTAATTTTTGATAAAAGTGAAGATTTGCTCTTATCTAACAGCTGTAAAATTAACCCTTGAAATAACGAGGGCAATGATGGTAATTCAGTTATTTTCATCTCTCAGTGTTATTAAGTGAAATATGGACATTTTTAGCCTTTGCTACTTGGTGGGAATCTTTTCTTTCTTTTTTTTAAACCCATTTAATCTGTTTTAAGATCCATTAGATTGACGTCACTCACATACTTTTCTCTTTTCATTCTTTGTGAATAAAAAATAATTTTTATAGAAATGCTTTGGAGATTCTGAAATTTGAAAATCAGGATTTTTACAAACTAGTGATGCTTATTCAGCTGAAGATAATAGCGTGAATCAAAAGTTTTTCAACAAATAATCATTAGAATTATTTGGATTATTTGGACTATTGTCCTCATCTGAATTGTTATCTGTACATCATTTTAGTCGATATGCCCTCTAGTATTTCTTGTCTGACTTGGAAGCCTTCTCAACATCGGGAACCTTCTTTTTGAACTCAGGAATCTTCTTGTTATAATCGGGAGCCATCAGGGAATTTTGAACCCAACCCTTTATTCAATCCACGGGCGTATCCTGTTCTCATTCCACTAACCATAGCTGGGGTACAGGTGTTAAGCTGTGTTGATTATTATTCTATGTTACTGCCGCACCTGACCAGGATTGAACCTACTGCCTAGAGATAACTGTCACTTAGAACTGTCTTAACCCAACGCC
>CM042162.1:76351565-76358229 GCA_023376005.1 Doryteuthis pealeii
ATGGAATGTTACAATGGATGGAAATTTATTAGTCGATGTTCAAACATTTCGGTTTATAAAGGAAACCTTCTTCAGAACAATGAAATTATTTAAGAAGAAAAAAGGATTTATGGAGTTAAAAGATGATGGATGTTTTGAATGCGTTGAGTTTGAAAAATGTATAGAAAACGGTTTGTTACCATTGAATAATTTCATTGTCCTGAAGAGGGGTTTCCTTTATAAACCGAAATGTTTGAACATCGACTAATAAATTTCCATCCATTATAACATCCAATGTTTGTTCTACATTTTCTCCACATCTTATTATAATGGAGATTGTGTGTTTTTCTGTCTGTAACCGAAACTATATTACTACTCAAGTCACAATTCCCTTAGTTATTTACGTCACATTCTCCATGATTCTATTTCTATTTAAACCTCAATTAATAATAAAACTGTTTGACATTATTAATACTGTTTGGCCTTACCTAAATACTAATAACATGCAATTGTATTTATATATACAACAAAATACCAGTTTTCAGTGTAAAATGTAAAGCTAATTTGCATATTGATATTAAAAAAACTGATTTTAATTAAAAATGTGCTTGGTATTATTGATTTCTAATTGTTTGGTTTTATCTTAATGAATATGAGAAAATCTCTTCAATAAATCCTAAAAGAAATTCATTAACAAGAAGAAATAATTGTAATTTTATTCTTTACTTCCTATTTTAATTAAATAGTTAAATTAGGAAAATTTAGCATTGAAAAACGGAAGTGATGAAAGAGTAAGTTTCAGTTGTTCTATTTCCGATTATACCCCCTCCGTTTCAAATCTTTTTATCTGAATTCTTAATTAGTTTCATTAGCCTTTCTGATTTAATCTAATATTTTATTACATTTAAACTTAAATACTTGCACCCGGAGGGTGCATATATTTGCTAGTACTATTAATTTCCTCATCTTACTCCCATATTTATAAATGTTGTAGAATCAACATCATACTCACCTTCACAGGAAGGCTGTGACTAGCGTCCAGTCACCAGACAAAAAAAAAAAGACAGAGTAACTAAATACACTCTGTGGTTTCTGAGAATCTAAACTTGTTGAGTGGTTTAGATAGCAGCTTGGGTTATTCTACTTTGTGGAATGGGCAAGTCTATTTCCAGCAACTGACAAGACATGATCAAGTGTTCAGTATATATGGATATAAATATAGACACTAAAACCACCAGCCAATCAAAATGCTGGAAATAGACTTGCCCATTCAATAAGGTAGAATAGCCTAAGCTGGTAAGTCTGGATTCTCAGAAGCTACAGAGTGTATTCAGTTACTCTCTGTGTTTTTTTTGTCTGGTGACTGGACGCTAGTCACAGCCTTCCTGTGAAAATCAGTATGATGTTTATTCTACATATGTATGTTCCTTTATGTAAATATCTGAATGAAATGTATTGAGAGAATTATTAAGAAAAAAAACTCATCATGTTAAGAAATGGAAGGACAATAAAAAAATCAATTCTTTTTCTTTATTCAAAAGATTTTTTTTGTTTGTTTTGTTTTATTGAAATGATTCTTTTATTCAATTTCTGTTTTTAGCACAATGTCCGGACAAGAGATTCTTTTTTTTTTGCTTTTTTTTTGTTGCTTTTTCTTAAGTGGATTCTAAAGATTGTATATAACATGAACTTAAGAGAAATAAAGAAAATGAGGCCAAAATGCACACACTGACACAGACACATACGCACACACACATGCACACACTCACACTTACACATACACACACAGACAGACAGACAGATACACACACACCCACAGAGTCACACAAATACACATGCGCACACATACGCACACAGACACACACACACATATAGACACAGATATGCACGCACACACAAAATACACATGCGCACAAACATACGCGCACACATGCACACACATACATACACAAATACACATGCGCACACCACACACTTAGACATACATATGCACACACACACACATATACACATGCACACACATAAGTGCTCACATGCAACACACACACTTTAGACATACACAATGCGCACACACACACACCTTAGACATACACATGCACACAGATACACACACACACACACACTTAGACATACACATGCGCACACACACACACACTTAGACATACACATGTGCACACAGACACACACACACACACACCACACTTTAGACATACACATGCGCACACACACACACACACACACACACTTAGACATACACATGTGCACACACACACACACACAGACATACACATGTGCCACACAGACACACACACACACACACACACACACTTAGACATACACATGTGCACACACAACACACACACACCACACACACACACACACACAAAAAAAAAAAAATCTCAAAATGAAATGAAGAATAAAAGAAGATCGCAAATGGATGAAATAATGAAAAATTAATCTAAGAATTTCAATAATGCATTTGCTGAAAATGTTTCGAATGAATTGACAAAAATATTTTTAAAAAACTCAAAAAAAGAACAGTGATTAACATCATTGGGTTTTGAATAAATCATTTTAGAATTAAAGGGGAAAGAAAAAACAATCTTTGAACCAAAAGAAACAAAATATATAAAACTAATAATTATATGATGAATGAATATATAGAAAAATAATCATATATTACCCCCTCTCCTCTCTCTCTCTCTCTCTCTCTATATATTATATATATATATATATTATATTAGATATATTATAGTTAAGAGATTTACTTTTAACTTTAGCCAACATTGGGTAGCTCTGTTTTAAATTAGTAGAAAATGAATTTTCATTACTTCATATGTATTAATAAATACTGGTGGTTGATTCTCTAAACCACCACTTATATGATAAAAGGGGTGATGGTTTTTGCCATTAAGTGCAATTTAGGACAATCCATATATGTGGTGGGTTTGACATAAATCTACACTGAAAATACGAATTGTGTTGAATAAATACAACTGTATGTTTTAACACGAAAATATCATAAAATGTGCGAATAAACAATTAAGTTCATTTCAAATAATGCGCAAGCAGAATTAATAAACACGTTTTATAATATTTTTTGTGTTAAAACATGTAGTTGTATTAATTCAACAAATTCATATTTTCAGTGTAGATTTAGGGTGAAATGAAAATGGCCAACCAAAAAACAGCATTTTCCTCAAGTGAAACATACAAGGCGGAGGTACTCTCATTTATGTAGCTAATGTTCAGATTACCAACATATCAAATGTTGTAATAATTAAATTATCATACTGTGGTATATCCACGGGTCATGGTTAAAGTCATGAGAAATGGACTTGGTCGCCCGAGTTCAAATCCTGGACGTGGTAATTGCATTTCACTAGTGTTAATACCCTTGGAAAAGTATGAATCCTACTCTCCTCCAGCTATGGATAAATAGTATGGCAGACTGCTCCTTTAACCTTGGTTAGCAACCGGTCTAGGAAAGGAAAAACTCTGAATTTCAAACCTATGAACTCCACTAAGAAATTGACCTTGTGTCACATCCTGCTCGTGCGGAGGGGTGGTAAAATATATATATCCCAAGGTCCTACTCATCTTTTAATAACTCTATCTATGCATGTTTTAATTTTTTGACTTCTCTTAAATGAGATGGTAATTGATAATCTTTTTGCAGGTATTACTGGTCGTTCAACTGCAGCTCTTGAAATGTTTTCAACATGGCTCGGAAAGATGCCTACTTGGGGTAACCGAGCCATCTTCAATATGGTAGAAAATTTGTTTGAATCCAGACAGCTGTGAAACAATTGGAGGAGAAGTATTTGAATCTGTTGAAGGACAAACGTGAGTTACTTTTATAATTTACAAATGAAAAAAATAATCAAATTTTACAGAATATATATATAATATGAATATAAAAGATTAAAACCTAAAGAATCAGATATAACTACTAATAGTTTCGCCTAGTAGCTCATCAGGCAAGGAAACTGATTCTTGCCCTGATGAGCTACTAAGCGAAACTATTTATAATTTCCTGTTCACAGGCTATGATAGTAAATTATTTATTTCGCCTACAATCCCTATTGTCTATTATCTGAATTAAAAACTTAATTGACATTGTGGTCATTAATGTTATTTATAATTTATACTATATCATTTCTCGCTACACAAAACACAAAAAAACAATAGCACCACAAAATAACAATTATAAGGAATTTTAGATATTATCCTTCATTAAAAACAGTGCAAACATAGAACAATGAATTCATAGAAATTCTTTCTGGAAAATTAAAATAAACGGTCTAATTACGATCAATTATACGCTTCCCTACCAAAGAGTCAATCTATAGGCACTCAGTGCGGATCGAAATCTTGCATACAACCTTCAAATCTGAATATAAAAGAATTCTATTTAAAACAAAAGTAAAATAGTAGTAAGGTCTGTGGAATGTCCTATTGTCACTATCAGTTTTCCCGAACATTGACGGGAGTGTATTTCCCCTTTTTGATAGCGTAGAACAGGGAGATTGTTTTTTTGCGGTGATGGGGGGGGGTTCTCATCTACTGTCCAGCTCCCAGATGCTTTACCACACAGATCAGATGACTCAAGCTGTGCTCCTCAGGTGCTGAGTTGACCATGCGGGAACTTGTTTGCTTATATATATATATTATATATAATATATATATATATATATATATATATATATTTGACTAATATTACCCTTACATTTCCTGATCTTGTCAGGGGTCCAGTGAGCTTTGGGCCACATGGATCGTTAAGTAAATTAATAGCGTCGATCCCAGGGGGATATCCACCCAGGCAATAACCTGCCCCTTGATTTAAAGGGGCAGGGCTGGGTTTATTGTCCAGCGCCTGAGGCGACCACCTTCAGAGGGATGCCGACGGGATCGACGCAATTTTTATGCCGCCCACTTTTAAAACAAGACCTTGTGTCCAGGGCTCATAAGTGGGATGAGAGGCAAATACCAAATACCTTAGTGGACTAATCCATGGATTCCATCCAAATATAAAAAGTTGTCCAGAAAGCTTTTCAAAAAATAACTTGTCAAACAGGAGATATTTGTTTGTTTAATTCTATATGTAAATGAAAGAATGCTGCCCAAATATACATATACATACATACATACATATATATATATATATTACTATGGTAGAGGCGTTGTAGTATCATTGACAAGGTTAATTTCGCAGGATTGTTCGCCTATGTTACGGCGGCGGCCGAACGATATGCGTCTCTGACTATGCCTGCTGACGGGTCCGCGTTTCGATTTCCTGTCGGGAGGGGAGTGTTAGTATACATCCGCTTGATGAGACTTAATTAAAGTCGAAACAGTCTCTGTACGGTGTCGCATGGCGAGCCATCCTTTGCCGGGATTCACTTGCAAGATTATTTTTCTATAAATTGATCGAATTTATGCGATCATTGCGCTGAATGCCTTCAAGCAAAAAATATAAATAATAATATACATATATATCTTGAAAATAAATGGAAAATTAATCTGACAGTATGAATTTAACATTTATGAAAAACAAATATTTTTATTAATTTGCTGACAGAAATCTGTTATCGACCGCTTAACGTCAGCATCAGTCATCATCAAGAGCAACATATGAAAGAAAGACGGGAAAAATATACCGTTAGAAGACATGGGTACAAACAAAAACGGCTATTTATTCAATTGCCTGGGATTTTAAAAATGCGATGTTCTGTGTTTTTAAAGATAGAATAAATTTTATCTTTAAAAATCAGAAGCATTATAGTTCATAATAAAACTCAAAAGGTTTGAGTGTAGAATTATTAAAAGTGTATACATGAGTTATCAAATTGTTCATGATATATTCAGCCTATTAAAAAAAGTTAATTTACAAGTCCACACATATTGAGAAAGATGTAAAGTTTCAAAAGCATTTGTGGTGTTGATAAATCCTAGTGTTGTAGATTAAAAGCCTTCAGGGAGTAAAAAAATCCAGATATTTTGTTTTTTCATTAGACCAAAATGAAAAATAGATGGAAATTTAATCCGACAGTATGAATTTAAACATTTATCTCCTCTCATATGTTGCTCTTGATGATGGACCAATCTATTAACATGCGTCGAAACAGATTTCTTTCAGCAATTATAAACATCATTTATTTTTTCATAAACTTTCAATCCATCCAATATAATATAAAATATATAATACTTGTATATATATAATATATATATATACTCCTATATATCTGGAAAAGATAAATGCGGAAATGAAAAATATATATATTTTGGTTATGTATGAAATTATTATATGCATACTTCCATTTTCACCAGAATTTTAGCTTTCACATAAGGTATTCGGTTTAAATTGAACTTAAACAGACCTACAATTTCCACCATTGTATGTCACCCCTCTGAAAGAAAAAAAAAAATCAGGGAATTAACCGAATTTAATTGAAAATTTTCAGCGTTTATATATTAATGAATAAAGATATAATGCATTAGTTATTTTATTTTAAAAATTTACATTTTTTCTGTCAGTTAATTATTTAACCACAGTATCTTTGAGAATACTGTTTACACCTCAAAGATACATGGTTCAGTTACAAACACTCACTGACCAAACATAAAGTTTTAAACTACCAAAATAACTCCGACCTGCATCTGATATCTTTTATTCATAACAATC
>CM042162.1:76365829-76398029 GCA_023376005.1 Doryteuthis pealeii
TTGATAATCTTTTTTGCAGGTATACTGGTCGTTCAACTGCAGCTCTGAAATGTTTCAACATGGCTCGGAAAGATGCTACTTGGGGTAACCGAGCCATCTTCAATATGGTAGAAATTTGTTTGAATCCAGACAGTGAAACAATTGGAGGAGAAGTATTTGAATCTGTTGAAGGACAAACGTGAGTTACTTTTTATAATTTTACAAATGAAAAAATATCAAATTTTACAGAATATATATATATATATATATATAAAGTTAAACCTAAAGAATCAGATATAGCTACTAATACTTTCACTTAGTAGCTCATCAGGGCAAGAATCTGATTCTTGCCCTGATGAGCTACTGTAACGTTACGGGTTGTTCATAATACGTTACATTATGGGTTCCAATTCGTAATATGTTACGTACGGGCTTCGTTTCGTTCACAGTATCAAATCGTATCCTGTATATTCGTACGGTAGTTTGTTTACAACTGACACATAGCAGTAAACGTCTGTGGCCCCAAAATTCTTCCACACTCCTTTCGTTTATGGTCAAGCGAAAGGTATCATGTTTCACGGCCGCGTGCTTCTTCGTTACGGCCAATTGACTTTATCACAACGGGTATCCAGAGGTCAGGGGAATTTCATTGATAAAAAGATTCCCCTAGTATTTTTCTCGTCGTAGTAAAAGAAGAATGATAATACTGTGTTTACTTTTCAGAAGTTTATTATATTTAAAACTTCACTATTACTTTTGAGAGAGAGAGAGAGACACTAATATTATCTGCGCTTAATAATTAATTAATTGTATTCTAACTGGATTCAACTTCGAGTTTTGTTAGTCCTTCGAGACAAGCTTTTCTTAATAATAATAACAGGCTGGTGCTTTTCATCTCCAGCGACACCAGTTCGCCAAACTCCGTATGATCACTGACTGCCCCGATCTCTGACTCTCTGGCCGACTACTCTGACTGGCTCTGATCCTGGACTCTAACTGGCTCTGACCCCTCACTGACTCGTTAATATAGTGTGTCTGAATAATCTTCCAGAAGTTTCTTTCTCTAGAATTTTCAAGCTCCTTCTGGACTGAATTGGATGTTCGATTCCTTCGAATCTCACTGGTCAACCAGAGTTCACCAGCCTAAAGATCAAAGACTCCTTGTAGTCACTAATCCAATTTTTTCGTTAAACATAGACTTATCGTCTCCTTTCTCTCGTTAAAAGATTTTATCTTTCCTAACTACTTTTTCGGTGATTCTACAAAGACCACCCAGTAATCGGTAGTACATTTTTCTAAAGGTTTTTTTCTAAGTCTGGCACAAGGCCACAAATATAGGTGCTGGGTGGCGATTACATAACACTACTAAGCGAAACTATTTGTAATTCCTGTTCATCTGGCTATGATAGTAAATTATGTTATTTCGCCTACAATCCCTATTGTCTATCTTATCTGAATTAAAAACTTAATTTGACATTGTGGTCATTAATGTTATTTATAATTATACTATATCATTTGTCGCTACCACAAAACACAAAAAACAATAGCACCACAAAATAACAATTATAAGAATTTTAGATATTATCCTTCCATTAAAAACAGTGCAACAAGTAACAATGAATTCATAGAAATTCTTTCTGGGAAAATTAAAATAAACGGTCTAATTACATCAATTATACGCTTCCCTTACCAAAGAGTCAATCTATAGGCACTCAGTGTGGATCGAAATCTTGCATACAACCTTCAAATCTGAATATAAAAGAATTCTATTTAAAACAAAAGTAAATAGTAGTAAGGCCTGTGGAATGTCCTATTGTCGCTATCAGCCGAACATTGAGGGAGTGTATCCCCTTTTTGATAGCGCTAGAATAGGGAGATTGTTTTTTTTGCGGTGATGGGGGGGGGGTCTCATCTACTGTCAGCTCCAGATGCTTTACCGCACAGATCAGATGACTCAAGCTGTGCTCCTCAGGTGCTGAGTTGACCATGGGAACTTGTTTGTTATATATATATATATATATATATATATATATATATTGGACTAATACTTACCTTACATTTCCTGATCTCATCGGGTGTCCAGTGAGCTTTGGCCACTGGATCGTTAAGTAAATTAATAGCGTCGATCCCAGGGGGATATCCACCCAGGCAATACCTGCCCCCTTGATTTAAAGGGGCAGAGCTGGGTTTATTGTCCAGCGCCTGAGGTGACCCCCTTCAGAGGGGACGCCGACGGGATCGACGCAATTTTTATACGCCCACTTTAAAACAAGACCTTGTGTCCAGTGCTCATAAGTGGGATGAGAGGCAAATACCCAAATACCCTTAGTGGACTAATCCACGGATTCCATCCAAATATAAAAAAGTTGTCCAGAAAGCTTGAAAAGATCAAAAATAAACTTGTCAAACAAGAGACATTTGTTTTGTTTAATTCTATATGTATAGTGAAAGAATGCTGCCCAAATATACATATACATCATACATATATATATAATATATATATATATGAAAAATAGAAGGAAATTAATCCGACAGTATGAATTTAACATTTATGAAAAAACAAATGATGTTTATAATTGCTGACAGAAATCTGTTTCGACCGTTTTAATAGATCGGTCATCATCAAGAGCAACATATGAGAGAAAGACGGGATGGAACAACCGTTAGAAAAAAGGGTACAAACAAAACGCTATTATTCAATGCTGGAATTTTTTAAAAATGCGTGTTCTGTGTTAAGAATAAAATAAATTTTATTTTAAAAAAATCAGAAGCATTATAGTTCATAATAAAACTCAAAAGAGTTTGATGTAAAATTATATAAAAGTGTATAATGAGTATCAAAATTGTTCATGATATATTCAGCTATTAAAAAAGTAATTTACAAGTCCACAGCATAATTGAAGAAAGATGTAAAGTTTCAAATCACTTGTGGTGTTGATAAATCCGTAGTGTTGTAGATAAAAGCTTTCAGAGGTGTAAACATCCAGATATTTTGTTTTTTCATTAGACAAATGTGAAAATAAATGGAAATTAATCCGACAGTATGAATTTAACATTTATCTTCTCTCATATGTTGCTCTTGATGATGACCGATCTATTAACACGGTCGAAACAGATTTCTGTCAGCAATCATAAACATCATTTGTTTTTTCATAAATGTTAAATTCATACATATATATATATAGGAAAGATAAATGGAAGAAAAATATATATATTTTGGTATGGATGAAATTTATTCTATGCAGACCTGCATTTTCACCAGAATTATCTTTCACATAGAGTATTCGGTTAAATTGAGCTTAACAAACCTAAATTCCACCATTGTATGTCACCCTACGAAAGAAAGAGAAAAATCAGGGAATTAACCGAATTTAATGAAATTTTCAGCGTTTATATATTAATGAATAAAAGATATAATGCATTAGTTATTTTATTTAAAAACTTTTACATTTTTTCAGGTCAGTTAATTTTTAACCACGTATCTTTGAGAATCTGTTACACCTCAAAGATATGTGGTTCAAAGTTAACTGAACTGAAAAATGTAAAATTTTTTAAATAAAATAACTGGTGCATTATATATTTTATTCATTAATATATCAATACTGAAAATTTCATTAAATTCGGTTAATTCCCTGATTTTTGGTATTTTTTTTTTCTTTCAGCAGGGGTGACATACAATGGTGGAATTTAGGTCCATTAAGTTCTATTTAACCCAGTATTCTATTTAAAATTATTTTGAATATAAAATAAAATAATAAAAATAAAGAAAACACATGTAAACAATAGGACATCATCAGAGCAAAGTGTTTTGATTTTTGAAAGAAAGACATAAGTAATGCATTAATAATTTCTCTTGTATTACTCGTTTTCCTTTTACTTTGGTAATAGATAACCCATGAAGATTGATATGCCATTAAACAAAGAAACCTAATTCGTCCCTCATTTCTTGTCTGTTTCATTCAGTGTTTTTTTTTTTTCTTTTTTTTCTTTCCTACAGCATGGACAAAATGAAACTAGATAACGAGCAAGTCGCTTTGAGAACAGCAGAAAAACTCCTCAAGGTAAAACATTTGCTGTTTTTATTATTAATATGAGTTCAATGTTATTTGGATTATTCCGACTTTTGTCCTCATCTTCATTGCTTTCTGTACAACGTTTCGGCCGATGTGCCGTCCGGACTTCTTCAGGTATTTCTTGTCGAACTCGGGAACTTTCTCAGACTTGGGAACCTTCTTTTCGGACTCGGGGAACCTTCATGTCATAATTGGAAGCCATCACAAAATTTTGAACCTAACCCTTTATTCATTCCCTGGAGGTATCCTGTTCTCATTCCGCTAACCATAGCTGGGGTACAGCAGTTAAGTTGTGTTAATTATTATTGTTACTGCTGCCCCGGACCAGGACTGAACCTGCAGTCTAAAGATAACTGTCTCTTAGAACTGTCTTAACCAAACTCCTTTATCCACTAGGCTATGTGTCCAATTAGAGAGATACCTGAAGAAGCCCAGAGAGCATATCAACCGAAACATTGTACAGATAACAATGATGATGAAGACAATCGTCCGAATAATCCAAATAATACTAATTATCAAGTCTCATCTAAAAAAATTCTGAGAAATATAAGCTCAATAACACTGGTTTACAAAAAAATATTTTTTGTCCGAGGCAATAATGTGAATAGGTGTTTTTAACTAATTTGGCTGTGCTGAACTCAGATTTATAAAAAGTTTTGCTCTCTCACCTCTAGTTTTCTGTCTTTTAAATAGTCTCATTTTAGTATATACAGAGTATATACATGCTTATTTCAACAGTCGCAGCAGCTTATTACAGATAATACAGGATAGATAAAGAACATTGACGGAATAAATATACTTGGATGACACAATGTACACAATTCATAGTACCACAGACAGTTAGAAATGTGTTTTCTTAGATGATCTGCTGACTGCCAGTGCACTACTGGCTGTTGATTGAGATGTGTTGGCTACGCTTAATTGCCAAAATCCATCTTGATATATAGCTATATATATATATATATATATATATATAATATGTAATGCTATCACTTACATTTATTGCATAATAACTAAAAAAGAAGACATAAGTCACACAATATTAGAAATTAACCCTGAATGCATATACGCCTTTATGTACAGTATGTGTATCTAAAAAACTAGAGGTGATGAGTAAAAACGGATTTCAAATCTGAATTCAGCTGCACCCCCAAATTAGGTTAAAACATTTTTGTGCTTGCCTCAATTTCTTTGTAAACCAGTGTAATCATACATTTAGGTCATGGATAACTTTAAATCTTTTCATTATGTTCAATTGAAATAGATTAGTGCCGCACACTCACCCCCTCTCTCTTACCCCTACTCTTTCTTTCTTTCTTTCTATCTTTCTTTCCTATTATATTATTTCTGTGTAGCTTGTCCTTTTTCTTTCCTTTCTTTCTTTATAATAAAAAAAACGAAATGGTCCATTATTTAGCTGAGGTGACAAGACTCATAAGAAATAAGAATTTGGCAGATAAGCAACACCAGATAATCATGATTTATGTTTTTGCATTTCATCTTGGATGATTTGGACGATCTAATTTTTAACCAAAGGTGTTGCAAGATGGTAACAGTTGGAAGATTAAGGAACAAGTGTATTAATATTATCAATATCAGCTCAATAATGATACCTTTAGCTCATGGACTCTCAGCTTACTTTAAATAATTTTGTTTTCTATCCTTCTGCTCAGTCAGTTGGGGGCTTAGGATGCACTAACTGTATCCCTTTTTCTCTGCCCCTGCCTTCCCCCTTTATGGAAGGACTTTTCTACTTAATTAATTTCCTGCGTTGAAATCAACCAGATCAGCTGGAACATTGGAACCAACATCAAAGAATTTAGGAATCTAAAAGATTTTTGGAGACATAAGGACTTGGATTTTATTTCTTTTATTCATTTCTTTTTAATCTATTTTTTTTAGTATTTTTTTCTCCAAAATGCTAAAGATGGTTTATGTTCTTATCGTCCATCCATTGTTCATTCTGCATGGTGTCTTATTTTAAATTGGTCATTCCATTGGCATTGTAAGATTCAAGTGATATATACTTGAAGATACAAACTCCGACAAAGGTTGATATACAAAACATTTAATAGGTATACAGCACATGGATAAACAGGGTACATGATACATAGAGGTACATAAACATACATACAAAAGTAGAAGTGAAAAACATAAAAGTACAGACATGAGACTAAGAATAGTCCATGCTGCATAAATCGCTTACAGTAATGTAATAAGGGGGGGGGCACGAAGCCCCAACGAGAAGGGGGGTAGACCAGAGTCTAACCCATAGTTGTGTCTCGTGGGTCAAACAACCGGAAAAGAGAGGAAGAGACTTTCAAACCAGCCACTTAAATAATCAAAGGCCCCTAGCTGGGAACCAGCGAATTAAACGGGTAGACAACTCTCCAGGCAAAATACGAAAGTAACGCCACAGCATCAAGTCTTGGCAAAATCAATACAATTCGCCTTATTTTGGTAAAAACTGGCCAAATGTTACTGGCTCATTTTTATTTTTCAAGTTCTTTTATATTATTGCTGCCCTATGTCTGGGGCGTTAGAATGCACCGGCTGTACCTCTGCAGAGGGTAAAACTCCCCCAATGGGGCCACCTGTTGGCCATGGGTGGCAACCCGTGATGTTTAACGATAGAGTCCAGGTGGATGAGCAGTTCATGACTTGCAATACTCCACTTTGGCCCTATCTTGGGTTAGACGGGCGGTCGGAGAGGCCCCTGCCGATCAATCGGCTGGTCATGTCAAGACCTAGCACTATATGATTTTCCCAACCATATTGCCCTTATAGCAACCAACCTCTTTTTATCATATGGGTGCTAGAAGGCGGGGTCTACATGTTCTGGGAATGATGTTAAACTCTATCTGATGGTGAGGTTCCAGTTTTGGAGGTTTGGGGAATGTGGAGCACCCCTTGATCACCATTGCTCCCTGGTCCACTTTGACCCGGAGTGGTAGTACCTGTTAGGGTCCCATCTATGGGTTGAATAGAAAAACATGAGTTTATAAACAAAATTGTATTATGCATTAAGAATGAATTTATTTCACAACTTTGTCGGCATTAAATGACCCATTGAGGTTGATATGCCATAAAACAAAACCAAACAAACAAAAAAACATTTCCTTCCAGCTATCTCGTGTACCAATCTATCTATGCCATGGTGGAATACCCATTTCTGGTCCTAGCTCCCACAATGCGCCTGTCACAGGAGGCAACTGTTCCCTATTTATCAAGGAGAGTAATTCTAGGTATTTTGTTAGGACTGAACCTAAAAGAAACCTCATCCATCTTATTGGAGAAAATGAAAGAGAGAGAGATAGATAGAATCATCTTTAATATTTGTTCATTATTTAAGAAAAAAAAAATGTCATTGTTTCATCCTTCTTTACGATTGCAGGGTCAATTAAAAGAAATGAAGTTGCTGGTAAATCTTTATATGTGACATGGAGGGGTCCATTTGGAAATGAGTGTATGGTCAATTTAGAAGACTATTAGTGTACATTTGATTGTCATCATAATAATTATCTCATACTGTTCTACTTATTTCTGTACTGGACCTGGTTGTTGGGCTATGCTATACTGGATCGGAGTAGCTGGGTCTGTCTGTGTCTGTTGTTGGATCTGTTGTTGGGCTGGATGTTCTTTGAGGCTGGAACATCTTGGAGATCTCTTGTGTTGTTGCTAACAGAAACCTGTATGGAACATCTTATAGGAGAAAAGGAAAGAGAAATAGAATCATCTTTAATATTTGTTTATTATTTAAGAAATTTTTTTTTTTAAATTTTGTTTTGTCCTTATGTACCATTGCAAGGTTAGTTAAAGAAATTAATTTGTAGGTAAATCTCTATATATGATGTGGTGGGATTTATTTGGAAATGAGTATATGGTATTTATTTTATAGTTCTACTTATTTCTGTACTGGACTTGGTTGTTGGGCTCTGTTATTCTGGATTGGAGTAGCTGGGTCAGTCTGTGTCTGTTGGTGTTGTTGGCATTCTCACTGTTCTTGAGGGTTCTGGAACTATTTGGGTCATCTTGAGCATGTCTTGTCTTGTGTCGTTGCTTAGTTTTTAATAAAAAACATAAGACGTTCTTGTGTTTTTTTTCAGAGCTCATATTTTCTACTCCTAAATAAAAATGCCTTGGAGATCATAAACGTCTGTTCTCTTTAAACACTCAGCCCAGACTGCCAACTTTTCACTCTCTCTTGTTCTCGCCTTATGCTGACCAACCAGAAATCGACAGGTAGCCTATCACCTGTCATCCTACTTTCCTGATGTAGGGGAAGTTAAACTTTCCTTACATTACCCAGCCTCGGCTGGGGGTCCAGTGTGCTTCAGCCACTGGACCGGTAAAGTACAATTAATAGTGTTGATCCCGGGGGGCCATCCCCCCAGATCGACGCAATTTTTATGTGCCCACGTAAAAACGAGACCTCATAAGTGGGATGAGCAGGCAAATACCCTTTCACCTGTCATCCCAAAATTCTGAGTAATTTTCCACTATTATAATGTGGAAGATCCATTTCTGGTCCTAGCTCTCAAAGTGAACCTTTGTAACGTGGCGGTATATTCATGGTACTAAAACGGATATATGTAACCTTCTAATAGCGCTATATGGTCACAGTACCAAAAGCGATATATGTAACGTTCTAATAGCGATATATGTTGTATAGTGGGTGTTCGGCATGTGGCGGTCATCTTGTCGATAAAAAGTACAATGAGGAGAAATATATAGTCACAAGCAGCTTAGCTTTTATTTCCAGGGGTCATCTCGTGGGTTGTGTTGGAGAGGAGGAAAGGCAGAGAGAAAGAGAGAGAGGACATTGTTAAATTACTGTGATCCCACACTAGGGACCAGAGGCCGGTCCGTACCTTACGCCTCAGAAAGCAAAAAGAGCTGGTATTTTTCTTCGTCGTTCTACGTCAGCACATGACTTCGGTTCGGTCAACACCCGAAACTTCTGGTTGGCTTTCAATTGTCCATTCGGGGGGTCACGCCCCGGTCAAATTCATGACAAACCGTTTTATGTTCATTAATTTTAAAAAAACTTTAACTCCCTCTTATTTCTTCTTCCTCCTTTTCTAATAGTAGTCCTCGCAAAACTCAGGACCATCACCATCTCGCTACACCTTTCACAGGAGTTAACTATTCCCTTCTCACTAAGAAGAGTAACTCTAGGCATTTTGTTTGGCCAAAACTTTAACAAAATTTCATCGATTTTATTGGAGAAATGAAAGAAAAAGTGAGATAATCTGTAATATTATTTAAAAAAGATAAAAAAAAGATTTTGTTCTGTGTCATCCTTATAAAGTTTCTCAGATTTTGTCCAAATGAAAAACCTTCGTCCCTCTCATTGGTGATAGTGAAAGTGAAAGTAGGATAGAAATGTCTGTAATATTTGTTTATTATTCCTCTTATTACATTTGATTTATGCGTGTGAATTTATGTGTCAAATATTTCTTTTGCAGGAAGTGAAACCCCGTGAAGGAAATATCCGTTTGCAGTTGATGGAAAATATGGTGCTGGTTGCATCAAAGACTAAATCAAATGTGGAGAAAGCATTGACAAGTTTTATGGAATCGCATCATATCAGGTTTTTTTCTTTCCATTTTTTTGTGTGTGTGTGTGGGTGGGGCAGTTAATTTGTTTGTTTACTTTGATTTTTTTTTTTTTTTTTTTTTTTTTTTGATAAATAATGATTCATCTTAAATGATAAACACAAGATTTTTTTTTGTTTATTTTTTTTTTTTTGAATCAGTGAATCTGTTTTTTGGTCCTTGTCGCAAATGCCATTATCAAAATAGCGCCAATCAGTTGAGAGAACACCTGTGTTTAATTCCAAGGGATTGAGTTTTGGTTTTTTGTTCTTGTGCAGAATCATGTCCTGTCATCTTTTTTTCACCTGCCATAACTTTGCGTCTGTTTCTTATTTTCTACCTTACAAATCATGTTGCGGTTCCGTCGCAGAATTCTTACACTTTTATGGCTCAGATCTTTAAATAAAGAATGCTGAGATCTGCACGACTCAATTGTATTAAGAAGATTAACTTTCTGTGGAAACGGTAAAAAAAGGATAAGCAAGAAAAAGAAAAAAATTGACAAAACTTTTTTTTTTTCTTTCTTATGAGAAAGATGAGAAAATAATATAAAAATGAAAGAGTTTTGTTTCTTATTTTTCATTTTTTGTTCCTTTTTAGGATTTTTAAAAAATATTTTATTTATTTATTTTTTTTTTGGTCATGTGACATACTGGCAGTATTTGGTGATTTAGAGTTATACAAATTTTGCGCTTAGCTTCTGAGATATTTTTTTTTGTTTTGGTTATTTTTTCTTTGTTTATTTTTCCCTTTTGTTTGCGTTATCTTAAAGTATAAGATTAAAAAAAAAAAAAAACAAATCTCTGAAAGAATATGAAAACTTTGACACTTATTGGTTTCTACATCTTTTTTTTTAATTCTTTCACACATTTCATCACTTTTGTTTTTTAATAACACCTGAGCTTAAAAGCAATTCTGATTTTTTTTCTTTTTTTTTTTACGTTATTGTGAGATTTAAATCTAAACCTGACATTCTTTCTGTGTTATCAACATGAACAAAGAATTTGATTGTTTAACTGAGCAATTACATGTCATGTTTAGTCAGATTTCATTTGCAAATATTCCAGGGATGTATCGGTGTTGTGATGAATCCAATTTGAACAAAGCTAATTTTTTTTTTTTCAGAGTCTTTTCCAGAAGATTCTGACATAACCAAAATATGTTGTCAAAAATATTAGAAGATGTGAACAAGAGAATAAATGTGTGAAAAACAATTTAGTTCTGGTTAACTCACAAATGGTTGGTATCAAGTCCCGGGTCAATAAAGATTACACAATCTAGTTCAGCATTAAATACAGAAAGGGCAAATAACTTGATAGGTTAATGGAGCAATTACATATCAGGTTTAAACAGATTCCATATGCATCAATGTTGTAGTGAATCTAATTTGAATAAAGCAATGTGTGTGTGTAGAATTTTAAAAAAAGCACGTCTCCTGTTTAACAATTTTATTAACAATCATTTCGATCTTTCTGGCCAACTTTTTTACATTTGGATGGAATCCGTGGATTATTCCACCGAAGATTTTATCCCAAGTACTTTTGGCACTTCTAGTTACTCTCACTACTACTAACTTACTTAAAAAAAACTGGAACACAAATACATCACCCTGATGATGGCACTTCGAAGTGCCAAAAGTACTTGGGATAAAATCTTTGGTGGACTAATCCACGGATTCTATCCAAATGTAAAAAGTTGGCCAGAAGGCTTGAAAAGATTGTTAATAAAATTGTTAAACAGGGTACATGCTTTTTGTTTAATTCTACATGTATAAATGAAAGAATGCTGTCCAAATTTTTCAGAGTTTATTCCGGCAAATTCACACAAAACTAAGATACATTGTCAAAAATGTTGGTAGATGTGACATGTTAAATGGTGATAAAGAAAATAAACACATGAAAAGGGTTTAGTTCCAGTTAACTCCCAAATAGTTGCTATCTAGTCCCGAGTCAATAAATATTACTTAATGCATTTCAGTATTAAATCTAAAAAGGGTCAAAAACTTGATTTATTAACTAAGCAATTATATGTCATGATCAAAGAGATTCCATATGCAAATATTCCATGGATGCAGCAGTGTTGTGGTGAATCCAGTTTGAACAAAGCAAAAAATATCTGCTAATTTTGTTCAGAGTTTATCCCGGCTGATTCATACATTGTGAAAAATATTGGAGGATGTTTTATGTTAAACATGAATAAAGAATATAAATGAGTGAAAAGGGATTAGTTCTAGTTAACTCACAAATTGTTGGTATCAAGTTCTGGGTTAATAAAGATTACACGATCTAGTTCAGCATTAAATACAGAAAGGGCAAAGAACTTGATAGGTTAATGGAGCAATTACGTATCATGTTTAAACAGATTCCAGATACAAATATTCCATGGATGCATCAGTGTTGTGGTGAATCTAATTTAAACAATGCAAAGAACATCTGCGGATCTCTTTGAGTGTTTATTCCAGCAGATTCACACAAAACCAAAATTTTTAAAAATTTGGCATAGTGACCTATTGTTGGTATCAGCAGACAGCAAGGGAGTCTATCCTTTTTCTGTGCTACTCAATCGTTGAGTTGGTATCAAGCCAGGAGACTGAGCCCCTAAACCAAAATACATTGGCAAAAATATTGGAGGATATGACATGTTAAACGGTAATCAAGAAAATAATGTGTAAAAGGGTTTAGTTTCAGTTAATTCACAAATGGTTGTTATCAAATCCTGAGTTAATAAAGATTACACAATCCAGTTCAGCATTAAATCCAGAAAGGGTAAAGTTCTAAATAAGAACAATAAAAAAAAAGTCGTCGGGTAGGCTTAAAGTCGGTATCAGCCAATCAGCAAAGGAGTCTATCTCCTTTTCACTAGCACTAGACTAAGGAGATTGTTTTTGCGTCTGAGGTGGAGCATCACACCTATCATCAGCTCCTTACTTTACTGCACATATCCCTGTACTACTCATACGCTGAATTGGTGAGGGCCACTATCGAATTAGGAACCTTGTGGTTTCTAGCCGAACGCTCTACCGACTGAGCTAAGCCGGCCCTTTAGTTCTAAATAGTGATTCCTAAATTCATCCTAAGAAATAAATGGTCTATTCATTTTCATATTACTTAGATTTTTCAGATGAGTTTGACAAGAGGGTTTTTGCAAAACAAAAGACACTTGAAGAAGACTGTAGAGCACATTGGCCAAAATGTTGTGTATAAACAATAAAGATGAGGACAACAGTTCGAAAGATTCTAAATAATACAAATGATTCCATTGATCTACCATTGCAACTGATGATATTTTTTTGTTGTAATTATTTTTGGTGTATCAGAAAATCATTTACTAAATAAATATATATCTTTTATGTTTTTTTTCTCCTTTTTTCAGAAAGACAATGTGGGTGCCTTATATGGTATGGCAGCAGCTTATATGGTTCAGAAACAGGTGCCAAAAGCAAGAAATCAATTGAAGCGAGTTTCCAAAGCAAATTGGACACTAGAAGTGAGGAATTGTTTTCTATTTCTTATTTTCTTTTGATTTGAACAAAATGAAATTATATCCTGTTGTTGTATAGCCGACTACTACCAGCTACTGGACTTCAATAAACAACAGATACATATATACAAAATAGGACCCGTCTTTATTTTCTTCGGTGTGTGGGTAGTGAGAGCATAGAGCTTCACAATGAAAATGCCCGATCGAGTGGGTGGCGACGAGTGTTCACAATGAAAATGCCGGGTGGCTGGCGAAGAGCGCAGTGTTTACAATGAACTTCCGAGGTTGACGGGAGATGAAGTTATCTTCTCGGCTGCTGCTGGGATCTCCTGTCGGCTCGAATCCTCTGGCCTTTATATCGATAAATACGCCTACACATCTTTATCTTTTGATCTGGTCTTTACATCCGCTAAATATGCCTACACATTTTTCGTTTGATCTGATAACGGACATTTGTTATATATTTCTTTATCCTCTCCCTGCTTCCTTGACCGGAAAACCTCTCTTCCGCTTTCCCTTTCTTTTTAAATATATTTTTTTATCCTTCTCTTTGTCCCTCTGCCGGAAGCTTCCTCTTCCGGGCGACGACAATACAACACTGTCAACAAGGCTTGGAATATGCTGACTTTATCCCCTTTAGAAAGAAAAAAGAAAAAGGGGTGTCCTAGAGGTAATCTGGATATTAGCTACATAAATGAGAGTAACCTCCCCTTATTTCTTTCACTTTGAGGAAGCCTTATGTTTTGGTCGGCCATTTTCATTTCACCGAAAATCTACACTGAAAATATGAATTTGTTTTAATCAATACAACTGCATGTTTTAATATAAAAATATCATAAATGTGTTCTTAATTGTGCTTGTACATTATTTGAAATGAACTTAATTGTTATTAAGAACACATTTTATGATATTTTCGTGTTAAAATATGCAGTTGTATGATTCAATCAAATTTGTATTTTCAGTGTAGATTTACGGTAAAATTTAAATGGCCAACCAAAACATAAGACTTCCTTAAAGTGAAAGAAACAAGGGGAGGTTACTCTCATTTATGTAGCTAATGTTCAGATTACAGGCATGGGTGTAACAATAAACTTCTGGAGTGTTGCCTAAGATGTTGGCAATAGAAAGCAATGTTTTCACTTGCACTTTTTTCAAGGGAGTCAATAGTGAATGGGTCCTTTCATGTCCCTGAAAACTGTCAGGATGACCTTCTTTATTGGCCACTGCACTCAGTACTTTCTTTACCATAGAGTCTGTGTTTCCCCTGTCTTTCCAACTCAGGTACACAGTGGCAAACCAATGTTTAGCCTGTAACGATTAATAAAATGGCGGTTGCCGATTGTTTTAAAAAGGGGGGAGTAAGAATTCCAAAAATGCAACAACAAAACTAACAGACGCTGAATTCAAAATCAAGCGCCAAATTCTAGCAAGAAGAAGTAGAATTGAATTTAGAGGATGACAAGCAAGTAGTCATCAGGCAAACAAGTCAGCTCCATTATCAGAAAATGAAAGAAGACAAAATATGAACTTTTAAAACAAGAATAATGAAAAGGACTTGGCTCGGTATCTTGTACTACATTTTGTAACTTTATTTAATACAGGTTGTTTATTTAAATACGACTTTGTTATTTCTCCATTGTGTTGAATCATGTTTGATGCTAGTAAGATGTGTACAACAAATAAAATATATATATATAAACCTACTTACTACAAGCCCATTTGAAAAAAGAAAAATTATTAAAAAAAGCATCTCCGTAAAAATAAATTCTTCTGTAAATTTCACATGGTTTTCATTTCTTAACTATCAAAAATTTGAAGCGAGACCTCTGTTCAAACCTGGAGCACTTTGATTTTTTTTTGGTTTTGCTGTTGGTATAGGAGGAGATATTTCAAGGCAACCAGGCATTTGAAACACTCTATCATTTGGTCATGGGTACAAAGAAAGGAAACCAAATCAATTTAAAGGAACACAAAATTTTGTGTACAGCTTAACTATAAAACTCTATCTTGTTTTTACTGTTAGCATAGGGGGAGGTATGTCAGGACAACCAGGAATTTAAAACACTATTATTTGGCTATTAGAACAAAGAAACTAAACCAAACCAATTTTAAGGGTCCCAGTATTTTGTGTTCATCTTAAGTATAAAACCCTAATTTATTTTTTGTTGTTAACATAGGGGGAGGTATACCAGGACAACCAGTATGACATGATGAGTTCTTTTGCTGGCGTCAAATAATCTTTAATGAAAAAGGAAAGTGTAGAAGTTATTTTTTTAGTTAACATAAACGATTTTGTTAAAATGCAAAATGCAAAAATCAAAATATCATATAAATTCTGATTTTACTTTGTGTTTATAGATAGAAGAAAAGGTTACGGTAGTGACCTAAAGTTGAGATGCTTGCTGGGGCTGTCAAATGAGATGACATATTTATCGAGCTGTCAGAAGTGTAGCCTTGGTTTTTAAGGGTCCCAGTATTTTGTGTTCATCTTAAGTATAAAACCCTAATTTATTTTTGTTGTTAGCATAGGGGGAGGTATGTCAGGACAACCAGTAATTTTAAACCTCCACTATCATTTGGCCATTAGATTTACTTGCCGTGTCAAGTCAAAATTTTTCCAAGTGAACAAATGTTGCTTGTAAAGTGCTAAAAAGGCGGAACACATTTATTCCATTAGCAAATTCCATCTCTATCCATTTGAGATAAACTTCCGCAGATTTCCAAATATTGTAATCTGATAAGTGAGAGTAATTATACAATTTAAAAATAAATGTCAGTTCGGTAATGTTGGAGTTTAGGTTCTTAGATAATTCCTTCTTTTTTTTTTTTTTTTTTTTTTTTTTTTTTTTTTTAAAGTTTATTTCCAATTTGTTTAAATTGTGATTTCTTTTGTAAACTTAATTCTGCTTGATGGTGGAGAAGTTGTTCTCTTGAATAGAAGCAATACAATACTCACCATTGCAGTGGGATTCCAACTACCATCAAGTTGGCAGACAAGGCAGTAAGCAAGCTATAACTCAATACAGTCTCTGCATTGCAGCCAGCAGAATGATGGATATTTATCTAGTACCATATCCACACTGAAAACCAGCCCCCCCCCCAGGGCTTAAGGAATAAGATCACCCAGATTTAACAAATGGAATATTCCAGAGTGCTCTAAATACAAATTGCTGTATTTATAAATTCTGATATTTAGTTAGTTGTTGTTACTCAGATCAACAGTGAACTAACTGCACCTCTGCAGAGGGGTAAGACCCCCCCCCTCAAATGGAGCCACCTGTTGGCTATGGGTGGCAACCCGTGATGCTCAAGGACGGAATCCTGATGGATGAGCAGTCCATGACATGCAATGCGCCACTTTGGACATTACTTAGGCTAGACAGTTGGTTAGAGAGGTCTCCTCTGATCAATCAACTGGCCATGTCAAGCCCTAGCACCTATATGATTGTTTCGACTCTATTACTTTTATGGCAACCCCCAACTCTTTTTATCATATATGTGCTAGAAAGCAGTGACTGAGCGTCTTCATGTCCTGGGAATGATGTTAAACTCTAACTGATGGTGAGGTTCCAGTTCTGGAGGTTTGGATAATGTGGAGCACTTCTTCATCACCATTGCTCCCTGGTCCACTCTGACCCGGAGTGGTAGTAAATGTTAGGGTACTATCTATGAGTTAAATAGAAAAATGTGTTTATAAAAAAATTGAGTATCCATTAAGAATTAATTTATTTCAAAACTTTGTCGGCATTAAATGACCCACCGAGGTTGATATGCCATAAAACAAAACAAACCAAACTGTTGACATACTGTTAAAATCAAGGACTTTATGACTTTTAGGCACCCCTTTTTGATCTCGATTAAGAAAGGACATGTTTTCCATTTACACTGTCAATATCCAGTTGTTTGATAAGGGTTGGGTTTAGGGTTATAATTTTTTTGACATACTGTTAAAATCAAGGACATTTAGGCACCCCTTTTTGGTCTCGATTAAGAAAGGACATGTTTTCCATTTACACTGTCAATATCCAGTTGTTTGATAAGGGTTGGGTTTAGGTTATAATTTTCTTTTTAAATCTAAAAATCATCTGTTAATACAACTGGATATAGATGGTGTAAATGAAAAACATGTCCTTTCTTAATCAAGATCAAAAAGGGGTGCCTAGAGGTCATATGGTCCAAAATCAATAAGCCTTTTTAGTAAAAAACTAAACAAACTGTATTTATATTGTTTGATAAATGAAAATTGATTTTTGAATCCGGTTTTTGATAAGTAGCCAAGAAATTTGTTTTGTTTTGTTTTTTGTTTTGTTTTTTTGTTGAAAATTATTTGCTAACATCTTCAAATAAAAAGACAAAACAAACAAACAACTTGATAATCCGCATGAGTTAAACAATAGAAAGGAAAAACCAAAGCATCACCTGTGTTACAAGATGGGTATATTATTGACTTTTGTGAGCTAGGACTACTAATGGAAGGAGGAGGAAGAAATAGTGAAGGTTTAAAAAAATAATGATGACCCAAAAGAGGATGAACTATGGTTTGACCGTAGCGTGACCCCGAACGGAGAATTGAGTGGCAAGCAAGTCGGCGCAAGCGGAAGTCGGGTGTTGACCGGAAGTCATGTGGTGACGTGGAACAAAAAAGAAAGCTATCAGCCTCTTTTTCGCCGGCCGCGGTCGTAGGGTACGGACCTGACCATGGGTCCCTCATGAGAGCACAGTAATAGTAGTGTTCTCTCTCTCTTTCTCTCTGCCTTTCCTCCTCTCTGGTACGAGCCCACTATACGAGCACGATAATAAAGGCTGGCAGTTGTGACAACATGTTTCTCGTGTTATAATTTCTATCGGCACCATTTTAGCACGGTGAATTTGGAGGCACGTGGACGAGGCCCGCTACATAGTATACACCGCAGCCGCCGCCTTACGGTTATAGTTTTAGTACCAAGAAAGAAAAGGACTACGGTACACCTGATGACTGCTGCATTTTTTTTTTTATTTAAATTTTTTTTCTTTTTTAATGATCACTTAGGGTTTTGGGCCAGGTTAGCTCAGTCGGTAGAGCGTTCGGCTAGAAACCACAAGGTTCCTAGTTAGATACCAGCCCTCGCCAACTCAGCGTATGAGTAGCACAGGGATCTGTGCGGTGAAAGTAAGGAGCTGATGGTAGGTGTGACGCTCCACCTCAGATGCTAAAAACAATCTCCTTGGTCTAGCGCTATTGAGAAGGGGATAGACTCCCTTGCTGACTGGCTGATACCGACTTTAGGCCGCCCCGTCGACTTTACTTTACTTATATATATTTATAAAGGAAAAGTTGACTTACCGGTGAATTTGGTCACGTTGGTTGGTAAGTGTAGAATTCAGAGGGGTAAGTCAGCGATATAACAAATACAAAGTGCTCAATACTAAGTAGAGTAAATTTATTATAAAATGGGTACAAGAGATAGCCTACTCGAGTTTCACCATAAGGATCTTCAGGGTTAAATCCACTGAATTAATCGAGACACCGATTAATAGCAGACGATTTCATGCTGCTTTATTCAGCTGGTGCTGTAGATCTGGTGTGAAACTTTTTTGAATCAAAAGTCAGCGTTCTTTTGCCAACAACATTTTAATGCAATGACCACACACGTTAAATCGACTGCTATTAATCAGTGTCGATTAATTCAGTCCCTGAAGATCCTTATGGTGAAAACTCGAGTAGGTTTTTATCTCTTGTACCATTTTATGATATATATATATATATATATATTATATATATATATATATATTATGTATATATATATAATTCCATTCAAATTGACAAATGGGCAAATCTTTGGCTTCAAATCTTATATTAATAATAATAATAATTATAATAATTAATAAATTCACCTTTCATTAGGGTCCAGGTGGTGCAGCCATACAGCAGCACTGACACGACAATGGCTTCGAAAAATTGTCTCTTTAACTTGTCTGTGAGTTATTTATAGCAGACCATGCCTTTCCTATGTGTGCATTAATGCTGCATGAAATCCTAAACAAAACGTGGAAACAACACCCCACGAGAAAACAACTGTATGGCCACCTGCTACATATCACCCAAACCATCCGAGAAAGACAGGACAAGACACACAGGACACTGCTGGAGAAAAATTGCTTTATTTACAAATTCTGATTGTTGTTGTTGCTGCTCAGTTCACTAGAATGCTGATTCACTCAGTTCCGCACTATTAAAACAATATAGATATTAAGATAAAACAAAAAGATGTACATGATATGTAAAGAAATCTGAGGTAGGGGTTATCGTCCTTGTTCTACAAGCCTCGCTATTAAACCAACCAATCACGGGCCAGCATTCTTTGGTGGCAAAGCCAAAGAGGCAAATTCTACCTCTTTCTGATTGACCAGCACCAGAGTCTGACGACAGAAAAAGGGCGTCTCTTATATCCAGCAGTGCGGACCAAATAATCGTAGCTAAGGGGCTCCGATAATACCCTACCTCAGGATTTCAGCTAAGTAGACAATTATTCTAAATAACATTCCCGCAGACAAACCAAAATTTGCAACTATTTGTTATGTACGTAATACATGTCTATTCCTAATTCTAAGTGATATTATAAAAAAAAAAAATGCTGTGCTTTTTAGAAACTTGATTTCAATCAAAAACTTTGTATTTAATTTCAGGACGCAGAAGATTTAGAAAAGAGTTGGCTGCTTTTAGCGGATATCTACATTCAGGTAAAGACATAATTCTATTTTCATTCTATTAGTTGGTGCTGTGGAATATGCTGACTGCACCTCTGCAAAGGGGTAAATAGATCCCCCCCCCCCCCACATTCAATGTGGCCACCTGTTGGCTGCGGGTGATGAAGGGTAGAATTGTGGTAACTAAATGGTTTAGTGATATGCAACTTCACTTTGGCCCTTACATGGGCTAGTGTAACGTGATTATGAATGTCCACCAGGAATTTGATAGTGGAAATAAAACTGTGAGAGGACTGCTATAGAAAGAGAGGAAGAAGAAATAAGAGAAAGTAAAGGTTAAAAAAAAGGAGGAGTGGACACACAACGGGTTGCCGGTAATTTGACCGAGGTATGAACCCCGGAAGATAAACTGAAAGCTGACCGGAAGTCGGGTGTCGACCGGAAGCGGAAGTCATGTGATGACGAGGAGCAACAAGATCAGCCTTTTTGCTTTCCGGCAGCGTAGGATTCGGACGGGCCTCTGGTCCCTAGTGTGGGACAGCGATATAGTTGGTACTATGTTAAAAGGTACAGTAATTTAACAGTGTCCTCTCTATCTCTTTCTCTTTCTCTGCCTTTCCTTCTCCCTGAAACAGAGCCCACAACACGAGCCTGAAAATAAATGTTAAGCCCTTGTGATGATATATCTCACGTGTTGTACCTTTTTCATCGACAATGACAACCGCCACGTAACAAATACCTTTTTAGTGCTGTGAATTTTGAGGTACGTTGACAACCCCCGCTATACTACACTAGATGGGTAGTCAAAGAGGTCAGAATCATTTAATTGGTTTGTTATTTTATTATTTCTCTATTAACTCTGATAATCGAGTAACAACACTTCCAAATGAAAGTTACCAGTATTTAAAAAAAAAAAAAAGAAAAAAAAACTTCATACAATGACTGCTATTTATACAGTAGCATTGCGACCGACAAAGCCTTCATCAGATGATGACTCTGGGTTCAGGCATGGTTTCGGGGCCAAAGCATCATTACCACTAACCCAGAGCACCCCAGCAGTATCACATGATACCACCAGACTTTGTAGTATTGCCATATCCACGCTGATGTTGTTAGAGCTTTATCCTGGATCTTTTTGATGTATTTCCTCTTGTCTGGTGGAGAAAGTCCAAGTTTAGACAAAAATGCCAAGGTTTTATTATTTCTCATGAAACATTATACTGTTAAAATGGATATTATTAGGTATTAAAACATGCCAAAATCTCTTTTCCTATGTATTTGTGTAGACAAATGAATACTGACACTAAAATTCTTCCCTCTGAATATTCTTTTAAAAAATTAAGGAATTCCACTGTATATTTTTTCTGCCATTAGATATAATGGTTGGTTGATTTGTTTTATGGCATATCAACCCTTTTTGGGTCATTTAATGCTGAATCAAATCAATTTTGATAAACTAAGGCCTCAGATTACATACAATTATCAATTTTTTTCAGAATATAAGGTGTGTCATAAAGGTATTGAGATTGAAGCTGTATTTAGCAAGATAGAAATGAACAATAATTGTAATGTTAATCTTTTTCAGAATACAAGGTGTGTCGAAAAGTACAAAAAAATCTCAATACTTTTTTTACACACCTTGTGTGTATGTATATATATATATATATATATTATATATATGAATTAGCATCCGTATTTCTAGTGACTTATTCATTCTAAAAACATGTTTGATCATATATATATATATATATATATATATATATATATATTTGATAATTTGCTCAAACATTGTTAAGTATGTTATTATTTATTAATGATAGGAAAGCAATTACAATGCGTATTAAATAAAAATAAAAAGATGTTTAGTCTTCTTGATTTCAAAGTAACTTTATCATCAGAGACGTTTTCAGAAATGGACGCATTATTGTGTCGTTTTTTTTTTGGGTTTTTTTTTGTATGTTATAAACACGCGTCTCGGGTTTTTTTTAAATAACGCCACATGGAAGGGTTGTGATATCACGACACAAAAACGCGTCCATTTCTGAAAACGTCTCTGATGATAAAGTTTTGAAAATCGATAAGACTAAACATCTTTTATTTTTTATTTTTTTACGCATTGTAATTGCTTTCCTATCATTAATAAGTAATATATATATATAATATATATATATATATATATATATTCAAAGTGGAGAAGTTCCAGCATGTAGTTTATGTGGAAGAGTATGTCTCTCCAGGGCTGGCCTGGTGAGTCATCAGAGAAAACACAAAGATAGTGTCAAATGCTACTGGCACCCAACTATGATAAAAAAAATAAAAATAAACAAAACAAGAACTGGTCTTACTCGAACACACGAGTTGACAGCCAACAACTTATAAATTGTTGTTATTGACTGTTCTGTTTGTTCTCTATAAAAGTCATAGTCTTTGTGTGTTTCCATAACTAAAGTAATATTTTTCTAAAATTAGTTATTTGCTAAAATGTTTATAATGGATGTTGTTCGTATGAAAGTCCGTCTGAGTGCACAGATATTTTGATCTGTTTATGTAGAACTTCCGTGAATAAAATTAGTTATCATATTCTGTTGATAGAAGTTTGTTTTCTATCTTTGGGGAAAAAGAAATCTCAAAGGTAACAACGGTGCGGGATGACGTCAATCTTTACTTCTTTTTTTTTTCTTCAGGAATTGATGAATTAAAAAGTTAGATTAAGATATTACGATTCTTATTTACACACCCAAAAACGATATCCACAACCAAGAACTATATATATATATATTATATATATATATATATATATATATAAATAAATACATTATTATGGAATAATGGTGTTGAGTTTTTCTTTCCTTTCAAAGATATATGTTTTGCCTTCCTTTCAAATAATATATATATGGTGATTGCCACTTCTTTACAGAATAAGGCCATTTCTACAAGTAGTTCAGTTGTGAGCAGTTGTGAGCACGCAGGTGGCCCATGGATCCAGCTTGTCTTTTTATATATATATAATATAAATATTTTTTTTTTTTTTCCTTCCTCTCAGATATAATATATATATATATATATATATATATATATACATATATATATATATATATATATATATATATATATATATATATTATAAATTCTTATAAATATAAATATATATATATATATATATAAAGGAAGATTTATATATATAATATATATATATATTCCTTCCTCTCAAAGATATATATATTATATATATATATATATATATATATATATTATTTATATTCCTTTCTTTCAAAGATATATATATATATAGTATAATATATATATAATATATATATATATTTAATTCCTTTCTTTCAAAGATATATATATAATATATATATATATTATTATATTATATTCCCTCCTTTCAAAATATATATATATATATATTTATTTATTAGGAAACAAGACTGCTTCCATTGGTTTCATGCTATAGTAGCAGACTTGTTTTTCATACAAATAAATATATATATATATATATATATTTATTTATTATTATTATTATCACTCTATCACAGATATGAGAACTCTCTTAATAATACTGTGTTGGCTTACTACTTTCTCTTCAAGTGTGATAGTGTTAACCATACACATTGGTATATATATATATATATAAAGTTAAACCTAATGAGTCAGATATACCTGTCTCATTAGGTTTAACTTTATTATTTGCTCTACTTAGATATTGAGCACTTTTTACATTTTAGCTTTAGATAATCCTAGTGGTTTATATATTATATATATAAGGTAAGAAAAAGGAAATGAATCCGACGATGAGTATAGATAAAAGGATATGAAAACACCACAATATGCCGTTAAAGTGAAAATATTTTATATCATATTCATAGCTAATATCGAACAATATTTTCGATTTATAAAAATCATCTTCAGAGCTTGTTTTTACTCCGGACTCATCGAGAGAGGAGCTGAAAATAAATTGAATTCGACCGCGTGATTTTTCAAAAAGTCAATGTTTTCATTAATAAGCACATCCGCCACGTGTTTCTCGATGAGACACGGAGTAAAAACAAGCTCTGAAGATGATTTTTATAAATCGAAATATTGTTCATATTAGCTATGAATATGATATAAAATATTTTCATTTTAACAGCATATTGTGTGTTTTTCATATCCTTTTATCATATACTCATTACCGTCGGATTCATTTCCTTTTTTCTTACCTTATATTATATAATATATAAACCACTAGGATTATCTAAAGCTAAAATGTAAAAAGTGCTCAATATCTAAGTAGAGCAAATAATAAAGTTAAACCTAATGAGACAGGTATATCTGACTCATTAGGTTTAACTTTATATATATATATAATACCAATGGTGTATGGTTAACACTATCACACTTGAAGAGAAAGTAGTAAGCCAACACAGTATTATTAAGAGAGTTCTCAATATCTGTGATAGAGTGATAATAATAATAAAAAATAAATATAATATATATATATATATATATTATTTGTATGAAAACAAGTCTGCTACTATAGCATGAAACCAATGGAAGCAGTCTTGTTTCCTAATAAATAAATATATATATATATATATCTTTGAAAGGAGGGAATATATATATAATATATTATATATTATTATATATATTATCTTTGCAAGAAAGGAAAATATAAATAAATATATATATATTATATATTATATAAATTATATATATATATATCTTTGAAAAGAAAGGGAAAATATAAATATATTATATATATATATATATATATATATATATATATATATATCTTTGAGAGGAAGGAATAATATATATATATATATATATAAATCTTCCTTTATATATATATATATATATTTATTTATTTATAAGAATTTATAATATATATTATATATATATATATATATATTATATATATGTATATATATATATATATATATATATATATATATATCTGAGAGGAAGGAAAAAAAAAAAAATATATATATTTATATATATAAAAGACAAGCTGGATCCATGGGCCACCTGCGTGCTCACAAACTTGCTCACAACTGAACTACTTGTAGAAATGGCCTTATTCTGTAAAGAAGTGGCAATCACCATATATATATATATTTGAAAGGAAGCAAAAAACATATATCTTTGAAAGGAAAGAAAAACTCAACACCCATTATTCCATAATAAATGTATTTATTTATAATAATATATATATATATATATATATATATATATAGTTCTTGGTTTGTGGATATCGTTTTGGGTGTGTAAATAAGAAATCGTAATATCTTAATCTAACTTTTAATTCATCAATTCCTGAAGAAAAAAAAAAGAAGTAAAGATTGACGTCATTCCCGCACCGTTGTTACCTTTGAGATTTCTTTTTCCCCAAAGATAGAAAACAAACTTCTATCAACAGAATATGATAACTAATTTTATTCACGGAAGTTCTACATAAACAGATCAAAATTATCTGTGCACTCAGACGGACTTTCATACGAACAACATCCATTATAAACATTTTAGCAAATAACTAATTTAGAAAAATATTACTTTAGTTATTGGAAACACAACAAAGACTATGACTTTTATAGAGAACAAACAGAACAGTCAATAACAACAATTTATAAGTTGTTGGCTGTCAACTCGTGTGTTCGAGTAAGACCAGTTCTTGTTTGTTTATTTTTAATTTTTTTATCATAGTTGGGTGCCAGTAGCATTTGACACTATCTTTGTGTTTTCTCTGATGACTCACCAGGGCCAGCCCTGGAGAGACATACTCTTCCACATAAACTACATGCTGGAAACTTCTCCACTTTGAATATATATATATATATATATATTATATTTATTATATATATATTACTTATTAATGATAGGAAAGCAATTACAATGCGTAAAAAATAAAAATAAAAAGATGTTTAGTCTTATCGATTTCAAAGTAACTTTATCATCAGAGACGTTTTCAGAAATGGACGCGTTTTTGTGTCGTGATATCACAACCCTTCCATGTGGCGTTATAAAAAAAAAAACCCGAGACGCGTGTTTATAACATACAAAAAAAAACCCAAAAAAAAACGACACAATAATGCGTCCATTTCTGAAAAACGTCTCTGATGATAAAGTTACTTTTGAAATCAAGAAGACTAAACATCTTTTTATTTTTATTTAATACGCATTGTAATTGCTTTCCTATCATTAATAAATAATAACATACTTAACAATGGTTTGAGCAAATTATCAAATACTATATATATATATATATATATATATATATATTATATATGATCAAACATGTTTTTAAACAAGAGAAGAGAGAGAATGAACTTAGGTCTGAAGTCACTAGAATACGGATGCCTAAGTTCATTATATATATATATATATATATATATACATACACACAAGGTGTGTAAAAAAAGTTTGAGATTTTTTTGTACTTTTTCGACACACCTTGTATTCTGAAAAAGATTAACATTACAATTATTGTTCATTTCTATCTTGCTAAATACAGCTTCAATCTCAATACCTTTATGACACACCTTATATTCTGAAAAAAATTGATAATTGTATGTAATCTGAGGCCTTAGTTTATCAAAATTGATTTGATTCGGCATTAAATGACTCAAAAAGGGTTGATATGCCATAAAACAAATCAACCAACCATTATATCTAATGGCAGAAAAAATATACAGTGGAATTCCTTAATTTTTTAAAAGAATATTCAGAGGGAAGAATTTTAGTGTCAGTATTCATTTGTCTACACAAATACATAGGAAAGAGATTTTGGCATGTTTTAATACCTAATAATATCCATTTTAACAGTATAATGTTTCATGAGAAATAATAAAACCTTGGCATTTTTGTCTAAACTTGGACTTTCTCCACCAGACAAGAGGAAATACATCAAAAAGATCCCAGGAGAAAGCTCTAACAATACATCAGCTGGATATGGCAATACTACAAAGTCTGGTGTATCATGTGATACTGCTGGGGTGCTCTGGTTGTTAGTGGTAATGATGCTTTGGCCCCGAAACCATGCCTGAACCAGAGTCATCATCTGATGAAGGCTTTGTCGGTTCGCAATGCTACTGTATAAATAGCAGTCATTGTATGAAGTTTTTTTTTCTTTTTTTTTTTTTAAATACTGGTAACTTTCATTTGGAACTGTTGTTACTCGATTATCAGAGTTAATAGAGAAATAATAAAATAACAAACCAATTAAATGATTCTGACCTCTTTGACTACCCATCTAGTGTAGTATAGCGGGGCTTGTCAACGTACCTCAAAATTCACAGCACTAAAAAGGTATTTGTTACACGGCGGTTGTCATTGTCGATGAAAAAGGTACAACACGTGAGAATATCATCACAAGGGCTTAACCTTTATTTTCAGGCTCGTGTTGTGGGCTCTGTTTCAGGGAGAAGGAAAGGCAGAGAAAAAGAGAAAGGAGAGAGAGAGGACACTGTTTAAATTACGACCTTTAACATAGTACCAACTATATCGCTGTCCCACACTAGGGACCAGAGGCCCGTCCGAATCCTACACTGCCGGAAAGCAAAAAAAGGCTGATCTTGTTGCTCCTCGTCATCACATGACTTCCGCTTCCGGTCCGACACCCGACTTCCGGTCAGCTTTCAGTTTATCTTTCCGGGGTTCATACCTCGGTCAAATACCGGCAACCCGTTGTGTGTCCACTCCTCCTTTTTTTTAACCTTTACTTTCTCTTATTTCTTCTTCCTCTCTTTCTATAGCAGTCCTCTCACAGTTTTATATTCCACTATCAAATTCTGGTGGACATTCATAATCACGTTACACTAGCCCATGTAAGGGCCAAAGTGAAGTTGCATATCACTAAACCATTTAGTTACCACAATTCTACCCTTCATCAACCCGCAGCCAACAGGTGGCCACATTGAATGTGGGGGGGGGGATCTATTTACCCCTTTGCAGAGGTGCAGTCAGCATATTCCACAGCACCAACTAATAGAATGAAAATAGAATTATGTCTTTACCTGAATGAGATATCCGCTAAAAGCAGCCAACTCTTTCTAAATCTTCTGCGTCCTGAAATTAAATACAAAGTTTTTGATTAAAATCAAGTTTCTAAAAAGCACAGCATTTTTTTTTTTTTATAATATCACTTAGAATTAGGAATAGACATGTATTACGTACATAACAAATAGTTGCAAATTTTGGTTTGTCTGCGGAATGTATTTAGAATAATTGTCTACTTAGCTGAAATCCTGAGGTAGGGTATTATCGGAGCCCCTTAGCTACGACTTATTTGGTCCGCACTGCTGGATATAAGAGACGCCCTTTTTCTGTCGTCAGACTCTGGTGCTGGTCAATCAGAAAGAGGTAGAATTTGCCTCTTTGGCTTTGCCACCAAAGAATGCTGGCCCGTGATTGGTTGGTTTAATAGCGAGGCTTGTAGAACAAGGACGATAACCCCTACCTCAGATTTCTTACATATCATGTACATCTTTTTGTTTTATCTTAATATCTATATTTGTTTTAATAGTGCGAACTGAGTGAATCAGCATTCTAGTGAACTGAGCAGCAACAACAACAATCAGAATTTGTAAATAAAGCAATTTTTCTCCAGCAGTGTCCTGTGTGTCTTGTCTGTCTTTCTCGGATGGTTTGGGTGATATGTAGCAGGTGCCATACAGTTGTTTTCTCCGTGGGTGTTGTTTCCACGTTTTGTTTAGGATTTCATGCAGCATTAATGCACACATAGGAAAGGCATGGTCTGCTATAAATAACTCACAAACAAGTTAAAGAGACAATTTTTCGAAGCCATTGTCGTGTCAGTGCTGCTGTATGGCTGCACCACCTGGACCCTAATGAAGGTGAATTTATTAATTATTATAATTATATTATTATTAATATAAGATTTGAAGCCAAAGATTTGCCCATTCAATTTGAATGGAATTATATATATATACATACATATATCATATATATATATATATATATATATATATATATATATATATATCATAAAATGGGTACAAGAGATAAAACCTACTCGAGTTTCACCATAAGGATCTTCAGGGTTAAATCCACTGAATTAATCGAGACACTGATTAATAGCAGTCGATTTCACGTGTGTGGTCATTGCATTAAAATGTTTGTTGCAAAAGAACGCTGACTTTTGATTCAAAAAAGTTTCACACCAGATCTACAGCACCAAGCTGAATAGAAAGTCAGCATGAAATCGTCTGCTATTAATCGGTGTCTCGATTAATTCAGTGGATTTAACCCTGAAGATCCTTATGGTGAAACTCGAGTAGGCTATCTCTTGTACCCATTTTATAATAAATTTGCTCTACTTAGTATTGAGCACTTTGTATTTGTTATATCGCTGACTTACCCCTCTGAATTCTACACTTACCAACCAACGTGACCAAATTCACCGGTAAGTCAACTTTTCCTTTATAAATATATATAAGTAAAGTAAAGTCGACGGGGGCGCCTAAAGTCGGTATCAGCCAGTCAGCAAGGAGTCTATCCCCTTCTCAATAGCGCTAGACCAAGGAGATTGTTTTTAGCATCTGAGGGTGGAGCGTCACACCTACCATCAGCTCCTTACTTCACCGCACAGTTCCCTGTGCTACTCATACGCTGAGTTGGCGAGAGGCTGGTATCTAACTAGGAACCTTGTGGTTTCTAGCCGAACGCTCTACCGACTGAGCTAACCTGGCCAAAACCCTAAGTGATCATTAAAAAGAAAAAAAAATTTAAATAAAAAAAAAAAATGCAGCAGTCATCAGTGTACCGTAGTCCTTTTCTTTCTTGGTACTAAAACTATAACCGTAAGGCGGCGGCTGCGGTGTATACTATGTAGCGGGCCTCGTCCACGTGCCTCCAAATTCACCGTGCTAAAATTGGTGCCGATAGAAATTATAACACGAGAAACATGTTGTCACAACTGCCAGCCTTTATTATCGTGCTCGTATAGTGGGCTCGTACCAGAGAGGAGGAAAGGCAGAGAGAAAGAGAGAGAGAACACTACTATTACTGTGCTCTCATGAGGGACCCATGGTCAGGTCCGTACCCTACGACCGCGGCCGGCGAAAAGAGGCTGATAGCTTTCTTTTTTGTTCCAAGTCACCACGTGACTTCCGGTCAACACCCGACTTCTGCTTGCGGTCAACACCCGACTTCCGCTTGCGGTCAACACCCGACTTCCGCTTGCCACTCAATTCTCCGTTCGGGGTCACGCTACGGTCAAACCATAGTTCATCCTCTTTTGGGTCATCATTATTTTTTTAAACCTTCACTATTTCTTCCTCCTCCTTCCATTAGTAGTCCTAGCTCACAAAAGTCAATAATATACCCATCTTGTAACACAGGTGATGCTTTGGTTTTTCCTTTCTATTGTTTAACTCATGCGGATTATCAAGTTGTTTGTTTGTTTTGTCTTTTTATTTGAAGATGTTAGCAAATAATTTTCAACAAAAAACAAAACAAAAAACAAAACAAAACAAATTTCTTGGCTACTTATCAAAAACCGGATTCAAAAATCAATTTTCATTTATCAAACAATAAATACAGTTTTTAGTTTTTTTTACTAAAAAGGCTTATTGATTTTGGACCATATGACCTCTAGGCACCCCTTTTTGATCTTGATTAAGAAAGGACATGTTTTCATTTACACCATCTATATCCAGTTGTATTAACAGATGATTTTTAGATTTAAAAAGAAAATTATAACCTAAACCCAACCCTTATCAAACAACTGGATATTGACAGTGTAAATGGAAAACATGTCCTTTCTTAATCGAGACCAAAAGGGGTGCCTAAATGTCCTTGATTTTAACAGTATGTCAAAAAAATTATAACCCTAAACCCAACCCTTATCAAACAACTGGATATTGACAGTGTAAATGGAAAAACATGTCCTTTCTTAATCGAGATCAAAAAGGGGTGCCTAAAAGTCATAAAGTCCTTGATTTTAACAGTATGTCAACAGTTTGGTTTGTTTTGTTTTATGGCATATAACCTCGGTGGGTCATTTAATGCCGACAAAGTTTTGAAAAAATTAATTCTTAATGATACTCAATTTTTTATAAAACACATTTTTCTATTAACTCATAGATAGTACCCTAACATTTACTACCACTCCGGTTCAGAGTGGACCAGGGAGCCAATGGTGATGAAGAAGTGCTCCACATTATCCAAACCTCCAGAACTGGAACCTCACCATCAGTTAGAGTTTAACATCATTCCCAGGACATGAAAGACGCTCAGTCACTGCTTTCTAGCACATATATTGAATAAAAAGAGTTGGGGGTTGCCATAAAAGTAATAGAGTCGAAACAATCATATAGGTGCTAGGGCTTGACATGGCCAGTGATTGATCAGAGGAGACCTCTCTTAACCAACTGTACTTAGCCTAAGTTAATGTTCCAAAGTGGCGCATTGCATGTCCATGGACTGCTCATCCATCAGGATTCCGTCCTTTGAGCAATCACGGCGTTTTGCCACCCATAGCCAACAGGTGGCTCCAGTTTGAGGGGGCGGTCTTACCCCTCTGCAGAGGTGCAGTTAGTTCCACTTGCTGATCTGAGTAACAACAACTAACTAAATATACAGAATTATAAATACAGCAATTTTGTATTTAGAGCACTCTGGAATATTCCATTTGTTTTAAATCTTTGGGTGATCTTATTCTTAAGCCCTGGGGCGGGCTGCGTTGTTCCAGTGTGGATATGTACTAGATAAATATCCATCATTCTGCTGGCTGCAATGCAGAGACTGTATTGGATTATAGCTTGCTTACTGCCTTGTCTGCCAACTTGATGGTATTGGAATCCCACTGCCAATCCGTGAGTATTGTATTGCTTCTATTCAAAGAACAACTCTCCACATCAAGCAGAATTAAAGTTTACAAAGAAATCACATTTAACAAATTGGAAAGAACTTTAAAAAAAAAAAAAAAAAAAAAAAAAAAAAAAAGAAAGGAATTATCTTAAGACCTAAAACTCCAAACATTACCGAACTGGACATTTATTTTTAAATTGTAAATTACTCTCACTGATCATGCATTACAATATTTGGAAATCTGCGAAGTTTATCTCAAATGGATAGAGATGGAATTTGCTAATGAATAAAATTGTCGTTCCGCCTTTTGTAGCACTTTACAAAGCGCAACATTTTTCACTTGGAAAAATTTTAGACTTGACACGCGCAATAAAATCTAATGGCCAAATGATAGTGGAGGTTTAAATTACTGGTTGTCCTGACATTACGCTCCCCTATGCTAACAACAAAAATAAATTAGGGTTTTATACTTAAGTATGAACACAAAATTGACTGGGACCCTTAAAAACCAAGGCTACACTTTCTGACAGCTCGATAAATATGTCATCTCATTTGACAGCCCCAGCAAGCATC
>CM042162.1:76398129-76413129 GCA_023376005.1 Doryteuthis pealeii
AAAAAAACAAGAGAGGAGTAGAACTTGCCGGTGAATAAAATTAGTTATCATATTCTGTTGATAGAAGTTTGTTTTCTATCTTTGGGGAAAAAGAAATCTCAAAGGTAACAACGGTGCGGTATGACGTCAATCTTTACTTCTTTTTTTTTTTCTTCAGGAATTGATGAATTAAAAGTTAGATTAAGATATTACGATTTCTTATTTACACACCCAAAAACGATATCCACAACCAAGAACTATATATATATATATATATATATATATATATATATAAATAAATACATTTATTATGGAATAATGGTGTTGAGTTTTTTCTTTCCTTTCAAAGATATATGTTTTGCTTCCTTTCAAATATATATATATATGGTGATTGCCACTTCTTTACAGAATAAGGCCATTTCTACAAGTAGTTCAGTTGTGAGCAGTTGTGAGCATGCAGGTGGCCCATGGATCCAGCTTGTCTTTATATATATATATATATATATTTTTTTTTTTTTCCTTCCTCTCAGATATATATATATATATATATATATATATATATATATATACATATTATATATATATATAAAATATATATATATATATTATATATTATAAATTCTTATAAATAAATAAATATATATATATATATATAAAGGAAGATTTATATAGATATATATATATATATATATATATATATATATATATATATTTATATTTCCTTCTTTCAAAGATATATATATATATATATATATATATATATATATATATATATATATATATATATATATATATATATTATATATATATATATATATATATATATATATATATATATATATATATATATATTATATTATATAGGAAACAAGACTGCTTCCATTGGTTTCATGCTATAGTAGCAGACTTGTTTTCATACAAATAAATATATATATATATATATATATATTTATTTATTTATTATTATTATCACTCTATCACAGATATTGAGAACTCTCTTAATAATACTGTGTTGGCTTACTACTTTCTCTTCAAGTGTGATAGTGTTAACCATACACATTGGTATATATATATATATATAAAGTTAAACCTAATGAGTCAGATATACCTGTCTCATTAGGTTTAACTTTATTATTTGCTCTACTTAGATATTGAGCACTTTTTACATTTTAGCTTTAGATAATCCTAGTGGTTTATATATATATATATATATAAGGTAAGAAAAAGGAAATGAATCCGACGGTATGAGTATAGATAAAAGGATATGAAAACAACACAATATGCCGTTAAAATGAAAATATTTTATATCATATTCATAGCTAATATCGAACAATATTTCGATTTATAAAAATCATCTTCAGAGCTTGTTTTTACTCCGGACTCATCGAGAGAGGAGCTGAAAATAAATTGAATTCGAATGAAAACATTGATGTTCAAAAAAGTCACGCGGTCGTTTCATTATAAGCACATCCGCCACGTGTTTCTCGGTCAGTGACACAGATTAAAAACAAGCTCTGAAGATGATTTTTATAAATCGAAATATTGTTCAATATTGAATATGATATAAAATATTTTCACTTTAACAGCTATTGTGTGTTTCATATCCTTTTATCTATACTTATATTTTTGGAGGATATGTGCTTAATTGAAGTCATACCTAATTTTTGAAAATTAATTAGTTAATAATTAATGAATTTAGGCAGGCATATATGTTCAAATGTAAGGCTAAACAAATCTAGAAAATGTCAATCCCTGAATGTACATTTCGACCTATTAGGTCTCATCAGCAAGGTTACAGACATGGGAGACTGCTCCTTGTGTGACTCGAAACCTCGACTGCCAAGCTGACAGGCGGAGATTCTAACCACTACACCAGCTTGCCAATCCTAAATTCTTTGTCCGTTTTGAACTTATTTATATTCCACTTTTTATTGACTTGCTACACGACAGTATGAAAGTACGTAAATAAACATTGTGTTTATTTGATATGGCTTTTAGCGACAATTTTTTGGAGGGTATGTGCTTAATTGAAGTCATACCTAATTTTTGAAAATTAATTAGTTAATAATTAATGAATTTAGGCGGGCATATATGTTTAAATGTAAGGCTAAACAGATCGAGAAAATGTCAATCCGTGAATGTACATTTTGACATATTAGGTCTCATCAGCAAGGTTATAGACATGGGAGACTGCTCCGTGTGTGACTCGAAACCTCGATTGTGAAGCTGACAGGCGGAGATTCTAACCACTACACCAGCTGGCCATTCCCAGATTCTATACTTATATATAATTTTTCTTCTTTTGGCCAAGTCTTACAGTATTAATTGATTATTTTGGTTAGTTAACCCTCTTGGTCTTTTCTTTTTTCATGTTTTTTTCCTCAGGTGAAGATGTACAGCCTGACCAATTTTTTCATAAAAAGTTAATTTTCTTCTAAACCAAAGATATAAGCGTAATTCCATATCAAATCACCCAGGCTATGTCATCTGCCCTTCATTTTTTTTTTGCTCAAGTGTGGATTATGATAAAGTTAGACAATCCCCAAAATTTGAGCTTCTTGTTCCAAAAATTGGTGGAGTTATGTATTGAAGTCAGTAAGTCTACTGCTGGTTTGAATAACAGCAGCTAACTAAGTACAACTTAATTAGTGTCCAAGACAGTTGGTATATATAGAAATCAAGAATGACCCATTCATGAATTTGGGGGATTTGGGTGATTACATTCCTTGAGTTCTCATTGGCTGCTTGATTTGAATGACATTGTGGAGTCTTATAAATATCCTGTCATTCTGCAGTAGACTTTGTGACTATTCGGGTTTGTATTTAAGTTACAATTGTTTGTTGCCTTGTCTTCCCAGTTCGACGGTAATTGGAATTTTAATTATTCTTCATTATGTTGATTTTTAGCTCTCCAATGGCGACTTTTTGTAACCTATTTTTGTGTGTAAAATGAGTTCTAGAGCTTCCCGAGTCCTAAAAATTGGTTTATAAAAGCATTTTAGCCCAAGGAATCTAAAAATGCTATTCAAAAAGTCTTAAAGTTAACCAATCTTAAGTTATTAATGGTTTCTGATTTGCAAAATTTTAACTGATGTTTAACTTTTTCTTTTTTCTAGATGATTTGACATGAAATTACTCATAAGATTTTTAAAAATCTCTAGTGGAAAATGATAAAATCAAAACCAACGGTATTAGGTATTATTTATTATTAAAATTTTCTTCGCAAAGATACAATATAAAGAGTGATAAGAATATCCTTATATTGAAGGAAAAGTGTTATATAATTTGTGGGATGCCTACAAATTATGACTATAGTGTAAGTAAAAAAGTAAAGTTGTCAGGGCGGCCTAATGTCGGTATTAGCCAGACAGCGAGGGAGTCTATCCCCTTTTTCACTAGCGCTAGACCAAGGAGATTATTTTAGTGCCTGAGGTGGAGCACCACACCTACCATCAGCTCCTCACTTTACCACACAGATCCCGGTGCTACTCATATGCTGAGTTCGCGAGGGCCGGTATCGAACCAAGAACCTTATGATTCCTAGCCGAACGCTCTACCAACTGAGCTAAGCTGGCCCTATAGTGTAGTAAAATTTAAATAACTGTATTCATAAAATAGAAAGTTACCTTTGAATCATATCATGATCATTATAGAAGTGATTGACAACAATTCACCTTTCACTGACCTAGCCACTGATTTCTCATTGGCTAAAGGCAAAGTGTGTGAAGGGAACTGAGTTAGTTGAAGGGAACAGAAGCAAAGATCGTCTGTTCCCCAGTTAGCCATCTTCTCACTGCACCGGTTGAACCCTTTTGAGCTTCAGTTTTAATAAAGACGTGTGAAAAAAATAAACTAAATCTTGAGTTCATCATTTAAAAACAAAGAGAATAAACAGAGACAAACCAGAACCAGAGCCCAGCACAAAAGAAGCCCTTATCAACCGGAGGAAGAGACAAGGAAATCAACACAAAATAAGATGGCCAGGCAGTGAAATAGAACGAAAAATAGCGACTTAAGGACTCCTCTTAAGGACTCTCTCTCTGTCATTTATATACTCGATTCAGTAAGAGATATACAAGGTGTGTGAAATGAATCAGTGGGATCCAACCATTGTAACACCGATGTACAAAAACTGTTGGAACTTGCTCTAAGGTAGGGGAAAATCATATAGGTGCTAGGGCTTGACCGTTGATTTTGAAACTGATTTTATACAAGGTGTCAAAAAAGTATCAAGATTTTTTTGTTCTTTTTGACACACTTTGTATTCTGAAAAAAATTAATGTTCAATTCATTGTTCATTTCTGTCTTGGTAAATACAGCTTAAAACTCGGCACTTTTATAACACACCTTGTATTCTGAACAAAATTAATGTTCCATTCATTGTTCATTTCTATCTTGGTAAATACAGCTTTAAACTTGGTACTTTTTGACACACCTTGTATTCTGAAAATGACTGTATTCCTCCTACAGGGGGATAAAACCCCCATTCCCAAAAAGGGGGCAATCTGAGTATGATAGTAATGAATTTAATTAATAAGCGTGTGAGAAGGGAACTGAGTTAGAGTAATCAGAATTTGGTGGTTCATCGATGGGAGCAGATGTAATGACCGTCTTTTCCCCATTAAGCCATCTTCTCACCCTTTTAGAACCATCCTCTACATGTGTATATACCCGATTTAGTAAGTGGGTATACAACAAAAGTATTTAGTATGAATTGGTGTTTTCAGTGGGATTTGACCATAAAAGAACAAAAGTTAGTATTATTTGGATTATTCAGACTATTGTCCTCATCTTTATTGCCATCTGTACAACGTTTCAGACGATGTGCCCTCCGGCCTTCTTCAGGTATTTCTAGTCAGACTCGCGAGCCTTCTTGAACTCGGGAACCTTCTTTTCCGACAAGAAATACCTGAAGAAGGCCAGAGGGCACATCGGCCACCGTGTTGTATAGATAACAATAAAGATGTGTTATATAGCGGCATCAAATTCACGCTGCTACATCGTGTGTGTCAGTAGTCAGTGTGGGTATATATGGTCACGTAGTGAAGTATGTAGTAGTCGCTTAATAAAATCACAACACATGGGTATTGTATTTGAGTTTATTTCTTTTCCTCGGCTGGTGGGTGGCGAGCGCTGACAATGACTACTACTATTTTTGGGATGACTAGCGATGGTGATATAAAGGGGTGTATAGCTTCACAATGAAAATGCCGGTGGCTGGCGATGTGGCGTTACTTTCGTATTTGCCTGGTGAGTTGTCTGCCCGTTTAATTTGCTGGTTCCTGCTAGCGGCCTGTTATATTTAAGCAGCTGGTTTGAACGTCTCTCTCTCTTTTCCGGTTGCTCAACCCACGAGACACCACTATGGGTTAGACTCTGGTCTACCCCCTCTTATTGGAGCTTTAGCCCCCCTTACATTACTGTAAGTGATTCACACAGCATGGACTATTCCTAGTCTCATGTCTGTGGCTTTTATGTTTATCTTTTTTACCATTCATGAATGTGTCATTATCTCCACTTTTGTATGTATGTTTATGTACACCTCTATGTATTATGTACCCTGTTTAATTCTTGTGCTGTGTATATATAAAATGTTTTGTCTATCAACCCTTGTCGGAGTTTTATCTTCAAGTATATATCACTTTGAATCATACAGCGACGAGTGTTCCCAGTGGAAAATGCTGAGGGTTGATGGGAGACCAAGATGATGCTATCGGCTGTTCGCTGGGATCTGACTGACTGTCGGCTCGAACTGTCTGGCCTTTATATTCATAGATACTCCTACGCATCTTTATCTTTTGATCTGGTCTTCACATCCACTAACATGCCTACGCATTTTTATCTTTTGATCTAATAACGGATATTTGTTATATATTTCTTTATCTTCTCCCTGCTTCTTTGACTGGAAAGCCTCGCTTCCGTTTTCCCCTTTTCTTAAATATATATTTTTATATTTCTCTTTGTCTTTTTCCGGAAGCTCCGTCTTCCGGGCAAGGACAATACAACAGATGATGACAATAGTCGGAATAATCCAAATAATACTAATTAGCAAGCCTCATCTCAAAAACTCAGAGAAATAGAAGAAAGTTAATTCTGAAAGATAGTTTTCCTGGCAGTGCCTGGTAATCTTGCTGATATTTATGCAGCAATTATAAAACTTATATGAATGATATTATAATGAAAAGCTAAATGATTATAAATTTGCTGCCACTTAGTGTATTTTACACTGGGTGTGAATATTTCTTGAGTATTGAGAAAGAGAACAATTCTCAGTGGGGGTATACCTTAGTTTTCTAACAGGTGATATTTATACACAGAAATCAGATATGAGAATCTAGAGCTTAGGAGTTTCTTAAAGCTAAAAGAAAATTTTCCATGTTGATTTTCTACTCCGGTCTGATTTTATCTTGCAAGCCTTGCAAATATATACTGGGTGATTAAAATGTAAGTCCATATTTTAAACTATTTATAATTTCTTATATTCAGTTACATTTTCTCAATTCTTTAATGTATGTTCCTTAATATACAGGCTGATTGAAAAAGTAACTCCCTATTTTAGAATATTTTATAATTCTTTTATATGCAGTTACATTTTTCTTAATTCTTTAATGTATGTTCCTTAATATACAGGCTTATTGAAAACTAACTCCCTATTTTAAAATATTTATAATTCTTTTATATGCAGTTACATTTTTCTCAATTCTTTAATGTATGTTCCTTAATATACAGGATGATTGAAAACTAACTCCCTATTTTAAAATATTTATAATTCTTTTATATGCAGTTACATTTTTCTCAATTCTTTAATGTATGTTCCTTAATATACAGAGTGATTGAAAAGTCACTCCCTATTTTAGAAATATTTATAATTTCTTTATATGCAGTTACATTTTTCTCAATTCTTTAATGTATGTTCCTTAATATACAGGATGATTGAAAAGTAACTCCCTATTTTAAAATATTTATAATTTATTATATGTAGTTACATTTTTCTCAATTCTTTAATGCATGTTCCTTAATATACAGGCTGATTGAATAGTAACTCCTTATTTTAAACTATTCATAATTTTTTTAGCTCAGTCGGTAGAGCGTTCGGCTAGAAACAACAAGGTTCCTAGCTCGATACTGGCCTTCACCAACTCAGTGTATGAGTAGCACAAACTCTTTGGTCAAGCACAAGTGAAAGGGGGATAGACTCCCTCGCTGATTGGCTAATACTGACTTTAGGCCACCCTAACGACTTTACTACTTTAAATTTTAATGTATTTTTCATAATATATGGTAATTAAGTCTGTGTTGTTGTTGTTGGTGCTTCTCTATTTTGTTATTGTTGTTCGTGAATGGCTGAATCATCATTTTCCTTGGAGAAGGATGGGTAGATGTGGTCCGCATGACTAGCCAGCCAGTAGCCATGGTTCAACACCCTGCGACTTTTTTTGGGTGGGGTTGGTTGAAGGAGCAAGTCTATGAAACCAACGACTTTGGAAGAACTTGAAGGACAAATATGAGAATTTATTTCTGCCATTCCACAAGAGTTCCTGGAAAGATCAGTTGATGTGATTACCAAGTGGCTTGAGAGGCTGGAGGCAAATATTTGTGCCCATATGGAATTTTAAATAAAATTCCATGTTATGTGTGTTCTTCTCATATTTATTTTTTGTAAAAATAATGATTCAGAAATAAATTATAAGATTTTTAAAATAGGAAGTTAATTTACAATCACCCTGTATATAGCACATATACAAGCCCATACACACACACACACACACACACACACACACATATATATATATATAATCTTGGCCTAGGCTATTTGCATTTAACATAGTGCTTTGTAAATATAGACATATGAAAGAAAGTTATACCTAGGTCACCTGGTTGAAAAATTGACACTGTAAATAGGGATGTATATATTCAAAAGGAATCATGAAATTCAAAATTTTTAGATATTAACAACATTCTCTTTATGAACTCCTGCCTGAAGTGGGAGGGAGGGTGGGGTTAACTAGTCATTATAATCTGTTTATGTTGTGAAATGGTCACCCACTTAAGTAATGAACAGGCTTGCCACTGCTTAACTTTGCATTAAATACTATTTTAATATTGTTGTTTTTTGTTTGTCTAAGTTAGTCCTACTTTTACTTATATAATGTGTTTTTTTCCTTCTCTTTTTCAGTCTAGTAAATACGACATGTCAAATGAACTCTTAAAAAAATGTCTCCAAAATAACAAGGTGAGGAGGTTTTTATCAAGATGATCACTTTTTTTAAATCTTTTTTTTTTAATTGAAAAAAAAAATTTACTTTAATCTTATATTTCAGGTGTGTGAAATTGATCAGTAGTGCTTAGGTTATTTTCTTTAATTAAAAAAAAAAATTTAAGTATGACATGAAAATAAGTAGTAAAATAATCATTAACCCAAGTACTTTTGGTGGATATTTTTATTGCTTGTATCACATATTAAAACAAAAAAAGTAATAAAAAAAAGAAATTTAATTAGTAAATCTTGTTCTCATCAAATGGGTGACCCTATGAAAATAATTAATCAAATGGGGTGACCCTATGAAAATAATGAAAATAATCAAGTGGGCACCCCTATGAAAATAAGTAATCAAGTGGGCACCCCTATGAAAATAAGTAATCAAGTGGGCACCCTATGAAAATAAGTAATCAAGTGGGTGCCCCTATGAAAATAAGTAATCAAGTGGGTGCCCCTATGAAAAAAAGTAATCAAATTGGGTGACCCTATAAAAATAAGTAATCAAATTGGGTGCCCCTATGAAAATAAGTAATCAAGTGGGTGACACTATGAAAATAAGGGGATGACCCTATGAAAATAAGAAATTAAATGGGTGACCCTATGAAAATTAGTAATCAAATAGGGTGACCCTATGAAAATAAGTAAACAAGAAAATTCTGTTTAAATATTAATTGCTAACCACTTATATCAATTTATTATAAACTTCTTAGGAAAGGTAAAAGTTTTAACTTATTACAACTGATCTTGACTAACTTTGGTTAAGATGAAATTTAGGAATGTGAAATTAAGGGCAATGCTGAGCAAATCTCCCTTTTAGCTCAGTCAGTAGAGTGTCCAACTAGGAATTCCTAAAAAAATGTCTCCAAAACAACTCCGTGGTCACCTAGTACATTATTACTAATGTCCAACCTCTCCTCATCATTGCAGGACTATGTAAACTTGGTAGTGTCAGAGCTATACTGTAGGGAACTTAAGTTCCTGGTAAATTCACTGAAGGTGGACAGGTCTGACCCCCCAGTGGTATTAGGGCCATCACCCAGCCAAAGGGGCTCTGGCTAAAATCATGAATTAACAGCTTTTTTGTACTTGTCACTGTCTGTGGAAAAACTAAAGCAAACAAGGACATCTCCTTCTCTTGACCGGGATATGAATGTGGGGTTTGGGGACCAATGTGAATTTGATATTCCCTTATTACTCCTTCCATGAATTCATCACAGGTGAATTCATTGGATGGAGCCAACTCAACCAACCTAGGGTAAATTCTGTAACAAAAATAGAAACAGAATTTGAAAGATTTTTAGCTCAGTCGGTAGAGTGTCCAACTAGGAACCACAATGTCCCAGGTTTGATACCAGCCCTCGCCAATTTAGTGTATTAGTAGCACAGGGATGTGTGAGGTAAAGTGAGGAGCAGATGAGAGGTGTGGCGTCCCACTTCAGACGCCAAAACAATCTCCTTGGTCTAGCGCTAGTGAAAAGGGGATAAACTCTCTCACTGTCTGGCTGATACTGACTTTACACCACCCCGATGACTTTACTTACATACCACAAACAATTTTATTTACTGTCTCAAATATAACAAGTGTTTTACATTTCACAAAATACATCTATTAGATGATTGAGGGAGGAGTCATCAGCAATGTTGTATCCCTGGGATCACTGGAAATTTCTTGTCTTTCAACATCGGATTTCCTCCCCCAGGAGACCAGTCGGGGCTGATCAACCCCGACCCCCCCCCTCAGCAACAGGCTGTTAACTGTAGCTTTAAACTATTAGTTATGTGACCCCCTCCCCCAACCAATAGCAATGGAGTTCTTCTCTTCACTACTTATATATGATTCCGTGTTAATTGCATTTCACTTAGCGCTAATACCCTTGGGAAAGGTATGAATCCTACTCTCCCTCGAGCTATGGGTAAATAGCAGGGCAGACTTGGTTCTTTAACCATGGCTAGGTAACCAGTCTAGGAGAAGGAAAACTCTGAATTCAAACCTGTTGAACTTCGCTTAAGAAATTGACCTTTTGTCGTATCCTGCTCGTGCGGAGGAATTGGTAAATATATATATATGATTCCTTGAAATATTCATTCATTGTTTCTTATATTCATTCTTCTTTCTTTTCAGTTATTTTTCTTCTTTTGATAAAGAAAACTTGGGATTCTCTTTTCCATTTGAGAAATGAGAGAAAATGATGAAATCTTTTTATTATTAGACAATCACAATCGTCTTTACTTTGAGCATGTTCAGTTGATATTTTTAATTATTCATCTTCTTCTGGAAGATGACGAACAAACAGACAAAAAAAAAGAATATGCTGAATTAGAGTAAGATTGTAAATTTTACAAAAAAGAAAGAAAGAAAGAAAAAACAATTATATTTATTCATTGATTTATTTATTAGCTGCCTGTGAGGTGGCTTTGGATGTAAGTATTAATATTCATGTATATATCATCAATATATATATATATATATATATATATATAAGAATGGAAAGGGAATTGAATCCGACAATATGAGGAAAAATGAGTAAAGAAAAGAACTGTAGATGGATAAAATGAATTTAATCGATATCACTTACACATGTGTTTCGGTCCGTTTATCAAAATGTATACGGATTACGCTATTATTATTATTAAAATAATCAGATGAAATTGAAATAATGATAATAATAATAATAGGAAAAATGTAAAAATATTCCGTACACAGAGAGATTTTTTGCGACCTTCACCAGAGTGAATTTTTATTTTTTGAGTAGAGAAAAATCCGTTGGAGATAAAACAGAATTTTAAAAATGTTTGAAAACAGAATATTTTTTTAATCATTTTTGGAACGCAGAGACCGTTATAAAAATTTGAAAGTTTTGGTGGATGGATACAGTTTGTATTGCAAAGAATAAAATGTTAGTAATATTCCTAAACTTGTTGATAAGTGAATGTAGCGTGTTTACCAATGTTATTTTATTCTTTGCAATATAAACTGTTCTCATTCATTCTCTATTCATTATATATATATATATATATATATATATATATATATATATATATATAGATGTGAGGTATCCAAAACTTGGTAGTAAGGGATGATTCTATATATGATATCTAAGACACACTATTATTATTGTATGATCCTGTATGTTTAAATACAGTGAATCCTTAAATCACTAAAGAGAGCTCAATGTATAATAGTCTTTTTAGATTATATACAGAGCAATATTTATCTTTGAAAGGAAGGAAAAACTCGACACCGTTATTCCATAATAAATTTATTTCGACCAAAATTAGGGCCTTTATAAATCTAAGTTGATTTAACAAAGCTCCCCAATTTAAGTCTCATCAGATGGATAATCATCAATAATTTGAATTGCATAACAGAAAAATTTTCCTCAACGTAGAATCTTCTTCCTCCTCAAAAAAATTTTTTCATTTACAAAATGTATACATTAAAAAACTGTCACCATGGTGACAGGAAGTCAAATGAGAAAAAAGAATATTTTTCAGGGCCAAGTTTTTTTAGGGGATAGTAGTCAGTCAAATTAACAACTATGAAAATTAAATAAGTCTGAAAAAGTATGGAGCAAGGATAAAACAAAAAATATATAATATATCATCATCATCATCATCATGTCGCGCTATTAGCACGGATATCCATGACAATCTCTCGCCAACCTTTCCTATCATTCATTTTCCCATATAATATATAAAAAATATATATATATAAAAATAATAAATTATTAGATATTATGATATATATATTTACATTTAAAATCGAGTGGTTTAAAAACTACTGGAAGAATAATCATACTAGTTCCAATTACCGTTGAATTGGTAAGACAAGGCAGCAAGTAGTCGTAACTGAATACAAATCTGTCTTATTGCAAATACTACTGCAAAATGCCAGATTATTTATGAAGCCTCCTAACATCATAGAAACCAAGCAGCCAATCAGGACTCCGGGAATGGAATCACCCAAATGCATGAGTGGACTATTCTGGATTCCCATAAGTACCAATTGTCTTCGCTCTGGTTCAGTTGTGCTTAGCTTGTTGCTCAAACCAACAGTATGCTAACTTACTTAAGTTTCTCACAGTAGTGCTAATCTTCAGGGTATTTTTTTCCTACCATCGTTCTGTATTTCATAGATGAGGACAACAGTCTGAAATATCAGAATTATTCATATGAAGCCTCATTTCATAGAGACAAATATTATTTCTCTGAATTTTTGAGATGAGGCTTGATAATTAGTATTATTTGTATTATTCGAACTATTGTCCTTATCTTCATTGTTATCTGTACAATATTTTGGCTGATCTTCGGCCATCTTCAGGTATTTCTTGTCGAACTCAGGAACCTTCTCGGACTCGGGAAGCTTCTTGTCATAATCAGGAGCCATCACAGAACTTTGAACCTAACCCTTTATTCAGTCCACGGGGTATCCTGTTCTCATTCTGCTAACCATAGCTGGGGTACAGGTGTTAAGCTGTGTTAATTATTATTCTATGTTACTGCTGCTCCTGACCAGGATTGAACCTGTAGTTCTGAGATAACTGTGTCTTAGAACTGTCTTAACCTAACTCCTTTATCCACTAGGCTATGTCCGCCCTGTCGGCTGGGGCGTTAGAATGCACTGACTGCACCTTTGCAGAGGGGTAAGACTCCCCCAATGGGGCCACCTGTTGGCCGTGGGTGGCGACCCGTGATGCTTAAGGATAAAGCCCAAGTGGACGAGCAATTCATGACATGCAATACTCCACTTTGGCCCTATCTTGGGCTAGACGGGCGGTCAGAGAGGCCCCCTCCGATCAATCGGCTGGTCACGTCAAGCCCTAGCACCTATATGATTTTCCCAATCCTATTGCCCTTATGGCAAGCCCCAACCCCTTTTTATCATATGGATGCTAGAAGGCGGTGGCTGCGGGCCTACATGTCCTGGGAATGACATTAAACTCTATCTGATGGTGAGGTTCCAGTTCTGGAGGTTTGGGGAATGTGGAGCACCCCTTCATCATCATTGCTCCCTGGTCCACTCTGATCCGGAGTGGTAGTACCTGTTAGGGTCCCATCTATGTGTTAAATAGAAAAATGTATTTATAAAAAAATTGTATTATCCATTAAGGGTTGATTTATTTCAAAACTTTATCGGCATGAAATGACCCACTGAGGTTGATATGCCATAAAACAAAACAAAACAAACCAAACCACGAGGCTATGTGTTCAATTAGAGACAGATATATTTTAAATTTGTTAACAAATTTTCAAACGACACTGTATGTCTTGAAAATATCACCGTCTGTCCATTTAAAAGTTTCTTTGATTCCCTCGACTCTATCAAATGATTTGTGTTGCTAATATATTGTTTCTCATTTCAGAGTTGCTGCAAAGCGTATGAATATTCTGGTTTTATCATGGAGAAGGAACAATCGTACAAGGATGCTGCACATCATTATGAGAATGCATGGAAATACGGCAGCAAGAATAATCCTGTCATAGGTAACAAATAAAAAATAAAAAATTGGCCTTTTTATTTCCCTTGCCAACCCATTCTTTTGGCAATTTCTATTCTCTTTCTTTCACTCCATTTATTTTAGGGCAGTCTACTGCTTCAATTGATTCTAAAGTGTTTGCTAGCAAGGTGATCCAGAAATATCCAGGATAGATTTAGTTTTTGTTTTTTCTTGACAATAATTGATGGGTTTTTGCTATTGAAAATTTCCTTGTTTGAATCTTGATGTATTTATGAATGTTTCTTTGAGTGTCTCTGTTTATTTGTCTTTCTCAATTTTCTGCTTTATATATTTTCATCAGTATATTTCGGGATAAAAATGTATATATATATATATTCAGTGATGCTGATAGGTATGTGTGTTTATGTTTCTCTGTCTGTTCCACAATGTCTGATTATCATTCCAGGTTTGGCCTATCCTTTTTGTATTATTATTGAGCAGTGGATTGTTTGTTTATTTGTGGGTGTGTAATTTCTAGGCCCATCTGATTCTTTTTTGTTTTTTCCAATTTTATTACATTAACCCGTTGGCATGTAGGAGGTTTTGCATGTGTGCATTTGTGTGTTCTTAAGACCCAGTTGATCTTTTTTAATCATATATATTGTGTGTGTGTATATATATATATATATATACATAGTTGAATGAAGTGACAAATAAAAGTTTTAGCTTTTATTCATTTATTTGGAAACAATATTACTACCAATGGTTTCCTGCTAAAAGCATTCATCAGGTAAACGAAATGTTTTTTTTTAAATGACACAAATGGTGTAAATGGCCAAATGTGTGTGTTTTTTAACTGTATTCTCATGTTGCGTGTTTACGTGATGTCGAATGCTCTTTTTGTTTGTACGTGTGCGTAATTTTGTTTGTGCATATGTGTATGATGTCATGCGCGTGCACGTGGAAATGCGTGAAGGCTGTGATGATATGATTGTGTCCACGCGCGCGTGTGTGTGCGCGTATTTTTGGTGGTGATTTTTATTTTTATATATAGATATAGCCTTTACTTGTCTATCATGTGTGTGTTTGTTTGTTGGATATATGTGTGTGTGTTTTTGTTGGATATGTGTTTGTGTGTGTGCGCCTTGCTCATATGTGTTTGTGTGTGTGTTGGATTTAGAAAAGGTTAGAATGAAACAAATTTTTAACAAAAATTATAATTACAGATTCTGATAGATTTAAAAAAATTATATATACTAGTACCAAATAAAAAACGCCCTCCGGGCAATGTAAAAATAGATTTTTGAAACATATTGCCTCAGG
>CM042162.1:76418129-76435629 GCA_023376005.1 Doryteuthis pealeii
AGTATAATAATCTTGATTTAATTCTCTTTATTAGCAGGACCTGTAGATATACCACAGTATGATAATCTAATTTTACAACATTTGATATGTTTACTTAAGAGCTATTGCTAATAGTTCAATATGTAAAAAATATTGTAATCTGGATTAAACTCTGTCTCACTCTTTTCTTTCTGTTCTTTTCATTATATTGATTGAAACTGATTAGCACTATGAACCCCTCTCTCTATCTCCTACTTTCTTTCTTTCTTTTTTTCTTTCTTTCTTTCTTATCCAATTTTTCCTGCATAGAATCTCCCTTTGTCTTCCCCTTCTTTCTATATGATGAAAACAGAATAGTCCATTATTTAGCTGAGGTGATGACACTCATAAAGAAATAAGAATTCAGCGGATAAGCAATACCAGATACTCAGGATTTACATTTTTGCATTTCAACCAGAGGGCATTGCAAGATGACAACAAGTGTATTAATATATAGATACTAAATTAGTAAAATCAAGAGAGATTTGCTGCAGCCCTGTCAACTGGGGCTTTAGAATACACCAACTGCACCTCTGCAGAGGGGTAACCCCCCTCCCCCAATGGCCCACCTGTTGGCCGTGAGTGGTGACCCGTGATGCTTAAGGATAAAAACCTAAAGGCTGAGCAGTCCATGACATGCAACACTCTTACTTAGGCTAGACAGGTGGTCAGTGAGGCCCCTTCTGATCAATCAGCTCATCCTGTTAAGCCCTAGCACCCATATAATTGCCCCAACTCTATTACCCCTAACCCTAGCCATCATATATGTGCTAGAAGGCGATGCCCGTAGGTCTTAATGTCCTGGGTATGATGTTAAACTCTATCTGATAGTGAAATTCCAATTCTGGAGCTCTGAGCAATGTGAAGTACCCCTTCAACACCATTACTCCCAGGTCCACTGTGACCTGGAGTGGTAGTACCTATTAGGGTCTCTTCTTTGTGTTAAATAGAAAAAAATAAGTTTTAAAAAATATTTTTTTTTAAAAAGAGTTTAAAAAAAAAATAGTATTATTTGTATTATTCAGACTATTGTCCTCATCTTCGTTGTTATCTGTACAATGTTTCAGCCAATGTGCCCTCCGACCTTCTTCAAGTATTTCTTGTCAGACTCGGGAACCTTCTTTTCTAACTCGGGAACCTTCTTGTTGTAATTGGGAGCCATCATGGAACTTCAAACCTAACCCTTTATTCAGTCCACGGGGGTCTCCTGTTCTCATTCCACTAACCATAGCTGGAGTACAGGTGTTAAGCTGTGTTAATTATTATCCTATGTTACTGCTGCCCATGACCAGGATTGAACCTGCAGTCTAGAGATAACTGTCACTTAAAACTGTCTTAACCTAACTCTTTTATCCACTAGGCTATGTGCCCATATCCAGCGTCATCTCAAAAATTCAGAGAAATAAAAAAAAATTGATTTGAAATAAATGTTAAATACCCATCAAGAATGAATAAAACAAAACTGTCTTTGGCATAAAATAACACAACAAGGGTTGACATGACAGAAAATTCAATCTACAGATTTGCTGCCCTGTTGATAGGGTTTACAATACACTGATTGTATCCCCTGCAGAAGATAAACCCCTCCCCCCACCCACCCCAAAATGTGATGTCCTGAGTAGGTATTTACCCAACCTGTTTCGCCACAGTAAGATGTTGCAAGTAAGGGGCATCCAGTGAGGATTGAACTCGCTATTTAGTAGCAATGGATCTAGCAAAACTAGCTCGATAACCATTACAACATGATGGGACACCCTTGAAATTTATCCAGAGTTTGTTGGAATATTTAGTGGATATAAGCCATGCTGCAGTCCACCACTTAAATTTATAGACTAAGCATGATCACATGGCTTAAACCTCAGCCAATCAACAGCCCGAATACATGGTTGTTTAACTATTTAATCGCTGATATTGACAGACGTCCATTTGCAATCATTAATGAAGGACCTGCAAGACTGAGGAGCACCTGTTACATAATTATTAGATTCCTAATACTTATGTACAGTAGTGTAGAAACCAAAATGGCTGTTATAAGTTCAGCTGGCGGCCTTGAAGGATTGAATGACAAGGCTTGACCTCAGTCCTGATCCTCCGTCCGGTGGATACCATGAGAATCGGTGGAGAAGACCCTCTTCCGGTTTAGATTAGAAAGAGAGTTTAGTTAGTATCGGCCAAACCACGACGGTGGTCAGTCATGTTATGCATGCTGTCGACTCAATCTGCGCAGGTAGTCTGGTAGGGATTTCGGAATAAAATATGATCTAAAGCAAGTCTTGGGTTATTATCTAAAAACTACCAATGATACAGGGCTTCTGATAAAGAGAAATCCCCAATGGAAGACCAGACACAAAGTCCCCAAGACGAAGTCCAGACGCTAGAAGAAGAACGTAAGATACCAAAGATGAGCAGAAGAATAATAGAAGTAAGGAAAGAGAGTATACAACACACCAAGGAACAACCAAAGGATTCTTCACTAAGGCCTGCGCTGTTCTTAACACAAAGAATCTCCGCTGGACAGCATTCTTTCTTGAAGCCTAAATGATGGCAACAAAGATCGTAACACTGTTTCACCATGGGTAGGATGTGACACAAGGTCGCAAGTATGGGGCATCCATCGAGGATCAAACTCGCTATTCGTTAGTAATGGATCTGTGGGACTATCTTGCTAAACACTACACCATGCTAGGATGCCCTTTCTTAACCAACCTGTTCATCATGAGTAGGATGTGGCACAATATCGCAAGTATGGAGCATCCAGTGAGAATTGAACTTGCTATTCACTAGTAATGGATATGTGAGACTAGCTTGTTAACCATTACACTATGATGAGACACCCTGTAAGGTCCTAGGTACGATACTAAACTACATCTGATAGTGAGGCTCCTGTATATATAAGAACATTTAGGATTAAATAACCCACAAGGGATGATATGCCATTAAACACCAACCAACCAGCCATAAAAAGCTTTTCTGTATTATTTGGATTATTCGGACTATTGTCCTCATTTTTATTATCAACACATATGTTGGTTGATGTGCTCTTCAGCTTTCTTCAGATGTTTCTTTTCGAATTTTGAATGCGGCCTTTGTCCATCCTCTTGATGTGACCAAGCCAACGCAGGCGTCTCTCGCAGGTAATGGCAGGCATGCTGTTTACGTTTGCTCGTTCCAGCACTTCTGTGTTGGGGACTTTGTCCTGCCAGCAAACGCATAGAATACTACGTAGTTTCCTATACATATATATATATATATATATATATATATATATATATGAGGTGGGCAAATAAGCTTATAATCATCTTAATTTATATTTATGATATTCATTGCAGATTTAAGTGCACTGGCAAGAAAGTTTTATGACAAAATAAATCCTTTATTTTTCGTTGTACACACACATACACGCACACATGCACATACACACACTCTCCTTCTTAGACTCAGGAACCTTCTCTTTGAACCCAGGAACTTTCTTGGATTTGGGAACCTTCTCAGACTCGGGAACCTTCTCTTTGAACTCAGGAACGTTTGTGGACTCAGGAAGCTTCTATTCGAACTTGAGCATACAAGATAATGGATGAAATATTGTGTATACAGCAATAAAGATGAGGAAAATAGTCCAAAAAATCCAATTAATCCAGCATCATCTAAAAAAAATTCTGAAATATAAAACTCTTTCTGTCTTCGAAATATTAGCAGCAATTGACCCACTTTTCAAAATCTGTGCCAGTAAACGAGATTTTGAATGTCCGTTAGACAGAATGCCTTCAAGTTAGAATTTCTGATTTTGTCTTCAAATTTGTTTGTCTTTGTTCAAGCCAGAATGCACTTGTAACCTTGTAAAATCCACCTGGGTTATTTGAATAATAGGTCAGGGATTGTCCTTTACATCTAGTTTAGTCCAGTGTGTCACACATTGCTTTAAGATTTAAAGACGACACATCCCCCATCCCCGCACCCTGCACTCCCCCAAATGCTACGAAGGTGAATTACCCAGCATGCCACTTTTGACAGCCTAATAGGTTGTGGGGGCATGTCCACGTCTTCTCACATAAAATTGTACGCCTGAAGCTATTTATGATTGGATCCGAACTTATCTAAATCGAGTCCATTTGACTTGCTGCACAAGTGGATTTCCCTGCAAGACAAAACGTTCGGTTAGAAGCCGACATATTTATTGTTGGAAACAAATACATTTTTACAAACACATATATGCCAAGAATTTGAATCAACATGTTGGTGAGGCTTAGAATATACTGACTGCATCTTTTGCTGATGGGGTAAGACCTGCCCCCCACCCCTAAATACCACCATCACCAAAAACTAAAAGGGTGTCCCGCCAGTAAATTGGTTCCGTGGATGGGGTTTGAACCTCACCAACAAGTTACATTTATGTGTTGGTGAGGCTCAGAATATGATGCCTGCATCTTTTGCTGATGGGGTAAGACCCAACCCCCACCCCCTCTAAATGCCACCATCACAAAAAACTAAAAGGGTGTCCCACCCGTAAACTGGTTCCGTGGATGAGGTTTGAGCCTCACCAACAAGTTACATTGCTGTGTTGGTGAAGTTCAGAATATGCTGACTGCATCTTTTGCTGATGGGGTAAGACCCAACCCCCACCCCCACTACCCTAAATACCTCCATCACCAAAAACTAAAAGGATGTCCCGCCCGTAAACTGGTTCCGTGGATGGGGTTTGAGCCTCACCAACAAATTACATTGCCGTGTTGGTGAGGCTCAGAATATCCTGACTGCATCTTTTGCTGATGGGGTAAGACCCGACCCCCACCCCCCTAAATGCCACCATCACCAAAAACTAAAAGTGTGTTCCGCTAGTAAACTGGTTCCGTGGATGGGGTTTTGAGCCTCACCAACAAGTTACATTGCCGTGTTGGTGAGGTTCAGAATATGCTGACTGCATCTTTTGCTGATGGGGTAAGATCCAACCCCCACCCCCACCCCCTAAATACCTCCATCACCAAAAACTAAAAGGATGTCCCGCTAGTAAACTGGTTCCGTGGATGGGGTTTGAGCCTCACCAACAAGTTACATTGCCGTGTTAGTGAGGCTCAGAATATGCTGACTGCATCTTTTGCTGATGGGGTAAGACCTACCCCCCCCTCTAAATTCCACCATCACCAAAAACTAAAAGGGTGTCCCGCCAGTAAACTGGTTCCGTGGATGGGGTTTGAGCCTCACCAACAAGTTACATTGTCTTGTTGGTGAGGCTAGGAATATACTGATGTTATTTAATGCCAAAACCATCCTTGTAGAAGAATAGTAGTGGTACTATATGATGGGGGTGAGGGAGTTCATATATATATGTATATAATTTGTGTGTGTGATTTTTGTTTGGTTTCTTTGTTTAATGGCACACCAAGCTTTGTGGGTTATCTAATGCTAGAGACCAAGCTGAAAATAAGACCGTTTATTGATGCGCATATTCAAAACACCCCTACCCTCCCTCCCCCCATGTCAAACTGTTGACTTTATTAGTTAAACTTTTAATATTAATTCATTTTACGCCTAAACGTATCGGCACATTTCTCCTCTTTTCATTTTGAATTAATTCTTAGAAATTAAACTCTTTTTTGTTTGTTATTTTTTTTTAATCTTTTGAATGTGTCGGCAAAAATGGCTTTTGATAATTTCGATTGAATATCTGAAACGAAAATAGAGTGCAAGATGAGATGCAGACTTTTTAATTATAAAATGATATTTGCTCTTCAAATTCAAATTGGATTGATGTTTTTGTTGTTGGACACACAGCTGGACACTAGAGTCAATGGTGGGGGAAGACGGACACTAGATTGTAACTCTTTTTCTAGGACAGATTCTTGTTTATGCATATGCCATTTTCCAGCACGGACAGAGTTGAATCTGTTGCACAATTCCCATTTGATCACTTTTCCTACCCAGTCATGTCTGTTCTTGTAGTGCTTATCTTTATTACTATTATTATTCATTCATTGTGATAGAGGAGACTAAGTAGACATAAGATTGTGTATATATTTCTCTCTAAAAGTTTGTGTGATGGTTCTAAAAAAAAAAAAGGGTTTGCAATTTTATCTTGCTATGAAGAAATTCTATAAAGAAAGTGGTTCAAAAAGTAAAAAAGATTTGAAATCTTTGTGTAGCAAGATAAGTTCAAATCCTGGACAAGGTTGTTTGCATTTTGCATAGCGCTAATACCCATGGGAAAGGTATGCATCAAACTATGCTCTCTCAAGCTATGGGTAAATAGTAGGGCAGACTGGGATAAGTAAACATGAAATTGTGTATATATTTCTCTTTAAGAATTGGTATGATGGTTTTACCCTTTATCAACATGGCCAGATTTTAATATCTTGCACAATTCCAAGTCGATCACCTTTCCTACCCAGTCATGTCTGCTCTTGTAGTGCTTATATTTATTACTATTATTATTCATTCATTGCGATAAGAAGAGACTATGTAGGCATGAGATTGTGTATATATTTCTCTCTAAGAATTGGTATGATGGTTTTACCCTTTATCAACATGGCCAGATTTTAATATCTTGCACAATTCCAAGTCAATCACCTTTCCTACCCAGTCATGTCTGCTCTTGTAGTGCTTATATTTATTACTATTATTATTCATTCATTGCGATAAGAAGAGACTATGTAGGCATGAGATTGTGTATATATTTCTCTCTAAGAATTGGTATGATGGTTTTACCCTTTATCAACATGGCCAGATTTTAATATCTTGCACAATTCCAAGTCAATCACCTTTCCTACCCAGTCATGTCTGTTCTTGTAGTGCTTATATTTATTACTATTATTATTTATTCACTGCAATAAGAAGAGACTATGTAGATATGAGATTGTGTTTATATTTCTCTCAGAGTTTTAGTGTGATGGTTCTGAAAAAAAAAAAGGTTTGTAATGTTTTTCTTACTATGAAGAAATTCTATAAAGAGAGGTGTCCAAAAAATAAAACCTTGGTTAGGCATTCAGTCTAGGATAAGTAAACTCTGAATTCAAACCTGTTAATCTCTGCTTAAGAAATTGACCTTGTGTCACATCCTACTCGAGCGGAGGGGTTGGCAAATATGTATACCATTTGTCAGCATAGCCAGATTTTGATATTTTGCACAATTATCAGTTGATTCTCTTTCCTACCCAGTCATGTTTGCTCTTGTAGTGCTTATCTTTATTACTATCATTATTATTCATTCATTGTGATATGAAGAGACTAAGTAAACAGGAGATTGTGTATATATTTCTCTCTAAGAATTAGTGTGATGGTTCTAAAAAAAAAAAAAATTGCAATTTTTTCTTGCTATGAAAAAATTCTATAAAGAGTGTGGTCCAAAAAGTAAAAAAGATTTGAAATCTTTACCTGACATGGCAAGATGAGTTCAAATCCTGTACGAGGCGGTTTGCACTTTACATAGCACTATTACCCTACAGCTATGGGTAAATAGTAGGGCAGACTGGGCTCTTTAACCTTGGTGAAGCAACCAGCCTAGGAAAAAGAAAACTCTGAATTCAAACCTTGTAAATTCTGCTTGACATTGTGTCACATCCTACCTATGTGGAAGGGTTGGTAAATATGTATACTAAATGTTAGCATGGGCAAATTTGAATCTGTTGCACAATTCCTAGTTGATCACCTTTCCTACCCAGTCATGTCTGCTCATCATTATTACTATTATTATTTATTCATTATGATTAGAAGAGACTATGTAGACATGTATATATTTCTCTCTAAGAATTGGTATGATGGTTTTACCCTTTGTCAATATGGCCAGATTTTAATATCTTGCACAATTCCCAGTCAATCACCTTTCCTACCCAGTCATGTCTGCTCTTGTAGTGCTTATTATTATTACTATTATTATTCATTCATTGCAATAAAAAGAGACTATGTAGGCATGAGATTGTGTTTATATTTCTCTAAGAATTGGTATGATGGATCTAAAAAAAAAGGGGGGGGGATTGCAATATTTTTCTTGCTAAGAAGAAATTCTATAAAGAAAGTGGTCCAAAAAAGAAAAAAAAGAAATGAAATCTTTGCAGCTGTTTGAAAGGAGAATTCACACATCAGCATTTGGCGGGATTGATTCCCTAGATAAAGAAACAGGCCAGGTCGAGCAGATTTATGTCTCCGTGAATGGCTATGAAAAAAAGATGGAATCAGAAAAGACCCACCTGATACAACGTCTTTTTTTTTTTTTTTTTTTTTTTTTTTCCAGATTTTATAAAATCAGCACAATAAGGAATAAAATGTTTTTGGCTCCATGGAATAAAAGATTATTCAAATAAGTTTGTTCTGGAATCAATTTTGTTTTGTAACTTTTTCATCGAGCAAAGATAATGCAATGCTCTAATATCGGCAAATGGTTAATTGTATGCATAACGGTCAGAAATTGTTTGATTGCGTTGAGGGTGTTAATTTACAATTTACAATTTTACCATAACCACTTGCATAAATTCCCTTGTACCACACAGTTGACAGCTTAAAACATAGGAGGTATTTCTGCTGCACCCTGTATATACTAAAATAAAATAAAATTAAAAATGAAATAATATATATATATATATATATGAGGAGTGAAGGATTTGAATAAATCCAACAATATGTGGTTGAGAATAAAGGAAAATGTCTATCCCCTTTTCACTAATGCTAGACCAAGGAGATTATTTTTGCATCTGAGGTGAAGCGCCACAGCTACCATGAGCTCCTCACTTTATCACACAGATCTCTGTGCTACTCATACACTGAGTTGGCGAGGGCCGGTATCAAACCAAGAACCTTGAGGTTCCAAGGCGAACACTCTACCGACTGAGCTAAGCCGGCCCTATATATGTATATATATATTCCTTACATATACTGCATGTAATTATGTATGTATATATATATATATATTATATATTATATATTTTTTTTGTTTTATCCTTGCTTCATACTTTTTCAGACTTATTCAATTTTCATAGTTGTTAATTTGACTGACTACTATCCCCTGAAAAAACTTTGCCTGAAAAATATTCTTTTTTCTCATTTGACTTCCTGTCGTCATGGTGATAGTCTTTTAATGTATACATTTTGTAAAGGAAAAAAATTATTTGGAGGAGTAAATTTTTCTGTTATGCAATTCAAATTATTGATGATTTTCCATCTGATGAGACTGAATTTTGGGGAGCTTTGTTAAATAAACTTAGATTTATAAAGGTCCCAATTTTGGTCGAAATAAATTTATTATGGAATAACGGTGTTGAGTTTTTCCTTCCTTTCAAAGATAAATATTGCTTTGTAAATAATCTAAAAAGTGTATTATACATTGAGCTCTTTTTAGTGATTTAAAGATTCATTGTATTTATACATACTGGATCATACAATAATAATACAGTGTGTCTTAGAAATCACATATAGAATCATCCCTTACCACCAAGTTTTGGATACCTCTCATATATATATATATATATATATATATATATATATATATATAATGAATAGAGAATGAATGAGAATAATGAGAAAAGTATTGGCATGAAAAGGTGCTCAATGCTAATAAAGCAGAGCAGATTTATAATCAATAGTAATGGTATTATGGATGATTTGGCCTCATAACTTAAAGTTTCATGGTTATGCAATCCTCAGATGAGTCAAATGGTTGAGATCTTAAAAAACAGTTTTTAAGATCTCAACCATTTGACTCATCTGATGATTGCATAACCATGAAACTTTAAGTTAGGAGTCCGAATCCATAATATTACTTTTGGATATATATATATATATTTAGAAGTGACAAGCCTTTCGGCCCCTCTAAATGTTCTGTTTAAGTTAGACTCCCATGGATTGGCCCTATTAGCCAAACCATTGCTAATAAGACCTCCTCCTCAGTTATGCGTTGCTACAATGCAGTGAAAGTGTGGCCAATAATAACTACTCGTCCTGCATTTCGGTCCTTTCATAAGGATGTACTTCCAACCCTCCATCAAAGTAATGTACTTTATAAATTTAAATGTCGGTGTAATTCAGTATATGTTGGACGTACATCCCAGAGGCTCGAAATCAGAATCAAACAACACGTCCCCCGCACACTTCGTAATGCCATTACGAATAATAACACATCCAGGCTTTCCCAAGCATTCAACTCATCCATAGCCGAGCATCTATCTATAAATGCTTGTAGAAAAGATTATTGAGATGAGTGCTTCTCCATTTTGCACAGAGCTAGGTCAAAACAGCATTTAACCATCCTTGAAGCTGTTTATATCTCTTTTTTCCAGCCTACTCTGTGCAAACAAACTCCAAAGCACTCCCTCTATTTATTGGGAGACACTTCCAACCCTGTTTCCACCTAGGGTTCAGACATACCCCCCCTCTTTTCTTTTTTTTTTTTTATTTGTCCCCCTCTGGCTCACCATTCGTTTCTTACAAAATTCTTGTACAATCTGACTTTTATTTGTCACTGGTGTATCACTTGAAAGTACCGGTTGAAAAGGCCTTCGTGTACCCCCCCCCCATTTATTTTATATTTATTCATTAATAAAATATTCTCCCAAATTACATATGATTCCTCCACTTTTAGTGTTATATATATATATATATATATATATGGACAGAAAATACACAATGTTGATTTCAAATTGTGTATAACATATGGGAAGTCGATAAAATATTGAAAGTTTTCTGCCATTTTCTGCTGTAATAATGCTCCTACCTGTACACTGACAGTGTCTCCTGCTTCTTTAGACAATGATGCATACTGTGATGCAATTAAGTGCAACAAGAGAGAGAGAGAGAGATTGCAGTGAATGCAGGTGACATACAACAGAGATACTCAAAGGCTCCTTTTGTTCAATTACTGCCATTTGACAGGGGGTGTTAAATTGTTGGCCCTTGAAAAAGCTGGGTGGTCTTTTTTAAGAATTGCTATGCAATTTGCGATCGAATGGAAATGCATTGGTGGCGCTTCAGTTGAAGATGTTGAGAGAGTGATGCGCGTTCTGGCATTTGAATTGAGGATTTTGCATAAGAATAAAAAGACTGTTGCTTTTCCTGGGATCGGAACAAAACCTACTCACTTGATTCCAGGAGGCACCTGCCCTCCTCACCTAAAAGGGGCAGGTCTGGGTTTATTGCCCAGTGCATGAGGCACCCCAAAATGGGAATGCTGATGAAACTTTAAGCAATTTTTAATCCTGTTTGGGAATCCTCCACATTAAATGACCTTGTGTCACAACTGCCCTTTATATATATATATATATATATATATATATATATATTAGAAAGACTAATGAAAGTAAATACAAACACAAAACATATTACAGTTATTTTTACTTTTTTCTTATTTATTTCAATATAAAATTATAGATAGGATTGCTTTTAATACATTTCAGAATAAAACAATAATATTAAAAATCAATAACACCGAGTAATTATTTATTAAACACGGTTTTGTTAAAACTGGTGTGCAAATTATTCATACAATATTCATATAATAATATGTGAAGATTTATTACTTCACACATTGCAGGATTTTAAAAGCATTAATAATGTGGGCTGTTTTGAGGCAAATCTATCTTAGCTAAACCAATAAACTAAGATGCTAATTAGAATTAAATAATTATTATTTGATAACCATTGAGAATATTACGTAAATAACCAAGGGAATTGTGGCGTTAGTAGTGAGCTGGTTTAGCCCAGTCGTTAGATCGTCAGCCTGGAAACCACAAGGTTCCTGGTTCAATACCAGCCCTTGCTAACTCAGTGTATGAGTAGCACAAGGATCTGTGCGGTAAAGTGAGGTGCTGATGGTAGGTGTGGCGCTCCACCTCAGATGCAAAAACAATCTCCTAGGTCTAGCGCTATTGAAAAGGGGATAGACTCCCTTGCTGCCAGGCTGATACCGACTTTAGGCCACCTGATGACTTCACTTTTACTTTGTAGTGAGTTAGTTTCGGTTATGGACAGACAGACACAGAATCTCCATTATAATAAGATAATTTGAAGATGGATATTGTTGTGTTGCTTTTGTCTAATCTCTATCCATGTTTATAATGTATAAAGATGTTTGTTTAAATGTTCATAAATAATATTTCTTTCTTTCTCTTTTTTTTCTTTTAGGTTTTGAATTCTCATCCGGATTTTCCCAAAATTCGGAAAGAAATTCTCAACAAGGCAAGATCCAACTGGAGAACTTGAAAAATTTCCTTGTGGTTGACATTTCTATATTATTTTTTTTCCAACATTCCGTCCAATAGTTATTCCTCTTTGGAAATATACAAAGGTCGTCTTTTTTTTTTCTTTTCTTTTTTTTTTAATCTCTAATAAAAAATTAAAATAGAATAAAATAAAATAAAAAAATGAAGTAAAATTATTTTTATTTTACCTTAATAACTTTCTTTTTTCTTATGTTTTCATTATTCTTTCTTTCTTTCTTTCTTTCTTTCTTCCATCTTTGGTTTCTTCTTTATTGTCATTCTTTTTTCTTTCTTCATACTAATGTTTCATTTCTCCCTTGTTGTTTTTTTTTTTTCAATCCTTTTATTTTTCTGTTATTCTATTTTGTCTTTCTTTTTTTTTTCTTTTTGTTTTTTTTTTTTATCCAAGATGCCGAACTTGATTTTTTCATAATTCTGAATTCTTTCTTTTTCTTTTTTTTAATAATTTTATAATTTAAATTAAATTAGTTAATTTGCATCTAACTACAAAATTTTGTAAGTCGCTTCTGTTAGGAATGACTCGAATCTGCTCTCTTACAATGGCTGGTTGATCGTTTGGTTTAATGGCATATCAAGACTCATGGGTTATTTAATGCCAAATTATATGTATTTACCAAACCCTCCACGCATGCAACACATGGTCAATTTTTTTATTCTTGGGTCATTTTTGTCTTATTCATTCTTGATGGTTAATCAAGTTATTTCAAACACATTCGTTTCTATTTGGTACTACCGCTCCGGGTCAGAGTCACTCATTTAGACGGTCTTATTTTTAACCACAGTGTATTGCAAGATCATAACAGTTATATTTTATAGAAACACCAGCAGTATCTTGGGCTAGACGGAGGTCGGAGAGGCCCCCTCCGATCAATCGGCTGGTCACCTATATGATTTTCCCAACCCTATTGCCCTTATGGCAAGCCACAACCCCTTTTTATCTTATAGGTGCTAGAAGGCGGTGGCTGCGGGTATACATGTCCTGGGAATGACATTAAACTCTATCTGATGGTGAGGTTCCAGTTTTGGAGGTTTGGGGAATGTGGAGCACCCCTTCATCACCATTGCTCCCTGGTCCACTCTGACCCGGAGTGGTAATACCTGTTAGGGTCCCATCTATGGGTTAAATAGAAAAATGTATTTATAAAAAAATTGTATTATCCATTAAGAATTGATTTATTTCAAAACTTTATTGCATTAAATGACCCACTGAGGTTGATATGCTGTAAAACAAAACAAACCAAACAGTTATAAAAAAAACCACCAGCAAGATGCTGATAGGTACGCGTCATGTGTCCCTGATGCATAAAATCTAAAAAAACGCAGTATAATCGTATGTCTATGTCCCAGTGTCTTTTTTTCTTCCCTCACCATTTCCAGCTAACAATAAATACATTTCAATATTTTCTTGGAAAAGAATTACACTGTATGAGGAACAAGATAGGGGTTAGACGTCTTTAGTTATTCATACATAAAAACTCTAAAATTTATTAAAAAACTTTAATTGGGACCCATTAAATTTCCCAGGGACTCATTCAAATCAAACCTGTGCATCCCAGGACGCACTAAATCAAAAAGCTATCAGCATCACTGCACCAATTAAGAAGAAAATAATGGAGGATCTTTGTGCGCAATTCTCTTACAGATCCCCCCCACCCCACCCAGAAAAAAAAACAACTTTCACATAGATATTTCTTCTGTTGCAACAGGCCAACGGAACGTGGGGCAGGAGGAGGAGAAGAGATTGGGACATATGCAATGCCATAAATAAAACCAGTATTTTTCAACTGAAGGGGGGAGGGTGTGCGGACATCCGGTCGAGTTGATCCCAAACCTGGATGACCTTCTACATGAACGGATCACATCAAGAATTTTTGGCAAAGAACAACACAACTCTCATTCACTCATCCCCCCCCACCCCCCCCCCCCCCCCCAGAACACACTCCAAATTTGGCCCGTGACTTTTTATTCATTCTGAATTCAAGAATCCACTCAGAAAGGTCACATTGATTTCACGTTATGGAAGAGAGATAAAAACAAGTGCTATACAAAAGCCGTAGACTCGGTCTTTCAAAATAACTTACATGATACGTTGCAGATGGTGTATCAAGAATTGTGGTATTTTGTTTAATGGCATATAAACCCTTGTGGATTATTTAATGCCAAATATTGTTTTTTTTACATATGATTTGTTGGGTAAATAGTAGGGCAGACTAGGCTCTTTAACTGTGGCTAGGTAACTAGTCTAAGAGAAGGAAAACTCTGGATTCACACCTGTTAAACTCTGTTCAAAAATAACCCTTGTGTCACATCCTGCTCGTGGGGAGGGGTTGGTAAATATATATATATATATATATATATATATGATTTGTTGATTAGTTGGTTGTTGTGTTTAATGGCATATAAACCCTTGCGGGCTAATGCCAAATATTTTTTTTGTATATATTATGTGTTTTTGTTTGTTGGTTGTTTTGTTTAATGGCATGTCAACCCTTGTGGGCTATTTAATACCAAATTTAGTTTTTTGTTTATATGATTTGCAAGTGAATAAATATTTTATTAAATGAATTGTTAGAACATGAAACAAAAGTTTAATGGCATATCAACTCTTGTGGGATATTTAATACCAAATGTTTTTTGTATATATATTTACCAACCCCTACACATGAGCAGGATGTGACACAAAGTCAGTTTCTTAAGTGGAGTTTAAGAGGTTTTGTTACATAATTATTGGATCCCTAATACATTTTTAAGGTAGTGTAGAAATCATTATGGCGATTAGTGCAGCTGATGGACTTGAGAGTGAGTGACAGCGCTTGACCTCACTCTGACCTTGCTTTCCGGGGATAAACCGTGAGAACTGGAACCCCCATAGAAGGCCCTCTTCCGGTTTAAGGATACTAAGTAACTCAGTCAGTTAGAAGTTAGAAGCCGAGCTTGTAAGATGTGAGTCTCACTGCGCAAATGTCTGGTTGGGGATTTACAAATAAAGTAACATCAACGTAAATTGAAGTCTTGTGTTTATTACCTAAAAACTAACAATGACACAGGGCTTCTGATAAGGAGTGATCCCCAACAGAAACCAAACCCGGAATCCCCATACAAGACCAGACCTTAGAAGATATACCAGACCAAGATGTTAGAAGATAGAACCAAAGCCGGCCAGAAGAAAAGACGACCAGAGTAAGAAGTAAGAAGGGTATACAACGTTATATTGATTTGGTACTGTGAAAACCCCAGTATGCAACAGTTAGAATTTAGAGTTTTCTTTCTCCTAGACTGGTTACCTAGCCACGGTTAAAGAGACCAGTCTGTCCATATTGCTGGAGGGATTGTAGTTGAATGCATACCTTTCCCAAGAGTATTAGCACTATGTGAATTGCAAACAGCCTTGTCCAGGATTTGAACTCGGATCAACAAGTCTTTTCCTATGTGAATAGTTTGTTGGCTGGTTATTTTTTTAATGCCTATTAACCCTTGTACAATGAACATAATTTCTCTTCTCTAGACATAAAATAACCTGAACGGTTTGACATGCCATTAAAATTGATCAATCTTAGAAAATATCCTTCTCACTTATACCTTTATATAGTAGTAGTAAAATTAACGGAGTGGACTATTATTGGTATCAGCCAAACTGCGAGGGAGTCTATCTCCTTTTCGTTTATTCAAGACCAGAAAGATTTTTTTTTTTTTAGATAAGGTTGAGTTCCATACCTACAGTCAGCTCCTAGATGCTTTACCTCATGGAACAAATTACCCAAGATATGTTATTCATATGCTGAGTTGGTGAGGACCGTATCGATTCTGGAACCTTTCTGTTCCATGGCAAATGCTCAACCGAATAAGCACTCACATTTCTTGCAAAGTTTTCGTCCAAATAATCTACCAAGCTTGTATTTCTATGAACGTAATTGAGGCCTAGTCTAAAGAGATAATCACTGGAGAAATATTATGACACTAGCAGGACCTGTGGATATATATTTCTATGAATTATATATAATTATAATTATATATTTCTATGAATGTAATTGAGGCCTAGTCTAAAGAGATAATTTCACTGGAGAAATATTATGACACTAGCAGGACCTGTGGATATATATTTCTATGAATTATATATAATTATATTATATATTTTCTATGAACGTAATTGAGGCCTAGTCTAAAAGATAATTTCACTGGAGAAATATTATGACACCTCGCAGGACCTGTGGATATACCGCAGTATGATAATTATTAAAATGTTGGATATGTTTACTTAAGAGCTATTGGAGAGAAAGGTAGACAAACATGGGATGTTATGGAAACTGGATGTTTATTGTTGACGATTCAACGTTTCGGTCTGTCAGACCATCTTCAGGACTTGGATATAGTTCTTGCTTCAATGATGGACATTCTCAAAATGGTGAAACAGGAGGTTGTCAGGGGGAGGGTGGTTGGGGGTGGGTAGTGGATTTTCTTCTCTCGAGATGGGGAGTTCAGAATGGCAATGGTACCGCAGGTGTTAGTCCTGTATATATTAGATGGTAAGGATTGGTTAAGAGTATATGTGTGTGTGTGTCTATTTATTTATTGATTTGTCATCATCATCATCATCATCATGTCACGCCAGCAGCTCGGATATCCATGACAATCTCTCACCAACCATCCCTATCATTCATTGACCCGGGAGGTCTTCCGCACAGCATGCAGTGTCCATACATAGCTGGACTATGTAGGTCTTTGTTGGATGGCCCACACTAGTATGTCCATGTGAATAGAAGACGTCGCTTATTAGCTCATCCTTACTTCTCCAGCTGTGTCTGGCATGTCTTGTTTGCCTTACTGGGATGGTTTGTGTAACAGAAGACATGTGTCCGTATAGCTGCTTTCTTGTCGGATGCTGCTTCCACGATTTGTTCAAGATCACACACAGCATCCTTGTGCAGCTCCCATCCAGTCAAGTGTAATAATCTTGATTCAACTCTCTCTCACTCTTTTTGTTTTTTTCCTTTCCTTCTTTTTATCTGGTTTGATTGAAACAGATTAGCACTATCTCTTCCACATGCTCACCCCCTCTTTCTATCTTTCTCCAACTCTCTTTCTTTATTATTTATATTTTTCTGTGTATCATGTCCTTTATCTTCCCTTTCTTTCTTTATGATAAAAATCAAATCATCAATTATTCAGCTGAGGTGATGACACTCATAAGAAATAAGAATTCGGCAGATAATCAACACCAGATAATCAGGATTTACATTTTTGCATTTCATCTCAAACGATTAGGACAGTCTCATTTTAACCAGAGG
>CM042162.1:76440629-76468129 GCA_023376005.1 Doryteuthis pealeii
GGTTCAGAAAGGAACCGAAAGTACTTGGTTTAATAATAATAACTCTTTTGGACAACTTATCTTATTATAATGGAGATTGTGTGCTTTTCTGTCTGTAACCGAAACTAAATCACTACTCAAGTCACAATTCCCTTTGTTATTGAGGTCAAATTGACCATGAATTTATTTTTATTTAAACCTCAATTATTAATAAAATTGTTTTACATTATTAATACTGTTAACCATATATACATACTAACAACATGCAATTATATTTATATATACAACAAAATAGCGGTTTACAGTGTGAACGGGAAAGCTAATTTGCATATTGATATTAAAAATGTGATTTTAATAAATGTATGCTTGGTATTATTGATTTCTAACTGTTTGGTTTTATTTTAATGAATATAAGCAAAAATCTCTTCAATGAATCTTAAATGAAATCCATTAACAAAAAAAAAAAATAACTGGCATTTTATTCTTTGCTTCCTCTTTTAACTAAATACTTAAATTAGAAAAAATAACAATGAAAGATGAGAGTGATGGAAGAGTAAATTTCAATTGTTCTATTTTTTCGATTATACTCCCTCTGTTTCAAATCTTTTTATCTGCATTCTTATTTAGTTTCATTAGACTTTCTAATTTAATACGATATTTTATTACATTAAAACTTAAATACTTGCGCCCGGAGGGTGTATATATTTGCTAGTAATAATAATAATAATAATAACTTTTGAGAGAGGTCATTAATAGAAAAAAAAACCTCTTTCACATTCTATGGGACTCTTTATCGAAGCATTGAATTATCATATAAAATATTGGAAAGGATAATATAATGTCTTACCTTTGTAAAGTTGTTTATATATATATATATATATATATATATATATATATATATATATGCTCTATCACAGATATTGAGCACTCTCCTAATAATAATGTATATATCGACTTACTACTGTCTCATCACGTGAAATAGTTTTAGCCATACACTATAGTATATATATATATATATATATATATATATATATATATATATTCCTTCCTACTCTCTTGTTATTATTTACTAAGCTCTACTAAGTCCTGTCACACAGGCCCAGCCTTTAAGTATCTGCTTTTCGTTGGCACTGAACAGGCTGATCGTTACTTAACACAAATGAACAGATGAAGACTGGTGATTTCAGCCTGCAGTGACCATACGCCACTCCTGTGGAGAATTGGTAAATATCTTGACCACTGATGTCTGACAAGGACAGAGTGGACATTCCTTTTTAGTAATAAATCATTCCTTTTCTTTGTCATATATATATATATATATATTATTTACTTATAGTTTACAATACATTTAAAAGATCTAAATTAAAAAAAACTTATTGTAAACTATAAGTAAATAAATACAGCTCTTACAGAAGTAATTGAGCACTTTATTATGATTTCTTCAATACTAACAAGGAATTAACTATATATATATATATATATATATATTATATATATATATATATATATCTTAGAAAGGAAGGAAAAACACAACACCGTAATTCCATAATAAATTTATTTCGACCAAAATTAGGGCCTGTATAAATCTAAGTTGATTTAACATAGCTCCCCAAAATTCAGTCTCATCAGATGGAAGATCAGGTTATTTGAATTGCATAACTGAAAAATTTTACTTCTCAAAAAAAAAAAAAAAAAATTTAAATAAAAATTTTACATTGTAAGACTGTCACTATGGTGACAGGAAGTCAAATGAGAAAAAAGGATACTTTTCAAGTTTTGGTTTCTTTGGGGGATGGTAGTCAGACAAAATTAAACTATGAATTAGACTATTGAATGAATCTGAACAAGTATAGAGAAGAATAAAACAAAAAATTATATAAAAAATAATTAAATATAAATAAAGAAATATATAAAAAAAAATTATATTTAAACCTTAGAATATATTAAATAATATAATGTAATAATATACTATTGATAAAAATGAAAATAGAAATAAAAATAAAGAATTACACATATCTTACATGATCAACACATACGCCTATATATATACACAAATATATACATATAGAGATATAGCTATATATACACCCATAATGTACATACATAAATACACATACATATATATACACAGAAATATACACTAAATATATATATATATATATATATATATATATAATATATAGAGAGAGAGAGAGAGAGAGATGAATTCACTTCCCCCGACATTAGGAAAATTCTCACCGAAAACACCAAAATCATCTATAAAAAATAATAAGAAGAAACGCCGCCAAATTCTTGAGGAAATATGCAAAAAAAATAAAAAAACCTAACATAAATAAAATAGCATTCAACGTCGGTCATAACATATTAGCTATCTTTAATAACTAATACACTAACACGCTACCCTCTAAAAATAATAGACTCTTCTAATTTAAAAACAAAATAGATAAAAGAACTAAAAAAAACGAACTAACACCAAATCATATACCCCCATGATGACGACTGAAGAAGCAGTCGAAAGCGCTTTGGCAGACAGTATGGGAAGAATCTTATTTCAACTGGATCCTAACATCAGAAAGATCGCCAGAAGACTGGAAAAGCAGAAATGTTCCGTGTTGTTTAATAACACCTGCTTGATTATATATATATATATATATATATATATATATATATATATATATATATATATGAGGTAGGTAAAAGGATAGGGAACAAGAAATGATAGCTCAAAACAAATCGAAACGTGTTGTCCGATTTATACGGACAACTTCAGTCAAATCCTCCCTCCCTTCACTTCCGGTACTAACTCACCCCCCTCACCACATTACATGTACTCACACATAATTTTGCTTTCAATAAAAATCTTTGACTGAGGGTGTCCGTATAAATCGGACGAAACGTTTCAACGCTTAGATTTGTTTTGAGATATCATTTTTTGTTCACCATCCTTTTACCTACCTCATACTGTCGAATTCTACTACATCCATCCTATCTTCATATATATATATATATATATATATATATATATGCAATCAATAGTAATGATATTATGGATAATTTAAACTCATAACTTTAGGTTTCATGTTTACGCAATCCTCAGCTGAGTCAAATGGTTGAGATTTTAAAAGCCAGTAGTTTTTTTAGCGTTTATATGAACGTGAAGCGTTTTCAAGCGATCGGATGTTATAATGCTAAGGTTTTTGTTTTTTTTAAACTGTGGCTTGTTTAGCGTTTATGTGAATTTATATGTTATATAAACAAGCCACAGTTTAAAAAAAATTTTAGCATTATATCATCCCATCGCTTGAAAACGCTTCACGTTTATATAAACGCTAAAAAACTACTGGTTTTTAAAATCTCAACCATTTGACTTATCTGAAGATTGTGTAAGCATGAAACTTAAAGTTATGAGTTTAAATTATCCATAATATCATTATTATTGATTGTAAATCTGCTCTGCTATATTAGCATTGAGCACCTTTTTATGCTAATACTTTTCTCATTTATTCTCTATTCATCTATATATATATATATATATATATATATATATATATATATATGTGTGTGTGTGTGTGTGTGTGTGTGTGTATACCTTTTGTATTTTCTTTCTTGTTTAGCTTATACGTTTATAAACGTCGATAAGTTACACGGAAAGTTGTCTTTGAATTTATTCGTGAGAGAAAATTGCATTTCTTATTTCATCCATTCTACACGACAATAAATGCTCTACAAAACCAATAACTCGACGTCTTTTAGGTCTATTGTAACCCGCTTTACTGGGGTCTGGCTTCATGCCAGTGCACTGGTCTGCCATTAGCACACTATACACAACGACACAAAGCACAAAATATATAATAACCAAAAAACTCCCACAGATACGGGCAAAAGTAAGAAGTTTCCTGGTTTCCCAGCAGGCCACATTCTCAATTACTTACCTGCTAATAGAAATCCGTCGCAGACGACGATGACCTCACCTGACATGGAATGAAACGTGTGTGAAATATTTTGGTAATATTCGCGGAGTTTCGTTCCGGCCTTCTGCCTCAAAAACCGCTAGCCGGTGGTTGCTGAAAAAAAAAACACCAGCTACGATTGAAATCCGTAGCCGAAGCGGTGTCACTTGAAAAAAAACCCAACCAACTTAGGGCGTTTTTCCCGAAACCCTCTAACCCAATCCTACCCCCCCCCAGTTAAAATTAACAGTTTTATTACAAAATTTGTGGGTTCTGTTTTTTCTGGATTTTACTTACTTAGGGTACAAACTCGCTGACATTGCATTTTTTTATTCCCACCCCTCAGGCAATATGTTTCAAAAATCTATTTTTATATCGCCCGGAGGGTGTTTTTTATTTGGTTCTAGTCTAGATAATAAATGTTATAGTTCAGTTGGTAGAGCGTCCGCCTCGGAACCACAAGATTCCGACCCTCTACCACTCAGCGTATGAGTAGTACAACTTCTATGCGGTAAAGTGGGGAGATGACGGTAGGTGAGGTACTCCACCTAGGACGCATAAGATAATCTCCCTGGTCTAACGCTAGTGACAAGGGGATAGATCCCCTCGCTGTCCGGCTGATACCGACAATAGGCTACTTTACTTTTCATAATATCGGCAGTAGAATACACCGACTACATCTCTGCATATGGGTAAAGTTCCCTCACTGGGTGGCGATCTATGATGCTTAAGGGCGGATTCCTGATAGATGAGCAGTCCATAACATGCAATATTCAACTTTGGTCCTTACTTAGGCTAGACGGGCGATCGGAGAGGCCACCTTCAATCAATCGGATGGTCATGTCAAACATTATGATTGTCCCGACTCTATTTGCCCTTATGGCAACCTCCTAATCCCTTTTTATCATATATGTGCTAGAAGGCTGTGGCTGAGGGTCTTAGTGTCCTGGGTATGATGTTAAACTCTATCCGATGGTGAAGTCCCAATTCTGGAGCTCTGGGAAGTGTGGAGTACCCCTTCATCTTTATTACTCCCAAATTCACTCAGATCCGGAGTGGTAGTACATGTTAGGGTCCTGTCAATGGGTTGAATAGATTAAAAAACGTAAGAATATAAAAGGCAAAGATGTTTGTATGAAGGAAGGTTCGTTTGTAGGTAGGGACGTGGATGAAAGAGAAAGAAAGAAGAAAAAGAAGAAGAAGAAGAAGTAAGAAAGAAATATGAAAGAAAGAAAGAAAGAAAAAGAAAGAAAGAAAGAAAGAAGAAAGAAAGAAAGAAAGAAAATAAAAAATAAAGACAGAAAGAAGAGAAGAAAGGAGAGAAGGAAAGAAGAAAGAATGGGGATATATTACAAAGAAAGAAACTAACACAAGGCGAGAGAAAGAAAGAAAAGAGAAAGAAAGAAAGAAAGAGAAAGGAGAGAAAGAAAGGAGGGAAGAGAGAGAGACAAAGAAGAATGGGAGAAAGAAGAAAGAAAGGAGAGAAAGAAAGAAAGAAAGGAGAGAAAGAAAGAAAGAAGCGATATTAAGAAAGAAAGAAGAAAGAAGGAAAGAAAGAAGGAGGAAAGAGAAGAGAAAGAAAGAACCGGGATATATTAAGAAGAAAGAAAGAAAGAAAGAAAGATCGAAAGAAATAAAGAAAAGAGATAGAAAGAAAGTGAGAGAGAGAGAAAGAAAGAGAGAGAAAGAGAGAGAGAGAGAGAGAGAAAGAAAGAAAGATCGAAGAAATAAAGAAAAAGAGATAGAAGAAAGTGAGAGAGAGAGAAAGAGAGAGAAAGAGAGAGAGAGAAAGAAAGAAAGAAAGAAGAGAAAGAAAGAAAGAGGGAAAGAAAGAAAGAAAGAAAGAAAGAGGAGATCCCAACAAACAAACAAATTCTCGATGTTAAAAAAGAACGAAACAAACAAACATTTATTCTCTACATCGAAACATACGATATAACACAATCAACAATTGTTCTCTCAATATTATCAAAAAAAAAAAAAAGAAAATACAAAAAGCAAAAACGAAAAATTCAAAAGAGAGAAAATGTTTGTTGCAATGAAAGTTCATTTCATCTGTGAAAATACTAAAAAAAAGTTTGCAATAGAAAATATGTAATTTTTAGTGTTCTATAAAACTCACGCAGAGATAGTAAATTATTGTTACGATATTTCTCTATTGAACGATATTATTTCATTTTATTTCATTTTTAGACGAAATATTGTCGATCATAATTATTAATTTTGTATTTTCTTTCTGCTTTTAATTTCAGTTGCTTTTTATCACAACTCATACAAATTGTAATTTCTCTGACACCGAGAAATGTTTCTTACAACAACGAAGAATACAAAAGTTCATACAAGGTTCATACAAATTCATTCAGCAAAGAAAAAAGTATTGTATAGTTATTCTGAAATTAATGTACACAAAGTATAGAATACAATTCTATATTTTATATCAAAATAAGAATAAACACGTGTACTGTCGCGAATTTTTCCTCGTTCAGAAAAATAGCGAACGTAGAACAAAAGACGTCATCAATAAAAAAGGGTAGGAAAAAATGAAATGAATAATGGTCTTATTTGATAATGAAATAGAATCTTTATTATACAAATTTCTCCACTAAAGGAGGCAAAATGCAATATAAACAATTTGAATTAAACAAACTTGCATAAATTTCCCATGCACGACTAAACAAAGATTTAGGGGTCGAGTAACAAAATACAAAATAGGATAAAAGTGTATAAAAAGGGTTTACACTTACAGGAACAGAAAGGGTATTAAACAATAAAATGACCCTTTAAAAATATGAGTTTCTCTCGTGCAGGAGAGACAAACAGTTCCACAGAACTCACAGTTCTCTTAAAATTTATCGTTCCTTTTCGCCAAGGACTGAGGCTCCCGATGTTGAAAATAACGTCTGACCGAAAGATAAACATTCTTTCAGTCACTTATACTTTTTCGTGAAAGAACAAGGCTCTCGGATGAAATATAGGGCTGGCTCTTCTGCGCTGGTATCTCTCACTTTTCACTCGTTGTCGTCCGTTTTTTCTTCAAAGGGATGGACACTCCAACAACAATATTTCTTCCGTGGTTTGAAGAATATGCGAGGAAACCGCGACCTTTTTCGCCAAAGGATATGAAGAACCGTTTTAGCCCTCCAAGGAATTCTGCTGGGTTGCAACTGCAATAAGCCCTTTTTTCAATCAAGGTTCTTCTCCGAAACCGGTCAATGTCCGTTTTGAAGCATCTAAGGGGTTCGTCACTCAGTGCTTATGACGGGACAATCTGCTAGTTGCGTCCGCACGCTTCGCTTCCCACTTCCAAAGAGGCAGATCTCGGCTGACACGTGATCAAAGAAAGTCCAGACTAGGCACCACTCACAGTAGCCCCCTCCTTCATTTTCGCAGCAAAAAAACGAAACGAAACATAGAGAGACAGACCAAAGGGGAAAAAAGACATGCATTATACCACAAATGTTTTTTATTTATTTTAAAAGATAAAATTTCCAATAGTACACATTTATTTTCCAAAACTTAAGGAAAAGAGATTAAAACAAACACACGAACACAATCCTTTTCCTAAACTTAAGGAAAAGTGATTAAAACAAATGTTTACATAAAAATCAGAATCGATTGGCTAGGTTAGCATTGTTCTCTACTACGTCCGTGCATTCGCGCACAAAAAATAATTACTTTTTGATCCACCTGGTAATTATACAAGACAGAGAAGAAATCAACCATTACACAGATCTCGTCTCGCTGCCAGACAGTTACCATCTCAACACCGGATAGATCATACAGAATTCATCTCGCCATCAGATAGAACACGACCAAGAAACAGATGTCCGAACGAACGATTTCACTACCTCCACACAACTAAAACGCCCCTACTACTACAATTCATTCATACCACTTCATTCGACATCAGGAATCCGTTTCAGCAGGTCGTATATACAAAATTAATTCTCATTTCTAGCTCACGTCTATTCGAACTTTTCAACTACCTAAACATTTCACATTTACCATAATACATTCCAACAGACGAACTTTCACATCTTACATTTCGTAGCAAACCTTTCCACATCATATCTACACTATTTCTTTTGAACATTCACATTTTGTTGATTATTACAAATTTATTCTCTGATTAAATTTATTTGTTACCATCTAATCACCCACTTTCCACTTAAAATATTGGGTATATTCGCGGAGTTCCGTTCCGTCCCGGCCTCCTGCCTCAAAACCGCTAGCCGGTGGCTGCTGAAAAAAAACACCAGCTACGATTGAAGTCCGTAGTCGAAACGATGTCATTTAAAAAAAAAACTAGGTTTGGGGTTAGGGTTAGAGTTAGGGTTGGGGTTGGGGTTTAGGGTTAGTTTAATGGGAAAATAAATAATTTTGGCTCTGTTTTTTTTCTGGGTCACCCTGTATACAGGGTGACCCAGAAAAATCATCAAATTCATTAAAGGATTAAAAAATAAAACAATTTGAAATGTAAACTTTAAATATGTATTAAAATAAAACAAACTATATATAGATATATAATACCAGTCATGTATTTATTAAAACTTGTTTAAAAAACAATGAGGACTGTCTAATGTTGCATGTTCAAATTTTGAGTGTATTTATTCTATGTTACGACGATTTCGGGTATAGTCACTATACCCGAAATCGTCATCACATAGAATATATACACTCAAAATTAGAGCATGCAATAAATAAAAAACAATGAGGACTGTCTAATGAAGTAGTAAGCAGTGACGTAATTTTTGTTACAGACAAACACCGGAAACGAATCTCCATTATTATCGAGATGTAGTCGACAGAGCGGTCACTATGACCAGATACTCAGGGAAGATATTAAAATCTACTGACACACCTACAATGACAAACATAACGAACAAAAGGAATTCTGTTTCTATAAGAGACACAGAATTCATTTTAGTATTTTCTTTCATCTCCCTACAAATGAACTATTCTTCATACAAACATCTTCGATCTTTTTGTATTCTTATTTCTTGTTTTTCTATTTCATTCTTTGTAAATCTTACACTCCCCTAAAAGTTTCAAGACTTGTCATTGCATTTCATTATACCAAAATTATTCCTTACAAATAATGATATCCTTTTAGGGAGACAAAAATAATTCCTTTGGATTGTTGGCGTGGCTTCTGTAACATAATGGCCGTCCCAGCACCTATATTTGTGGCCTTGTGCCAGACTCAGAGAAACCTATAAAAATGTACTACTGATTCTCTGATATTACTGGGTGGCCTTTGTAGAATCGGCCGAAAAAGAAATAAAATCTTTTAACGAGATTTCGGCGACGTGGAGTCTACGTTTAACGAAAACCTAGTATTCGTGAAGGCCAGTCGTCCTTTGATCTAAAAGGCCGTGAACTCTATTTGACCAGAATGATTCGAAGGAATGGAAGATTCGATTCTTTCTAGAGAGAACCAGAAAAAGATCTTTCTGGAAAATTATTTTGAGATAGTATATAAAGAAACCCGTACGAGTAGATTTGGGGAGTCAGTCAGTTAGAAGAGTCAGAGGAGATCAGAGCCAGGGAGGCAGTGATCGAGGGTCAGTCGAGGCCATACGGAGTTTGGCAAACTGTTGTCGCTGAAGACGATAAGGAATGGCCTGTTATTGTTAGGAAAAGCTTATCACCGAGAAGTTTATTAAGGACTTAAACCCTAAGTTGAATCCAGTTAAAATACACCTCTTGTTAAGACAGAGATTATTAGGGACCCTCTCTCTCAAGAATTGCAGTGAAGTTTTTATTATAATAAACTTCTGAAAAATAAACACAGCATTATCAGTCTTCTTTACTACGGCGAAAGATTCTATGACAGTATCGTGAATGGGACGACGACTAGACACCCGTGGAGAAAGTCAAATTGACCGTGACTAAAAACCCACGGTCGTGAAGCTTGATACCAGTTTGCTGGACGAATAACGAGAGGCACGCAGCGTGCGTAAGGTGATGCTCCCTTGACCAAGAAGTGCGTGGAAGAATTTTGGGGCTTGAAGGCCGACTACTAGAGATTCTGCGTTGAGTTGTAAACAAACCCCAGAAGTTTGCATGCCTTGTGAGCGTCCAGCGACTTGTGTGAATTTAATAGTGCAGTGCATTTTGAGGCACTGGAAGACACGGTAAAAAACCCGCTAATTAAGGTTCTAAAAAGGATAGTTTTAGTAAAAAATAAGATGTGATGGAAGAAGGAAAGAAATTAGTATTATTTGGACTATTTGGACTATTTGGACTATTTTCCCCATCTTCATTGTTATCTGTACTACGTTTCGGCCGATGTTCACTCCGGTCTCCTTCAGGTATTTCTTGTCGGACTCAGGAACTTTCTCGGACTCAGGAGCCTTCTATTCGAACTCGGGAACCTTCTTGTTGCAATCGGGAGCCATCACGGAACTTTGTGAATACTCCTTTCACTTTTATACTTATTTGTGATTATTGTATATTTTTATGCTTTATCCATTCAATGCTTTTCGTTGTGTAAGGTTCATGGTTAATATATGAACATACAACTCCGACACGCTTGTTGGACACAAATCTTTATATTATTAACAGCACAGAAATATGACAAGATACATAAAATAGGAATACAAGATAATACAAATGAGATACAATAAGGACACATTCAAATGTTACGTACATGTACATATAAAAAGAGTTACGGATAGTCCATATAATGGAAGTCACTTACTGACTTAATCCGTACGTGGGGACCAGAGGCCCCACGAGGGTGGGGTGTAGTCACAAAATGTCTGACCCATGTTGTTCAGCCGAGAAGATGTAGAAAAGAGAGTGAAGCCGCTTAAATACTATAGCCCCTGGTGAGAACAAGCGGAAACCCAACGGGAAGATAACTCTTTCAGGCCAATGTGAAGATAATCCCAACAGTTGTATCAAAGGTTGTTGCTTTTGTCTTCATAAACCGACACCCAGCTCCTCTCTCCTTCCACTTGTACTTATATTCATCTCCCTACAATTCTTAGAGGTGTAAAAAGCTTTACTTTAATTTTGTGGTGATTTAGACCACGAGTGGTGAGAGACAAGTTAGAGTTAAAGAAATAAAACACAAACACAACTTAGAATTCGAATAAAACATGTATTATGGACATATATAACATAAATTGTTGCAAACTTTGGTTTGTCTGCGGGAATGTTATATAAAATAATAGTCCACTTAGCTGAAATCCTGAGGTAGGTGAATTATCGGAGTCACTTGCTACGGCTTATCTGTTTGCACAGATATAAGAGATGCCCTTTTCGTCGTCCGACTTCCGGTGCTGCTGAATCAGAAAGGGAAAGAATTTGCTTCTTTAGCTTTGCCGCCAAAAAATGCTGTCCCGTGATTGGTTGTTTGATATCGAGGCTCGTAGAACAAGGACGATAACCCCTACCTCAAATATTTTTACAATTTTTATATCTTAAACCAAAAGAAAAACGAAAACAAACTGAATACAATATTAATAATGATTCATTCATTTATTTAATTGGTTTGGTGGTTGGTTTTGAAGACTATCACAATGCAAGTGTAAAGAAAAATGAGATAACTAGGATGTTGTTTGTTTACCTTTGATTTATTCTTAATATTTTGAGATAAAGAACACTTCGTCAGAAGATTTCTGAGAGTCTGGAGCTGTTAGCTTCTTGCTAGGATCTGTTCCTTTTGTATGACTGGTGATATCTTGCTCCAAATTCTCTGCATGTGTGTATATTAGGATGGCTCAAAGATCGTCTGCTCGCGGCAGATTTAAAAAAAAACGAATTAAAATTAATTAAATCAATTATTTAAGGTCAAACTTTTGTCTAAATCGATAAGTATTAACATAATGACCATCATTAAAAAAAAAAAAATATTACATATGCAGTTTATTTTAAATACATTTAAAACGATTTGTTTTGGTCAATTTCGATCTCGATCCGCCATTTTGTCTGTTCAATGGTTTCAAGGGCTTGTTTACAAATTTAATGTAACATTCGCGATCGCAAAAAAAAAAAAAAAAACAAAAATCAGGGAATTATCCGATTTTAATGAAATTTTCAGTATTGATTCATCAATTAATGGATTTTATAATGCATTAGTTATTTTATTTCAAAACTTTAATTAAATATTTTTGCTATGAAAAATGAATATATAAAATTCATTTAAAATATGAAAAGCCTGATGTTAAGTTTAACATGCTATATTTTTAGTTTTTGGAAATAAATATTTATTTAATGCAAACCTTATTTTAGATACAAAAAGTAATAAGTTTTGAAGAAAAACTCTATTGAAAATGTAGCCCCCTCCTTTTTCAAGCAGAAAAAGTATCGATGTATAATTTTTTCTTTTATAAGATAATAGCCAATTAAATAATTATCGAAATGAGTAAAAAAGAAATCTCATAAAAATGTTTTATCTATGTTTTTTGTTTTTTTTTTACATTTTATTTTCCGATTTTCGGTACTTATTTTCTCATAAAAAAGCCACCGTAAATTTTTTTTCTATTCATAACTTCGGTCTTTTATCTCTTTATTTATACTGTAATTAGTACAGTATAAGACTAACTCGAAAAAATGTTACGCCCCCAACATAAGGGGGTGGGGTCAAGATTAAGTGACCTGAAAAAAATGAGAAAGTTTTGAAATAAAATAAATAATGCATTATAAAGATCATTCATTGATCAAATAAACACTGAAAATTTCATTAAAATCCGATAATTCCCTGATTTTTGGTAAATTATTTTCCTGTAGGTGGGGCTAAAGTCATTTTGTGAAAAACGCAATTTCCGTCAATTTTAGACCATCCTAGTGTATATGTAAATGCGTGCGTGTGTTTATGTGTGTGTTTGTCAGTCCAACAATGTCTTATTATCATTCCAGGTTTGGCCTATCCATTTGTTATTACTTATTCATTTATTAGTTATATTCTATTCTATCTTACTTTGTTTAATTTTTCTAAAATTAATTTTTATTTATTGCATACATTTGTGGGGATTAAGATAAAAATAAAATAAAATAAAAATTAAAAAAAAAAACACCAAAACAATGGGCCTTTACCGGAAGAACCCTCCGCGCATGTGCGAGAAAGGTACCGACTTCCGATCCCCAAGAGAATATTTCGGCCATTCTAGTTTAGGCCGTAACTGGGTCTAGTTGCTCCTACTGATCAGGGAGATATTCCCTTGCCACAAGCGACTATAACCGGCCAATAAAAGCCTAAGTCATAAAACCACCTTCTGCCTTTGTCTCTCTCTTTTTCGTTCCTTGAATTCCTTCCTTTTCATCGCGACCACCAAATAAAATGGGGGGTTAAAAACAAAACCCCTAAGGACACGCAACAAGAGTACCCAGATACATTAAACGTTAAAACACACAAAACTACTTGCTACCCCATACATTAAATGCTTTTCGTTCAATAAAAGGTTGTCGCTTCTTTCTTCATAATCCGGCGCCCAGCTTCTCTCTTCTTCCACTTGTACGTGTGTTCGTCTCCCTATAATCCTTAGCATTGTAAAAAGCTTTATTTTAATTTTTATATCTAAAACCAAAATAAAAAAAATATTTTAAATGAATACAATATTATTAATGATTTATTTATTTATTTTATTTTATTTTATTTCATTTTGTTTCATTTTTCTAAAATCAAATTTATTTTTTTCGGCTGTCGGTTCAACGAATCATAATCTCTGTAAATTATTTTGTTAAACTGACAGACAATTCCGCTGCGCTAAACACGTCCAGGTTTACTTAATTAGCAACAGGTGTTTCTGTCGATGCCTTTTTGAACGGCTTTACATCAGAACCAATTACGCTATAAAATTTTCTGCTTAGTTACCTCTAAGATTTAATTAGTTAGATCCTTTACTAAACAGGTCTGTCTTATCTGACCGCTTTCATCATTCGCACCCCCCCAACCCCCATCGAGTTAACTCTTACTTATTAGAGCTTACAATTGGACTTATAATTCAACGGTTAAGAGGATTAGCTTCTTGTTTTTTTGTTGGTTTATAATTTTGTTGAGAGGCTTTGTTATATATATATATATATATATATATATATATATATATATATTATAATTTTGTATGTAATGTTCTTGTGAACGTTGTTTGTTTGGTCTTTTGAAGCATTGGAAAAAAGAACAAAGACAAGAAAAACAGAACAAAAATCAAAATTTGTATATAATCAACCGTTGCTCTGTTCCGATATTTCGGGTGAACCTTCACCCTTTTTCAAGGTAATAACAAGACGGCCTGGAGAAAAAAAATGAAATGTATATGAGGGCAAAAAAGTAATTAAATGAAGTGAACGGACTTGGCGTTTTTTAGCCGTTAATTTTCTTTCGAAAGTCACGCACAGACACCGTGTTTCGGCGTTTCACACCTCTTCAGTGTGACTAGACACAACAACTACCTCTGACCAGGAGCGAAATCCGTCTGATTTTCGTCCGCCCGATTCGTTAACCTCTTGGCCATTTGAAAACTTACGTAAAGGGGTGGTGTTTAAACTATTAAATACATACATTTGTTTATATATTTTATGATATATATATATATATATATATATTATATATATATATATATATGAGGTGAGGTAAAAGGAAAAGTGAACAAAAATAATGACTCAAACAAGTCCAAGTAGGAGATACATATTTTGTCCTTCTGACACGAAAGAACATCCTCAGTCTGATTTTATTCAAAGCAAAATACGTACATTTGTATTTATAGAAGAGAAAGTGAGTCAGTGGTGGAAGGGTAGGGGGTTAGGGAGGATTTGATTGAAATGAGAATAACATCATATAAAGTGGAGGGGGAGTTCAGAGGATGGTGTTGAGATGAGAAGAGGAGGTTGGGAAAGGAGGTAGGGGTGGCAGAAGTGGGTAAAATTCTTGGTTAGGGGATAATTTGATTTATTGCATGGGGATGATATGGAGGAAGGTGGTGTTGGGTGTCATTAGATTAGGTTGCCAGTTTTATGGTGGGTTAGGATAGGAATTTTGATTCTTTGCGAGTGGAGGGGGGAAGAAACGAGATGAAACTGGGTAGGTAGTAAATATTTATGTAGTTGGCTGGGGAAGTTTTTTTTAATTTTGGTGTAGTATTTTTTTAACCATATTCATGATGGATCTTGATTTTATTTTCGTGAATTATAGTTTTTGCGATTGATATATCGAGGTTAAAAAATCCTGGTCTTATGTTGAATGTCTCAGTGTGAGATATTATTGCTGATTCGCATAGACGTCTTAAATGCTTCTTATGTATTGGCTTAATGAGTCTGGCCTGGGAGAAATTGAGTGAGTGATTTTGCTCTGCAATGTGCGTGAATAATGCGTTTAAGTTATCGTGTGTGTTTTTTAAATCTTTTATGCTCATTGATGCGTTGTGTGAGATTTCTTCAGGTCGCGCTATTAGCACGGATATCCATGACAATCTCTCTCCATCCGTCCCTATCACTCATCCTTCTCGCGAGGTTCTCTACGCGGCATCCTATATCCGCATAGAGCTGGTCAATGTACGTCTTTGCTGGCCGGCCCACACTGGCGTGCCCATGTGCTGGCTTCCACAGGAGGACGTCACTTATGAGTTCTCCAGCAGTGTCATGCGTGTCTTGTCCGTCTTCCTCGGATGGTTTGGGTGATATAGGCGAATTAGTTGCGATAAAATATAACTAAAATTAAGAAGACAAAAATAAGAAGATAAAAATAAAAATAAAATAAATTCTACTCATACTAATACTAATAAAGTGAAATATTTGCAACGGTACATATAAAAGTATATCAGTAATATATATAATTGTACATATGAGTACCAACACGTAATCAACGTGTTAATTACTATATGTAGATATTGTTATGTTATGTGAAGATTTATTAAAGGAATGGTGATCTTCTTTCACCGGACGCCAGTGGCGGCCTGTTGAGATTTAAATAAAACTGAATTAAATTAAAATAAGATTAAAATAAATCAAACGTTCTGAGTGTCTCTACTCTGGCGTTCGAAGTTAACGGTCTGTTCATTACACTCTCAACCTACACTTTGAAAGAGTTGCTGTTCCGTATCGTTAAAAGTCCCAGACGGCGACGAATCAGAACCCTCACCTCGTTAGAAGCTGGAGCGACAAACGATTACCTAAAACCCATTCTGTAGGGCTCAACAGGTTACGAGGAACAGAACTAGAAGATTTTAGCTAAGTTCCGCAGGCTTATTTATCTGCAACCCCTACCTTTTAACTACATTCATTTCTCCTTAAACTATCCTTTACCAACCAAACGCATTGAACTCTTAACTAAACTATACCTGAATATCTAACTAACTAATTACGGCTATACCATACATTGGTGCTGTTTAACTTGAACTGAACTCTATGAACATTCTTTAAAACTCGTTTGGTTGTTTCATTTTATGTATATTGATACCTCTGTTTGATATTTGTTTTATGTTTTACATGTAAAGTAAACATTTTGTCATAAAAAGTCGTTTGTCTCCTTTCTTCAAAAGCAGCGCCTATCTCCTCACTGCGGCCGAAGTACGGTTTCTCCTCCTATAAAACGTAAGGTTTAAACAGTGCTTTTCCGGGGAAAAAAATCCCCACATTCATTATGTTTTATGAATCTGTAAAGATAATGCTATTGTTATTGCTAATGTGCTAGAAAGCGGTGGTTGCAGGTCTTAATGTCCTGGGTATGATGTTAAACTCTATGTGATGGTGAAGTTCCAATTCTGGAGCCTTGGGTAATGGGGAGTACCCCTTCATCACCATTACTCCCATATCCACTCTGAGGGTCTTAGTGTCCTGGGTATGATGTTAAACTCTATCTGATGGTGAAGTTTCATTTCTGGAGCTCTGGGGAATGTGGAGTACCCCTTCATTACCATTACTCCCAGATCCACTTTGAGGGTCTTAGTGTCCTGGGTATGATGTTAAACTCTATCTGATGGTGAAGTTCCAATTCTGGAGCTCTTAGAATAAGTGTTCGGCTAACACGATATAGATTAGCGACCTGAATTAGTTGCAATAAAATATAACTAAAATTAAGAAGACAAAAAAAAAAAAGAGGAAGAAATTCTACTCATACTAATACTAATCAAAGTTTTTTAAAAATAGTTGTTTTATGTTTTTATTTTCATTTTATTTAGTAACAATGGCTGAAAGCGTCAACAAAAATGTTTGATTAAAGGAATGTCCGATTAATTTCAGTCACCGATTTTACAAAGTTTAAAATTGATTTTTCCACTAAACTTTAAAAACAAAACAAAAACAAAACAAAAAAACAAAAAACCCAAAAAACAAATAAAGAACCCTCAAAAAACCAACAAAAAAAACCCAACAAAAAACATACTACTTACCCTCAAGAAATATTCTAGTTCCATATGATTTAACCAAAAAAACTAAATGTCCAACTTTTTGATATTTAAGAATAAACAACACTAATTAACAGTAATTAATGATTAGTGGTGTCTTTATACTAGGGTGAGTCAAAAGTTTTGCAAGATTTCAACCTATTTTGTATTTCTACTCATTTCGGTTCAATTTATTGGAATTTTATTTGGGGGACACATGTGCGTGTTCAAATAAGCCAATCACAACCCTTTTAGAGATCACGTGAAGACATTTCCAAAAGCAAGACCCCCAACGTCTTTTGCGCTTTCTTTGGCCATTTCCACGTGGTGGCTCTACGATCCCAGATGACCAATGCTGACCATAGCTCTTTGCTGGGGATACAATCAGTCCCACAGACAGGGCAATTTCACAAGGCCGACCTTAACCCTCTGATAGGGATACAATCAGTCCCACAGACAGGGTAAGTTCACAAGGCCGCTAGGATCATCTAAAGCTAAAATTTAAAAAGCGCTCAATACCTAAGTAGAACAAATAAAAGTCAGATTCTTGCTCTGATGAGCTACTAAGCGAAACTATTTGTAGATATATCTGACTCATTAGGTTTAACTTTATATATATATATATATATATATATATATATATATATATATATATATTGGAGGATATGTGCTTAATTGAAGTCATACCTAATTTTGAATAATAACAAGTGGAATATAAATAAGTTCAAAACGAACGAAGAATCTGGGATAGGCCAGCTGGTGTAGTGGTTAGAATCTCCGCCTGTTATCGGAATTTTTCCTCGTTCAGAAAAATCCGAACGTAAAAAACAAAGATAGCATCGTTAACAAAAAGGGGTTGGAGAAAATGAAAATAAAGATGGTCTTGCTTGATAAAGAAATAGAATTTATTTACAGATAATCTCCTCTAAGGGAGGCAAAAATGAAATACAGAAATACAAAACAATTTACACAAAGATTGCATAAATTTCCCTATGCATGACTAACTAACAATTTAGGGGTCAGGTAACACAAATATAAAAATATATAATAAATGCAAAAATACAAAAGTGTATAAAGAGGGTTACACTTATGTAACAGAATGGGTGTTAATCAACCTATAACTACCCTTCAAAATATACTACAAAATGGGTATAAAAAACAGGAAGAAAACACTTACTGTCGAAAGGGTTTAGACAATAAAATACCCTTTATATAAAAATGATTTCTCTCGCGCAGGAGAGACCAAAAGTTCTACAGAACTCACAGTTCTGTCCAAAAATGTCTCGTTCCTTTTCGTTTAAGGATTGAGGCTCCCGGCTGTAGAATAAGGCTGCTTTACTTGGACTTTCTCGTGAAGTACAAGGCTCTCTGAAGAAATATAGGGCTGGTCTTCTGTACAGTATCACACTCTTTTCACTTGTCGTCCGCTTTTTCGTCAAAGGGATGGACCATGCGATGACTGTGACCTTTCTCGATAAAGGAAAATGATTAAACCACCGTCTCAGCCGTTCTAGGAATTCTGCTGGGTCGCAACAGCAATTAGCCACCTTTTCTCAATCAAGGTTTCTTTTAAAACGGCCAATGTCCGTCCTGAAGCATCTTATGTGTTCGCCTCACAGTGCCCAAGACGGGACAAACTGCTAGCTGCGTCCGCTCGCTTCGCTTCCCAGTTCCAAAGAGGCAGATTACGACTGACACGTCATCCAAGAAAATCCAGACAGGCGCCAAATCCAAAAGACCCCGTCCTTCGCTTTCGCAGCAAAAAAAAAAAAAAAAACGAAACGAAACAGAGAGACAGACCAAAAGGGAAAAAAGGCATGCAACACCGAAATGATTTATATTGATAAAAAATTTCCAATACTGTCAGCTTGGCAGTCGAGGTTTCGAGTCATACACGGAGCAGTCTCCCATGTCTATAACCTTGCTGATGAGACCTAATAGGTCGAAATGTACATTCAGGGATTGGCATTTTCTCGATTTGGTTAGCCTTACATTTGAACATATATGCCCGCCTAAAAATTCATTAATTATTAACTAATTAATTTTCAAAATTAGGTATGACTTCAATTAAGCACATACCCTCCAAAAATTGTCAGCTAAAAGCCATATCAAATAAACAGTGTTTATTTACGTACTCTCACACACACACACACACACACACACACACACACACACACACACATATATATATATATATATTTCTTTTTTTTTCTGGTGTAGTATCAAGTGTAATAGGAACCGATTTTCATGTATCACCGTTTCGTTAATCTTATTTTTATATTCACTGACGTTGGTATAAATGAAATTAATGATACGAAACGTCAACACGGGTTTCTATTACGTTTGTGACTCTTCTACTTTATCTACATATGACAAATTCCCCGGGGAAAATCCTCTTCTTCTAAGTTTTCTTTATTTCTATGACTTTATAGCTCAAATCTTAAATGCTATCAGTCTGGGGGTTTAGAAAAACTAATGCTTGTCTGTGGCTAAATACTGGTTTGGGCTAAATGTACTAGCTCAGTCGGTAGAACATTCGCAAGGAACAATAAGGTCCCAGATATGATACCCGCCCTCATCAACTCAGTGCACGAGTAGCACGGTCTAGATAACCTGATCTGTACGGTAAAGTTGTTGGCGATAGGTGTGGCACTCCACCTAAGACCCAAAACTAATTTTCCTGATCTTGCGCAAGCGAAAAGTGGATAGACTTTTGGATTCTACTATTTCTGACTTTGCTGTTTATTATTTATTTATTAAAAACAGAAATTTCAATTCTTACATATTTCCTAAGTGTTGAGACACAAACAATCAAACACACACACACACACACACACACACACACACACATATATATATATATATGAGATAGGTAGAAGGATGGTGAACAAGAAATGAAAACTCAAAACAAATCTAAGAGTTAAAACATTTCGTCCGAATTCATACGGACATCATCGGTCAAATGATTTTTTTATTTTAATAATTCTTGTCTGTGGCTAAATACTGGTTTGAGCCAAAAAGGTTTTGCTATATTTTGGTATGTGCTAGTTTACGTCGCGTATATTGGGTGAATAAAAATCATTTGACCGATGATGTCCGTATGAATTGGACGAAACGTTTCAACTCTCTGATTTGTTTTGAGTTATCATTTCTTTTTCACCATCCTTCTACCTACCTCATACTGTCGGATTCTACTACATCCATCCTATCTCCATAATATATATATATATATATATATATATATATATATATATATGTTTTCAATGTTAAAATCAAACTCACAGATAATGATCTAGACTACCTTGTTAATCATTACACCATGCAAAGATTGGTTTGGTTCGGCTTCTTTGCTTAATGGCATATCAACCATAGTGGGTTATTTAATGCCAAAAATGTAGCAAAACAGTAATAGTTCTATTTAACCCACAGCTGGTGTGGATGAGAGGGTTCATATTTTTCCCAATTATATTAATTTGGAAGAGAATGTAATAGCGAGACTAAAATTGATTACTCTGGTGGTGCAATTCAGCATATTAGACATTTCTAGTCGCAGGGACTCTCCACACCAAGTAAAGAAGCAAAGGAAACACTTAATATAGGTTTATAAGTAACCAATACCCCCCCACACAGATTTTTAGAAAAATAAAAAAAATAGAAAAATATTTTAGAAAAAGAAGTAAAGAAAACACTTAATATAGGTTTATATATATTTACTAACCCCTCCGCACGAGCAGGATGTGACACACGGTCAATTTCTTAAGCGGAGTTCAAAAGGTTTGAATTCAGAGCTTTCCTTCTCCTAGACCGGTTGCCTAATCAAGGTTAAAGAGCCCAGTCTGCTCTACTATTTACCCATAGCTGGAGGGAGAGTAGAATTCATACCTTTCCCAAGGGTATTAGCGCTAAGTGAAATGCAATTACCACGTCCAGGATTTGAACTCGGGGCGACGAGTCCATTATCCCATGACTTTAACCATTACACCACGCTCTTTCCTACCGTATATATAATATAGGTTTATAAGTAACCAATACCCCCCTCACACACACAGATTTTTAGAAAAATATTTTAGAAAAATAAAAAAAATAAAAGAGGAAATAAATCTTTTCTTCTAATTTTTCTTTTTTCTACGACTTTATTGTTTAGAAAAAAATAATTCTTGTCTGTGGCTAAATACTGGTTTGAGCCAAAAGGTTTTGCTATATTTTGGTATGTGCTAGTTTACGTCGCGTATATATAAAGTCGTCGGAGCGGCCTAATGTCGGTATCGGCCAATCAGCGAGGGAGTCTATCCCCTTTTTTACTAGCGCTAGACCAAGGAGATTATTTTAGCGTCTGAGGTAGAGAACCACACATACCATCAGCTCCTTACTTTACCGAACAGATTCCTGTGCTACTCATACGCTGAGTTGGCGAGGGCCGGTATCGAAACAGGAGCCTTGTGGTTCCTAGCCAAATATATATATACATAAATGTAAGGTATCCAAAAACTGGTAGTAAAGGATGATTCTCCATGGGATCTTCAAAATCTCACTGTATAATTATTGCATGTTTTAGTAGGTGCAAATACAGGGATTTTTATAAATCCCTAAGAGAGCTCAATATATAATAATCTTAAATACAGAGCAATATTTACCTTTGAAAGGAAGAATGAGTTTTTTTGTTGAATTTTTCCTTCCTTTCTGTTATGACCTATTAAAGGGTCAATAAATAGTAACTCAACACAGGTATAAAAATGTAGAGAACAGATTGTATTCAGCAATACATATCACATACAATGGAAGGGTTTCCTTGTTCAGCATACACGAAGACTGTTTCTAGAACTACTCCTATTTACATGTGTCCCACTTTCACACGATATGGCACAAGGCCGTTTTATGTGGGCACCACCCACAAGTTGAGACTCATGGGGTGGTAGGAGAAAAATTGCGTCAATCCCAGCCATGCCTCTTTAAGTGCAATGAGGCAGGCATCTGGGATCGACGCTATTAATTTAGCAGCTCACTGGACACCCGTCCCGAAGGACAGGTGTTTCTAGAACTACTCGACTGAGTAGTTTTACTCTGCCACATATGTACCTTTGGGTAAGTCCATGTTCGTGTCATAGGTGAGTCACCTACAACACTTTCAAAGGTATATATATATATATATATATATATATAATATAATATAAGAGTTTCATAATTTGCTTGAAGCATTGTGTATATATTGGTTAGGAGGTTGATTTAGAAGGCTATCACAATGCAGTTTGGAATAAATAAAAAATAATAATATGGTAACAATGGTGTTGTGTGTTGACCTGTATTTTTATTATTTCTTATAATAAATAAATAAATAAAAAATACAGGTCAACACAACACCATTGTTACCGTATTTTATTTTTTATTTATTCCAAACTGCATTGTGATAGCCTTCTAAATCAACCTCCTAACCAATATATTAATATATATATTATATATATATATATATATATATATATGGTTCTTCCTTCTTTGTGGGTTGTCAGGCTGAAAATGAATTAAAGGAAGGTAAAAGAAGTGACAAAGACTAAGATGCTTTTAGGTTTAGACTTTTATTCTAGGTTCATAACTATTTCGTAGAGAGGAAATTTCTTTTTGTGCCAGTCGCAGGTCTGAGTTGGAAAGACCGAGGGTTCTTCGTGCCAGTTAAGGGATCCTTTTCTCTACACATGCCCAGACGTTTCTTCCTGTCTGAGGGCTCCTGAGAAATTTTTTTTTTCATTTAGTCTCCTTTAATTTAATTTTAATCCCCACAAACCCAAAGTTTTATTGCTTTTTTTGTATAACAATCATTTTTATTTTACTAATTTACCGCCCTGTCGATCGACGTATGAGTGTTCATACAATGAGCATCCACACAGTGATTTGTTTATAGTGGTGAAGGCTTGTGTTGGACCATCCACACTTTTTGGCACAGTCGATAGGAAAGAATTGGTGCATCAAGGGTTGCCACAAACTCAATCAAATACTGACCTCAGGAATTTTGAATTCAGAGTTACCCCTGTCCTAGACTGGTTACCTACCCAAGGCTGAAGGGCCCAGTCAGTCCTACTATTTAACCCATAGCTGGAGGGAGAATGTATGGATTCATACCTTTCCCAAGGGTATTAGCGCTATGTGAAATGTCAACAGCTTCATCTAGGAATTGAACTCGAATCGACGAGTCCATTTTCCACGACTCTAACCACTAGCCTACGCGCCTCCATAAACTATATATATATATATATATATATATATATATATATATAATATATAATATATTATATATATATATATATATATATATATATATATATATATATATATATATATATATATATATATAATATATATATATATATATATATATATATATATATCCGGGTTAGCTCAGTCGGTAGAGCGTTCGGCTAGAAACCACAAGGTTCCTAGTTCGATACCGGTCCTCGCCAACTCAGCGTATGAGTAGCACAGGGATTTGTGCGGTAAAGTAAGGAGCTGGCGGTAGGTGTGGCGCTCCACCTCAGATGCTAAAATAATCTCCTTGGTCTAGTGCTAGTGAAAAGGGGATAGACTCCCTCGCTGACTGGCTGATACCGACTTTAGGCCCCCGCGATGACTTTATTATATATATATATATATATATATATATATATATATATATTGTGGTGTGTGTGTGTGCATGTGTGACTTAAGACCGCTTAAATCATTAAGTTTTAGCAAACCCTTCGCACCACAAAATAAAACATTTTTAAAACACAATACTTGTCTTTATTCCTTTCTTATGACAGAATTTCTGTTTCTCTGAATGTTTGAGATGAGGCTTGAAGATTAGTATTATTAGCGTTATTTGGAATATTGTCCCCATCTTCATTGTTATTTGTACAATGTTTCGGCCTATATACCCTCCGGCCTTCTTCAGGTATTTCTTGTCGGACTCGGGAACCTTCTCGGACTCGGGGTTCGAAAGAAGGTTCCCGAGTCCGAGAAGGTTCCCGAGTCCGACAAGAAATACCTGAAGAAGGCCGGAGGGTATATCGGCCGAAACGTTGTACAAATAACAATGAAGATGGGGACAATAGTCCGAATAACGCTAATAATAGAATTTCTGTTAGTAGGCGATACAGACTGCGTATTCTATGCCCCCGCCGACGGGCTGTTTTAACGCCTTTGTTGACTGACTGCAAAATTATTTCAATATCGTTGTAATTAATTTTCAAAAAATGACAAAAAAAAAGAAGACATCTTTCGTCGTGAACTGATTTAAATATTGGCAACTTTCACGAATGCTACGTCATAGATAATGGCGCGAAAAGTGCGTGTGAAGAGCCGACAGCCAATGAGATTAAAGTACGTATTTTCGGTTCAAGTGTTATTCTTGGCTCCTTCTCTAGCCTCCCCCCTCCAGTCAATTAACAGAAAAGAAAATGCCGTGAAATTAAACGAGACTGTGAAAAAGCAAACAAAAAACATAAAATACTAAAAACAAAACAAAAAATAAAAAAAATAAAAAAAAATCATAAAAACAATAAAAAACAAAAAAAAACAAAAAAACAAAAGAAAACAAAAAAAAAACAAACAAAAATCTATCCGGATATTTAATGATATCAGGCATGTTATAATTTCCAATCAATTTATTGATTCCTTTTGAGATCGTTCATCTTAGCGAACTGGTTTTAAAGAACTTTGTCTCGAAGATAGCATTTTTGGTTTTGAAGTTCATCTTTTCGTCTTTTTTTTTCCTTTCTTCTTTTCTCTTTAATTATAAGATGTGTAATTCGCCTCCTGCAATGATGTATTCTGAAATAATGGCGATTTTCTTCTTTTATTTTTATTTATTTATTAATTAATTTTTTTGTATTTGTATTAATTGAAAGATTGCTCAAATTAACGATTGTTCAATTAATTATAATTCTTGCTAAGAATTAGCATCATCGTCATAAAACATTGCTAGTAGCTTATTCTGATGTTTTCTTTTTGTTTGTTTTTTTGGCTTCTTCTGGCGATCTACACTGCTTACGTTGTCAAGGCCGTAGAATAACGACCGGACAGTTGGAATAAGAGCATTCGAAAGAAAAAGAAAGAAAAACTTCACAAAAATTATTATTATTATTTACTCCTTTTGAGTTTTCACATCAGTGTTAGCTGATGGTCTTTCACTGGAGTCTGAGTGACAGCAAGTCTCCTCAGGTCTCCAGGACTCTTCTGAGTATTATGGCAGATTGCAGCAGTGCGGTGTTCTGAATGGTTTCAATCCTTCCTCTGACATCCAAACTTTCCAAACCTTTTTCTAATCCTTTTGGGACTGTTCCAAGTGCACCAACTACAATTGGTATAACTTTGACTTTCATATTCCATAACTTTTTCAGTTCTCTGGCAAGGTCCAGATATTTGTCCATTTTTTCATTTTCCTTTAACTTCACCCTGTGATCTGCTGGAACTGCAAAATCCACCAGTTGACAAGTTCTTTCTTTTTTGTTAATCAACACTAGGTCTGGCCTTCTTGCTGGGATAAGGTGATCCGTTTTTATTTCAAAGTCCCAGAGAATTTTGTGCGTTTCGTTCTCAAGAACAGATTCTGGATTATTATTATTATTATTATCATTATTATTATTTTATTATTGAGAGTTTTTCACACCAGCATTAGCTGATGGTATTTCCCTGGGGTCTGAGTGACAATAAGTCTCCTCAGGTCTCCTCTTGGCTTTCGTAAACAAACGCGCATATAAAAAATTAACGGTTAATAGCATCATATTCACACAATCACTATACACTTAACATCTTTCATTTTGTCCCTCACATAAATATTACTTAACAGTGTCCTGAAGATGGTACAATATACCGAAATGCTTAAGTATTGACACTAAAAATTGTTTCCTGATCATAACATCCTGTGTTTGTTATATTTTAAAAATATTTTCTTCTCATATATATATATATATATATATATATTATATATATATATATATATATATATATATATACTGATTAACCACTTTCTGTGTGTAGTATATATATATATACATATACACACTACACACAGAATGTGGTTAATCAGTGCCTAAAGAAGATATCAGAAGATCTGAAACACGTGTCGCTGATGTAAAATAATATTGAAAAAAAACATGATCCATTTTTATTTAATAAAATTTGATTTTCTTCCGATGGACTCATAACCACATTATATATATATAATATATATATATATATATATATATATATATATATTTAGAGAGAGAGAGAGAGAGAGAGAGAGAGGTTGATAGATAATTAATACATGAGAATGTATACTAATAATAATATATTCCTATATATACCAATTTGATATTGATTACTACTACTACTACCTCTACTAATATATATATATATATATATATATATATATATATATATATATATATATATATATATATATAAGCATTGTCATGAAAGAATAGTTACTGTTTGCTTCGTTACATGGACTTCTCTGTTTAATGAGGTTCATTGTTATTCCGTGTTTTTCTCTATCAGAGCAGAAATTCTTTTTTTTCTTCTTCTTCTTCTTACAACCCAAAACAATATGGATAAGAAAAAACAATACAAACAAATAAAACAAAAGCAAATAAAAGGGGGTACTGATTTATGGGAGGTATTCATTATTATTTATTTATTTATTTATTTATCTATTTATTTTTTTTACAGATAATAGAGGGTAACAAAAGAACTTTTCTGTTTGCTACCCAGACAAATTATTCTGTACACGATCAAATCAACTACTGATTCTGAATCTGTAGTCAGAATTGTTTTTTTTATTATGATTTTTTTGTTGTTGGTTGGCTGGTTGGTTGGTTGGTTGGTTTTTATTGTTTTTTTTATTGGTAATCCTTGTTGAGTTATTTATGCCAAATTCAGCCTTTGTTATTATTATTATTATTATTATTATTATTATTATTATTATTATTATTATTATCTTCAAACTTTTAAACGTCCTATGATTTTTTTTTTTTTTCTCCTTTATCTTTTTCTTCTCTTCTTTTTTCCACAGCTTGTTGTTGTGTTTGTATTATTATTATTATTATTATTATTATTATTATTATTATTATTATTATTATTATTATTATTTCTTTCATTTATTGAGAGTTTTCAAAAATTCTGATTACTCTTCTTCTTCTTCATGAAAGTTTAAACTTGGATAGAGAGAATAGAATAAATATACAGAATACAATCTATTTCATTGCAATATCAATATTTCTAGGAGGTTAATAAACGT
>CM042162.1:76473129-76480277 GCA_023376005.1 Doryteuthis pealeii
ATGTATCTGGGGAATGAAAAATGTATACAGAAATCATAAGAAGTATTTTACACTAGCAGCGGCAACCCGGCGTCGCCTGCGTAGAGGGGTTTTTAAAAAGTTAGTCCCGCAGATCCATTATTACTTAATCGTGAGTTGAATCCTCATGGGATGCCCCATTTAAATCCCTAGGAAAATAGACCTTGCATTGATCCAGCTATTCTGAAAAGAAATGTTAATGTCTACTATCTAAAATATTAAATGAAAAAAAAAAAATTCCATGCTGTTATCATTAAAAAAATATTTTTTAATTATCTTCACGAATATAAATCAAATCTCTATTATCTTTACTCAAAAAGCAAGCCCTGGTGATATTTAATGTGTGTATATATATATATTTTTTGAAATTAAATGTTTTATTTTCGAAGTTTCCTCCGGACATACACATACACACAACGGGATAGATAGTACGATAACCGTTATGTTTTTTTTAAAACTTTGTTTGGTTTAAAAAAAAGTTATTGATTTTTGTTGTTGTTTGTTGTTGTCATCTTGCAAAGATTTCTTTAGACTTAAGTTCAATCTTATATAAAAGTTGTCCGGAATTTTCGCCCGAGTGCTTTCTACCATATTTATTTCTTTTCAAGGGGATAATTAAGATGTTATTAAAATCCAGCGAAACGTCTGATTTTAATATCTCAGACGGATTCTGCCCTCAGAAGTTTTTTTTCTCTCTCTCTTCACAAACTTTTAAGAAACCTAATCAGACATTAATTAATAACGGTGTGCTAATTCACGGTGTTGATCAAGAAATTAAATCGAATTTAAAGAAAAATGAGGGGGAGTCGCCGTGGTGTAGTTGCTATCGTACTGGACTGTCACATCGTAGTCCTGTTGTTGCATAGCGCCTTCTTCACTGGCACTAAATCTTATTATAATGAAGATTGTGTGTTTTTCTGTCTGTAACCGAAACTATATTCCTACGCAAGTCACAATTCTCTTAGTTATTGACATCACATTCTCCACGATTTTATTTTTATCTAAACCTCAATTATTAATAAAATTGTCTTACATTATTAATACTGTTAACTATGTCTACATACTGATAACATGCAATTATATTTATATATACAACAAAATAGCGGTTTACAGTGTGAACGGGAAGGTTAATTTGCATATTAATATTAAAAAATCGAATTTAATAAATATGTGCTTAGTATTATTGATTTCTAACTGTTTGGTTTTATTTTAATGAGTATAAGCAAAAATCTCTTCAATGAATCTTAAATGAAATCCATTAACAAGATGAAATAACTGTCATTTTATTCTTTACTTCCTCTTATAACTAAATACTTAAATTAGAAAAAATAACAATTAGTGACGAGAGTGATGGAAGAGTAAGTTTCAGTTGTTCCATTTTTTATTATACTCCCTCTGTTTCAAATCTTTTATTATACTCCCTCTGTTTCAAATCTTTTTATCTGTATTCTTATTTAGTTTCATTAGCCTTTCTGATTTCATACGATATTTTATTACATTAAAACTTAAATACTTGCACCCGGAGGGTGCATATATTTGCTAGTAATTATAATGTTGCATACCTCTTTCTTTCTTCTTACTTCTTCAATATCTTGGCCGTCTTTGGTTCTGATCGTCTTTGGTATTTCTATCATCTTGACTTGGTCTGGTCTAGCGTCTTGGATCTGCTATCCTCTAAGGTCTAGCGTCTGGAGTTGACTTGGGGATTTCGGTCTGGTTTTCTGTTAGGGATTTCTCTCTATCAGAAGCCCTGTTTCATTGTTAGTTTTTAGATAATAAACACAAGACTTCGATTTACTTTGATGTTACTTTATTTGGTAAATCCCCAACCCAGACATCTGCTAACTAACATAGCACGCGTGAGTTCCAGTTTAGTCAGAGCATAAAATGGCCGACCGCTCTGCCTGACGTCTAACTGAAAACTGGCGACCGAACAGGTCCCACGTGACTTCACGTATTTTGGCGGGCTTCTGTAATTTTACATGGAAGGACCCGGCCATGGTATGAAAAGGGTCATCCCCTCAGAATTACAGGGGATTGACAATAATCTTATGCAATCGCATAGATTATGTAACACTGTTACATACTGGAGATGGGAGAGAGATAGACACATATACTCATGTTGGGTATATGCACAAGTGTTCTTTTACTGGAGAGAGGGGAGAGATAGACACAGGTAGACAGAGAGATGCATAACTTGCATTACTTACTTCTTTGGCCATTTGGTGATCTCTAGTCGTTTCTAATCTTTCTCTCCATGTTGAATTCTATTTCTAGATTCTTGTTGGCTGTTCGTCTTTGATTCATTCCTTCTTCTTGGTCAGTCTTTTTGCCAAGACATTCATCAATCAAGAACACCATATTATTTTTAAAAACTTGTATTGACTTAACTAAAATTCTTCTTCTAACTAACACAACGCGCGTGTGCATAATGGGCCCATGCTTCTAATCGGACGTCCAAGCAGGTACTGACGGGTTAACTCGGTCCCACATGACTTCATGTACTTCGCGGGCTTTCTGTAATATTCCATGGATAGTCCCACCCGTGATATGAAAAGGGGCCATCCCTTCAGAAATACAGGGGGTTGACAATAATCTATGCATAGATTATGTAACAGTCCTGCTAATACACATTCACGTGCTGTTCTATCGACTGGGGTTGTAGAATACCGCCGACCGTAACTCAGCAGAGGGGTAAGACAACCCCCCCCCCAATGGGGTCAAATGTTGGCTGTGAGTGACGACCCGTAATGCTTAAGGACGAAATCCTTGTGGCTGAGCAGTCCATGACACGCAACACTACACTTTGGTCTTTACTTATAAAATTAATAATAAATAAACGAATCAAATCTTCAAACTTTATCGTTGAATTCTCCTGGATTTAAGGTGTGCGAATGACCGCAACTTATATTTATAGACTTATACCAACTTTAGGCCACCCCGACGACTTTACTTTACTTTATTTCAACAACATTTTGGTTTAAACTTGAACAATATTTTTCTAACAATTAACAGTTTTCATCAATCTTATGGGCCGGTTTAGCTCAGTCGGTAGAGCGTTCGGCTGGGAACCTCAAGGTTCCTGGTTCGATACCGGCCCTCGCCAACTCAGCGTATGAGTAGCACAGGCATCTGTGGGATAAAGTAAGGGGCTGATGGTAGGTGTGGCGCTCCACCTCAGATGCTAAAACAATCTCCTTGGTCTAGCGCTAGTGAAAAGGGGATAGACTCCCTCGCTGTCAGGCTGATACCGACTTTAGGCCGCCTCGTCGACTTTACTTTACTTATTTCAACTGCATTAATGCATCATCTTCAGGCATGAGCAAAAACATGCTAAAACAATCTCCTTGGTTTAGTCCTAGTGAAAAGGGGATAGACTCCCTCGCTTTACTTTATTGCAACAACAGTTTGGTTTTCCCATTTAGGGTCAATACTAATAACTTGTTTCCATTCCGCAACCTTTGACCAGCCAGCGTAGAGCTGCCGTGAGGAAAGCAAGTTTTCATTAAATGAAGCCCAGTTATTTTCAATGCTTGTCCTTGGGATTTATTAATTGACATTGCATACGTCACTTCCGCTGAAAACTGAAAAATTCTTTTAACTCAAAAGAAAGAACTGAAGGAATTAAGGGGATTCTTTGAATTTAAAATTATTTCCTTCATTTCCTGGTCCACAGTAAGGATCTCTGCTTCCAAGAAATTGGGGAAGCCTTTTCTTGACAATTAAATTTGTTTCATTACAAAGATTTGGAGGATCCAGATTTCTCGAAATTCGTCGAAAAAAATCCCCCTAAAAAAATCTTCGAAAACAATTGCAGTAATTAAAATTTTAGAATCGAAAATTTTAGGATTGCCGTTTCTGAATTAGAACCGGAATGTTTTTAATTTGCTCTTGTAGTCGGACTGATTCCAAAATGGTATGATATATTGAGCTACGACCTCTTGGAGTAAAGTTGAAAAAATGTGGCACATTGACACTCGTGTCATCTCTCTCTCTCTCCCCCTCTCTCTCTCCCCCTCTCTCTCTCTCTCTCTATATATATATATATATATATATATATATATATATATAATGGACTCTCTCGTCGATTTTCGACGCATGAGGGTTCACACACACAATGAACAACCACACAGTGATTTGTTTATAGTGGTGAAGGCTTGTGTTGGACCATCCACACTTTTTGGCACAGTCGATAGGAAAGAATTGGTGCATCAAGGGTTGCCACAAACCCAATCAACGACCGACCTCAGGAATTTTGTATATATATATATATATATATATAATTTAATATACCAAGCGTGTTGGTAGATCCTTGCGGAGAGAAAAACCCCGGCAGAGAGTTTGATTGTAAAAAATATACTACCAAACATCAACCGGGAAGAAAAAATTTTTGAAAAAAAAGAAAAGACCAAGATATTCGTACCAACAAAAAATAATCTATTGGTATAGTATTTGGCCAAAAGAAAAAACAATTTATATGTATATATATGTATATAAGATATATATTCATATAACCGCTAGGAGAAGCTAATTTGTAAAAAGTGCTCGATACCTAAGTAGAGCCAAGTAATAAAGATAATCTACTGAGTCAGACGAACCCACTATTAGTTTCAGATTTTAGCCCTGAAGAGCTTTATGCGAAACTAATAGTAGGTTCGTCTGACTCAGTAGATTATCTTTATATATATATATATATAATATATATATATATATATATATATATAATATGGCCAATTGCAAGTGACGGGGGATGATTCTGGATTTCTTGTTGTCCTGTCAATTCAAGAACCTCAGCGGCCAAATATTCCTTTACAGTTGCCAGGTAGACGGGAGCACCAGCACCAACTCTCTGGGCATAGTTGCCTTTACGGAGAAGACGATGTATACGACCAACTGGGAACTGAAGTCCAACACGGGATGAACGAGTCGTTCACTTTCCCTTACCTTTTCCTCCCTTGCCACATCCAGACATGATGACTTTTAGTTGCTAGAAAATTAGAAACTAGAAATAATATATATATATAATATATATATATATATATATATATATATAATATATACTAGCAAATATATGCACCCTCCGGATGCAAGTATTTAAGTTTTAATGTAATGAAATATCGTATTAAATTAGAAAGTCTAATAAGAATGCAGATAACAAGATTTGAAACAGAGTGGGGTATAATAGAAAAATAGAAATTAAAATTACTTTTCCATCACTGCCGTCTTTCATTGCTGAATTTTACTTATTCAACTATTTAGTTAAATTAGGAAATAAAGAATAAAATTACACTTATTTTTTCTCGTTAATAGATTTCATTTAAGATTTATTGGAGAGATTTTTGTTTGTATTCATTAAAATAAAACCAAACAATTAGAAATCAATAATACTATACATATTTAATAAAATCAAATTTTTAAGATCAATATGCAAATTAGCCTTCCCGTTCACACTGCAAACCGCTATTTTTTTTATATATAAATACAATAGCCTGTTATTAGTATGTATATATGGACAATACTAATAAAAAGGTGAAGCAATTTTATTAATAATTGAGGTTTAAATATAAATAAAATCATGGAGAATGTGATGTAAATAACTAATGGAATTATGACTTGAGTAGTGATATAGTTTCGGTTACAGACAGAAAAACACACAATCTCCATTATAATAAGATATATATATATATAAGATTTTTGGATGTTTGTTTATTTTTTGTATATATTATTATTTATATTTTTGCTCGAAGGCAATTACAATGCGTATATCGCATAAAATTCGATAATTATAGAAAATAATCATGACAAGTGAATTTCGGTAAAGAATTATTCTGTGTGTAGAACATCATACAGACTGTTCTACACACTGTTTCAACTTTATTAAGTTTCATCAGCGATGTATACTAACGATTTCCCTCCGACAGAAATCGAAACTGGGACTTCAGCAGGATAGTCAGAAACCATACTGCTTCGACCATGATACAGCACGGGAAAATCCTTGCGAAATTAACCTGTCAAGGATACTGATAGGTCTCTACCATATGAGGTAAGGGGACGTTGAGTGAATAATAACAAACCCGGGCCTTATGCTCTTCGGCGAAGGAAATAAGATTTTTGGATGTTTATTTATTTTAGAAGCATTGTTGAACAAAGTATATATGGAGATTAAAATAAAATTCAAATAAAAAAATATAACAAACTCCCGTGAGCCTTCACCGAGAACCCCCGTGCATGTGTGGGAAAAGGACCCACTTCCGACTCTGTTGTGAGGTTTTAAGGGGTCAAATAAGAACAAAACGACGGGTAACAAAAGTAGAAAAATGTATTACAGAAAGTAAACAAATACAATAGAGAGATGTGGAAAACTACGAACAGAATATTGGCTTGCTCGCATTGGCTTACTTCCAAGCAGAATTATCCCAGTTATTTATAGTAACCTATCGGCGCATTCCATTAGTCCTATAGGGTGTATCACCTTAAACAGACTCCAAGAGAATCTCTCGGCCATTCTGACTTAGGCCTTAACTGTGTTTTAGACACTAATACTGGCCAGGGAGATATTTCCTTGCCACGTGGTGGCTATGACCTGTGAATAAAGCCTAAATCATAAAACTGCTTTTGTCTTTTGTCTCTTTCTTTTACTTTCCTTTTCCTTGCTTTAAGATGGGGTTAAAAGAAGCACACACCCAAGAATAATCAGCTACCTTTTACCTAAAACCTTAAACCTCACAACTGATAATCGATGTGGGTGCTTATAGCTCTAGCCTTGTGCCAGACTAACATCGCAAATGACTATATTTGTCTGTCTTATGTTTATGCATTCTCGCTATAGTTTTTGTTTTTTATGACAAAAACTTTGCAATGTAAATTTTCGAGAGGCTCCACTGGTCGCAACTGTCGTGTTCATTCATTGAAAATTATTCTCAATTCGACGATTTTGTCTGGGATTTTTTAATTCTTGGAATTTCTTGGCTTTGGGTTTTTTCTTTCTTTTGTTTTCGACTTTGTTGTGGCTTTACCTATGCGAACAAAACAACGTCTATGAATAATTCATTGGGCAGACATTTCAATAGATGTAATTATCCAAGACCTACGATTTAATATATGTATTTTTTGGGAGGTGGCCGGTATAG
>CM042162.1:76480377-76500377 GCA_023376005.1 Doryteuthis pealeii
AAAGAGAAAGAGATTGGATCCCGTCAGGCATTCCCTGAGGGGGGTGCTCAGGCACTGGCATAAACCCAGCCTGGCTGCCTTCTAAATCAGGGGCAGGTGTTGCTGGGGAGATAGCCCCCTGGGATCAACGCTATTAATTGTAAGATCAGGAACGCGAAACCAACTGAAACCCCACCCCAACCGAGGGGCCCGGGTTTCTTACAACATTCCTAATCGGGATTCCCTAATTAATTTGCTAATTTTTTTTTTTCGTTTTCATCATAGGAGAACCATCACTCATTCAGAGACCTACATAGGTGGGGTGGAATTTTCTTAAAGTTATATTCCCATCTACAAATCGATATTAATCTTTTTTAATTCCCAAATATTATAATGCATTATTCATTTTTATTTCAAAACTTTCTCGATTTTTTTCAGGTACTTATTTTTTACCCCTCCCCCTATGTTGGGGGCGTAACTTTTTTTTCAAGCGGTCTTATAGTTTCTAATTACAGTATAAAAATAATGCATAAAGACCGAAGTATATGGAATCTTTGAAACAATTTTTCTTATGGTGGCTTTTCTATGAGAAAAATAAGTACCGAAAAGTCGAAAAATAAATGTAAAAAATAAATAAATAATATTCATGATGCACGGCAAGACTCATGCTTCGCCTCATCGTTACAGTTATATTCTAATACGTAAACTTCTTATAAGGGTAATTCCATATCAAATCATCCGGTCTATGTCACCTAACACAACACTTCAATTTTTTCTGAAACTTTGTCATAGTGGCAGATTATGATAAAGTTTAGACAATCCCAAAATTTGAGCTTCCCATTCCAAAATTGGCGGAAGTTATGTCGATTTTTCTAGCTTTCCAAATTTGGTGGAATTCACGAAAAATGGCGACATTTTGTAATCTATTTTTGTTGTAAAATGAGTTCTAGAGCTTCCCTACACTAAAATTGATTCATATATGCATTTTTACCCAAAGGAATCCAAAAATGTTATAAAAAAAACCTTAATCAACCAATCTTAAAGTTGTTGATGATTTCTGATTTTTTCAAAGTTTGATTTGCAAAATGTTTTAACTGATGTTGTAGCTTCGGTTCTGAGCAAAAATCAAACTATCTTTGAAAAAATTAGAAATCATTTTTAACTTTTTAAAAAGTTGTTTGAAAATTGAGTTTAAAAAATGTTCAATACCCATCAACAATGAAATAAATATCTCGGCATAAAATACCCAACAGTTTCCAATCTTAAGCTTTGAGAAGTGTGAAGTCCCTCCATTACTCCCAGTTTCACCCTGACCCGGTATGGTTAGTACATGTTAGGGTCCCATCTGTAAGTTAATATATAAATGATTATAAATATATTTTTAAAAATTGACTTTGAAAAAAATCAGTACTTATTAAGAATGAATAAAACAAAACGTATTCGGCATAAATAACCCCAAGGGTTGACATGCCGTAAAACGCAACCAATTGACCTGGAGTGGTTATACCTGATAGTTGTCCCTCTATAGATGAATATCTTCTGCTTTTTCTTGATATTACCAGATATAAGTGAACGTCAAGAATAAAAAAATATCTTCAGTATTAGATAACCCAACAATGGTTGACATGCCGTAAAATCCAACCAATCAACCAATGATTATCAATATCCGAAGTAAAAATGTTAATCCGTTTGTATAAATTTGTTGCCGATTGATTTTGACAGAAACAAACTTTTCGTTGACGTAAAAAGAAACACAAGTAACAAGTGACAGAAAAAAAACTCGTAAGAAAGAAGGTTTGTGATTTTATTCTTTGCAGAACTTATATCGCCATGTTCGTCTCGTCTGCGAGTTTACAATGACAAGAAGAAATTAAAACAAAACAACAAAAAGCAAAAAACAAAAAAAAAAACAAACCAACAAAACAGACCAACAAAACGAAAGGGATTAGATAGAAATAAAAAGAAAGAAAAGAAAAGGAGTAACAAATGAAAAAAGAAGATTAAAAAGAAATAAGAAAATGTCAATGAGAAAGTTAGACGCTGTCAGAGAAAGACAAAAAAGTCTGTTTATATATATATATATATATATATATATATATATAAATATATATGTTTACATAACATATATATTGTATTTATATATATATATATATATATATGTATTATATATATATGTATTACATATACATATATATTGTATTATATATTATATATATTATATATAATAGAGAGAGAGAGAGAGAGAGAGGGGGGAGAGAGAGCAAGAGCGAGAGGAGAGAAAGACAAAGAGTTTTTATAATGTTGTGTGTGGATAGATATATAGATAGATACAGGGTATATATATATATATAATCTATATATATTATATATATATATATATATATATAGAGGAGAGAGAGAGAAGGGTGAAGTTTTTATATATATATATATATATATATATATATTATATTATATATATATATATGAAATTAACATTTGGAAAAACATGATGTTTGTTATGTGATTGCTATGTTTTATCAAATGTTAATTTCGTACTGTCGGATTAATTTCCATCTATTTTTTCATATATATATATATAATATATATAATATATATATATATATATATAATATAGAGAGAGAGAGAGAGAGAGATGTGTGTTGTTTGGTGTGTGATAGATAGATACAGGGTGACCATAAAGTCTTGATGCAGTTTTTCAAATTAAAAACTAAATAACTCGCGTTGTATAAATGATAGAATAAAAAATAAAAAATAGAGTACAAACAATGTGAAAGTTCAATTCTTGTAGTTTTATTGTTTACGTACGTTTGATTATTGCATTTCAACAAGACTAGCATCTTTTTTGTTACATTATAAATCTGGTGCGGACTTTGTAGACACCACATATATATATAATATATATATATATATATATATATATATATATATATATATATATAATATATCGAGTTTTTCCCACCTGCTTAAGCTGGTTGTTCACCGGATGCTGAGTGACAGCAAATCTCCTCAGGTCTCCAGGACTCTTCTGAGTATTCTAGTCGATCCCAACAGTGCTGTAGTTTGGATGGTCTCGATTCTTCTTCTGATTTCCAATTCACTCAAATTCTTTTCCAGAGTTTTGGGGATCGTTCCAAAGGCACCAATTACAATTGGTACGACCCCCATCTTCATGTTCCAAAGTTTCCTCAGTTCACTGGCAAAGTCTAGGTATTTGTTTATCTTTTCGCTTTCTTTAATTTTCTCTTGGTGTTCAGCCTGAACAGCAAAATCCACGAGATGATAGGTTGTCTTTTTCTTGTCAATCAATACTAGGTCCAGCCTTCTAGCCGGGATTCGGTGATTCGTCTGTACCTCGAAGTCCCATATATTATTAATATTATTATTATTATTATTATTATTATTATTATTTACTCCTTTTGAATTTTCACATCAGCGTCCGCTGATGGTCTTTCACTGGAGTCTTCTGTTCAGGACTCTTCTGAGTATTCTGGCAGATTGCAGCAGTGCAGTGTTCAGAATGGTTTCAATCCTTCCTCTGATTTCCAAACTTTCCAAACCCTTTTCCAATCCTTTTGGGACTGTTCCAAGTGCACCAACTACAATTGGTATCACTTTAATTTTCATATTCCATAACTTTTTCAGCTCTCTGGCAAGGTCCAGATATTTGTCAATTTTTTCATTTTCCTTTAGCTTCACCCTGTGATCTGCTGGCACTGCAAAATCCACCAGTTGACAAGTTCTTTTTTTTTTGTTTATCAACACTAGGTCTGGTCTTCTTGCTGGGATAAAGTGATCCGTTTTTATCTCAAAGTCCCAGAGAATTTTATGTGTTTCGTTCATTATTATTATTATTATTATTATTATTATTATTATTATTATTATTATTCATTCATTAAGTAAGTAAGTAAGTAAGTAAGTAAACAAAAGAAGGTAAGATTAATACCTGGAGTAAAAATAACTTCAAATATTGATACTTTGATATCTGCTTAGATTTCTACGATGAGTTCTTCTTATATTATTTACAGGGCTCGGGATCAACTGTTTAAAGTTTGCAAATATATCAATAAGAATATGTACGTAAATATATGTATATAAGTATTTATAGGCAAATATAAATATAGCCTATCATAAATATAGTCTATATAAATAGCTTATCATTTTAGCAGGTAGTTTAGAGTAGTTTAAGATCAACGGCAAAACAGAGAAAAATCCCTGAAAGTTTAATTGATAAGTCTTGAACTCAGTTTCGTTTGGGCTTTCATTGCTTTAGAGACTCACATGACCAGGCAACTCCGGGAAAGAAGAATGATAAGTTAGTGGAGTTGATTCCAGATTATCCTTTAAAGGCAGAAGTGTTTTTCTATCTCTTCATTCCAGGGCGCGTGGGGTTAAGAATGTATCTGGTTTGGTTTGCTTTGTTTTATTTTACGACATATCAACCTCGGTGGGTCATTTAATGCCGACGAATTTTTGAAATAAATTCATTCTTAATGGATACTTAATTTTTTTTATAAACACATTTTTCTATTTAACCCATAGATGGGATCCTAACAGGTACTACAACTCACAGTCAGAGTGGACCAGGGAGCAATGGTAATGAATTGGCGCTTCGCAATTCCGAGACCTCCAAAACTAGAACCTCACCATCAGATAGTTTAACGTCATACCCAGGACATGAAGAAGCTTAGCCACCTCCTTCTAGCACCCATATGATAAAAAGGATTGCGGCTTGCTATAAGGGCAATAGGGTTGAGAAAATTATATAGGTGCTAGGGCTTGACGTGACCAGCCGATTGATCAAAGGGGAACTCTCTGACCGCCCGTCTAGACTGAGAATGTATCTGGGGAATGAAAAATGTATACAGAAATCATAAGAAGTATTTTACACTAGCAGCGGCAACCCGGCGTCGCCTGCGTAGAGGGTTTTTTTAAAAGTTAGTCCCGCAGATCCATTATTACTTAATCGTGAGTTGAATCCTCATGGGATGCCCCATTTAAATCCCTAAGAAAATAGACCTTGCATTGATCCAGCTATTCTGAAAAGAAATGTTAATGTCTACTATCTAAAATATTAAATGAAAAAAAAAAATTCCATGCTGTTTTCATTAAAAAAATATTTTTAAATTATCTTTACGAATATAAATCAAATCTCTATTATCTTTACTCAAAAACCAAGCCCTGGTGATATTTAATGTGTGTATATATATATATTCTTTGAAATTAAATGTTTTATTTTCGAAGTTTCCTCCGGACATACACATACACACAACGGGATAGATATTACGATAACCGTTATGTTTTTTTTTAAACTTTGTTTGGTTTAAAAAAAAGTTATTGATTTTTTTTTTGTTATTGTTGTTGTTGTCATCTTGCAAAGATTTCTTTAAGACTTAAGTTCAATCTTATATAAAAGTTGTCCGGAATTTTCGCCCGAGTGCTTTTCTACCATATTTATTTCTTTTCAAGGGGATAATTAAGATGTTATTAAAATCCAGCGAAACGTCTGATTTTAATATCTCAGACGGATTCTGCCCTCAGAAGTTTTTTTTCTCTCTCTCTTCACAAACTTTTAAGAAACCTAATCAGACATTAATTAATAACGGTGTGCTAATTCACGGTGTTGATCAAGAAATTAAATCGAATTTAAAGAAAAATGAGGGGGAGTCGCCGTGGTGTAGTTGCTATCGTACTGGACTGTCACATCGTAGTCCTGTTGTTGCATAGCGCCTTCTTCACTGGCACTAAATATTATTATAATGGAGATTGTGTGTTTTTCTGTCTGTAACCGAAACTATATTCTTACTCAAGTCACAATTCTCTTAGTTATTGACATCACATTCTCCATGATTTTATTTTTATCTAAACCTCAATTATTAATAAAATTGTCTTACATTATTAATACTGTTAACTATGTCTACATACTGACTACATGCAATTATATTTATATATACAACAAAATAGAGGTTTACAGTGTGAACGGGAAGGCTAATTTGCATATTAATATTAAAAAATCGAATTTAATAAATATGTGCTTAGTATTATTGATTTCTAACTGTTTGGTTTTATTTTAATGAATATAAGCAAAAATCTCTTCAATGAATCTTAAATGAAATCCATTAACAAGATAAAATAACTGTCATTTTATTCTTTACTTCCTCTTATAACTAAATACTTAAATTAGAAAAAATAACAATGAAAGACGAGAGTGATGGAAGAGTAAATTTCAGTTGTTCCATTTTTTATTATACTCCCTCTGTTTCAAATCTTTTATTATACTCCCTCTGTTTCAAATCTTTTTATCTGTATTCTTATTTAGTTTCATTAGCCTTTCTAATTTAATACAATATTTTATTACATTAAAACTTAAATACTTGCACCCGGAGGGTGCATATATTTGCTAGTAATTATAATGTTGCATACCTCTTTCTTTCTTCACTTCAGATGCTAAAAACAATCTCCTTGGTCTAGCGCTAGTGAAAAGGGGATAGACTCCCTCACTGTCTGGCTGATACCGACTTTAGGCCGCCTCGTCGACTTTACTTATTTCAACTGCATTAATGCATCATCTTCAGGCATGAGCAAAAACATGCTAAAACAATCTCCTTGGTTTAGTGCTAGTGAAAAGGGGATAGACTCCCTCGCTTTACTTTATTGCAACAACAGTTTGGTTTTCCCATTTAGGGTCAATACTAATAACTTGTTTCCATTCCGCAACCTTTGACCAGCCAGCGTAGAGCTGGCCGTGAGGAAAGCAAGTTTTCATTAAATGAAGCCCAGTTATTTTCAATGCTTGTCCTTGGGATTTATTAATTGACATTGCATACGACACTTCCGCTGAAAACTGAAAAATTCCTTTTAACTCAAAAGAAAGAACTGAAGGAATTAAGGGGATTCTTTGAATTAAAAATTATTTCCTTCATTTCCTGGTCCACAGTAAGGATCTCTGCTTCCAAGAAATTGGGGAAGCCTTTTCTTGACAATTAAATTTGTTTCATTACAAAGATTTGGAGGATCCAGATTTCTCGAAAATTCGTCGAAAAAAAAAAAAATCCCCCTAAAAAATCTTCGAAAACAATTGCAGTAATTAAAATTTTAGAATCGAAAATTTCAGGATTGCCGTTTCTGAATTAGAACCGGAATGTTTTTAATTTGCTCTTGTAGTCGGACTGATTCCAAAATGGTATGATATATTGAGCTACGACCTCTTGGAGTAAAGTTGAAAAAATGTGGCACATTGACACTCGTGTCATCTCTCTCTCTCTCTCCCCTCTCTCTCCCTCTCTCTCTCTCTCTCTCTCTCTCTATATATATATATATATATATATATATAATATATAATGGACTCTCTCGTCGATTTTCGACACATGAGGGTTCACACACACAATGAACACCCAACAGTGATTTGTTTATAGTGGTGAAGGCTTGTGTTGGACCATCCATACTTTTTGGCACAGTCGATAGGAAAGAATTGGTGCATCAAGGGTTGCCACAAACCCAATCAACGACCGACCTCAGGAATTTTGTATATATATATATATATATATATATATATATATATATATATATATATATATATGGCCAATTGCAAGTGACGGGGGATGATTCTGGATTTCTTGTTGTCCTGTCAATTCAAGAACCTCAGCGGCCAAATATTCATTTACAGCTGCCAGGTAGACGGGAGCACCAGCACCAACTCTCTGGGCATAGTTGCCTTTACGGAGAAGACCAACTGGGAACTGAAGTCCAACACGGGATGAAAGAGTCGTTCACTTTCCCTTACCTTTTCCTCCCTTGCCACATCCAGACATGATGACTTTTAGTTGCTAGAAAATTAGAAACTAGAAATATATATATATATATATATATATATATATATATATATATATAAGAGAGGAAGTAATCCGACGGTATGTAATATATCAAGAAAATTGAAAAAACACAGGTTTAAATGGGTTAAGTGGTGAGTTTATTGGCCGACGCTGCAGTGTTTCGATCTATTAAATAGATCATCTTCAGGGCATAAGATAAGAAATTATATATCACAGAATGATGAGAAAAAGTGAGTGGTAATCCTTCTTATTCAGTCTGTTTAAATTTTTTTTCTGAAGTTTGAAAAAAGGAGACAGTTTTGAAATATGACATCAAATATTCTATTTTTAAGGTGTGAGTATGTAGCGCTGTTAGTGTGTGTATTGAAGGAAACATTGTGCATTTTTTTAGGTATGTGGTAGTGTGTGTGTGTGTATAAATTTTTTTTCTGTAGCGATAAACGACAGCGGAAGTGAAAACTCAAGGTTGTGTGTGTGTGTGTGTGTGTGTGTGTATGTGTGTGTGTGTGTGTGTGTGTGTGTGTGTATTGGTAAGAGTAGGGGAGAGTTGTGTGTATATTGGTAAGAGGTAAAGGGGAGATGTCATGAAAAAGAATTTTCATGTTTTATATTAAGAGAGGAGATGGAAGTTTGGGTGTGTGTGTGGGGTGGATTGGGGATTTAAAACTGAAAAGATTTTATTTATTTTATTTTATTTATTTATATATACAAAAAATAAACAAACATCCAAAAATCTTATATATATATATATATATATATAAGATTTTTGGATGTTTGTTTATTTTTTGTATATATTATTATTTATATTTTTGCTCGAAGGCAATTACAATGCGTATATCGCATAAAATTCGATAATTATAGAAAATAATCATGACAAGTGAATTTCGGTAAAGAATTATTCTGTGTGTAGAACATCATACAGACTGTTCTACACACTGTTTCAAATTTATTAAGTTTCATCAGCGATGTATACTAACGATTTCCCTCCGACAGAAATTGAAACCGGGACTTCAGCAGGATAGTCAGAAACCATACTGCTTCGACCATGATACAGCACGGGAAAATCCTTGCGAAATTAACCTGTCAAGGATACTGATAGGTCTCTACCATATGAGGTAAGGGGACGTTGAGTGAATAATAACAAACCCGGGCCTTATGCTCTTCGGCGAAGGAAATAAGATTTTTGGATGTTTATTTATTTTAGAAGCATTGTTGAAAAGTATATATGGAGATTAAAATAAAATTCAAATAAAAAAATAACAAACTCTCGTGAGCCTTCACCGGAAGAACCCTCCGTGCATGTGTGGGAAAAAAGGGACCCACTTCCGACTCTGTTGTGAGGTTTTAAGGGGTCAAATAAGAACAAAACGACGGGTAACAAAAGTAGAAAAATGTATTAACAGAAAGTAAACAAATACAATAGAGAGATGTGGAAAACTACGTCCGACAATAGAGTATTGGCTTGCTCGCATTGGCTTACTTCCAAGCCAGAATTATCCCAGTTATTTATAGTAACCTGTCGGCGCATTCCATTAGTCCTATAGGGTGTATCACCTATAACAGACTCCAAGAGAATCTCTCGGCCATTCTGACTTAGGCCTTAACTGTGTTTAGACACTAATACTGGCCAGGGAGATATTTCCTTGCCACGTAGTGGCTATGACCTGTGAATAAAGCCTAAATCATAAAACTGCCTTTCGTCTTTGTCTCTTTCTTTTACTTTCCTTGAATTCCTTGCTTTAAGATGGGGTTAAAAGAAGCACGCACCAAGAATAATCAGCTACCTTTTCACCTAAAACCTTAAACCTCACAACTGATAATCGACGTGGGCGCTTATAGCTCTAGCCCTGTGCCAGACTAACATCGCAAATGACTATATCTTTGTCTGTCTTATGTTTATGCATTCTCGCTATAGTTTTGTTTTTTATGACAAAAACTTTGCAATGTAAATTTTCGAGAGGCTCCACTGGTCGCAACTGTCGTGTTCATTCATTGAAAATTATTCTCAATTCGACGATTTTGTCTGGGATTTTTTAATTCTTGGAATTTCTTGGCTATGGGTTTTTTCTTTCTTTTGTTTTCGACTTTGTTTGTGGCTTTACCTATGCGAACAAAACAACGTCTAAATGAATAATTCATTGGCAGACATTTCAATAGATGTAATTATCCAAAGACCTACGATTTAATATATGTATTTTTTGGAGGTGGCACCGGGTATAGCATGATACATGCAGCTACATAAACATATCAACAAACAAACTCACGCACGGGCTATGACACACACACACACACACACACAAACAAACACACACACACACACACACATATATATATATGTGTGTGTGTGTGTGTGTGTGTGTGTATAAAGTAAAAGTAATTAAGATCTCACCTTTTTTATTATAATTTTATACCTACAGGTTTCAAGACGCAATCATCAGATGAAACTTTATTTCAAGAAAATGGACAATAAACTTTAATTACATTTAGTTTTTATAGTTTTTGCTGAAAAGCATTTGAGCACTCAAATGTTATATATATATACACACACACATATATATATATATGCGTGTGTGTGTATATATAACCAAGGAGTGCTCATATATATATATATATATATATATATATATATATATATATATATATATATAGAAGTAAATGGAAGTGAATCCGACTGTATGAATTGAAAAATATTTTTAGAAAAAACAAATGATGTTATTAGTTTGCTGACAGATCTGTTTCGACCTTTTAATAAAGCGGTCTTTTTCAAGAGCAACGATATAATAAACCGTTAGTCACGAGGGGTACAAACAAACGCCTTCGTTGAGGGCCGGAATTTAACAATTTTTTGAAAATGCGTATTTTGTGTTAAAAATAAAATAAATGTTATTCTTAAAAATCGGAAGTATTATTATCCACAAGAAAAACTCAAAAGAGTTTGACACAAAATACGCATTTTCAAAATTTTTTTAAATTCCGGCCCTGAACGAGAGCGTTTGTTTGTACCCCTCGTGACTAACGGTTTATTTATTCTGTCTTTCCTTCATATATATATATATATATATATATATATATATATAATATATATATATATATATATATAGAGAGAGAGAGAGAGAGAGATAATATGGGTGCTATATCTATAAGTAAACAGTGCTCAATACCCTGTATAGAGCATTTATATTTAATTCAGAGTAGTATGGTCATGGAGTCAACAGCGCTTGATTACTGACAGTTTCGCGTCTATGCGATTTTCAAACCATGTCCAAACAAAAACACAACATATACTACACTCTAATCATAGGCAGCAATGTATGTTCATAATTAGATAATCCCCTCACAATGACGGGAACCTTTGCTAATTAATAAATGAATCCGGTCTCCTGAAATTCAGAAGCTCGAAAGATAAGAACCAAAGGATGTGACACAAGGTCAATTTCTTAAGCGGAGTTTAACAGGTTTGAATTCAGAGTTTTTCTTATCCTAAACCAGTTACCACACCAAGGTTAATTAAAGAGCCCTGTCTGATTTACTATTTACCCGTAGCTGGAGGTAGAGTAGTGGATACATACATTTCCAAAGGGTTTTAGCGATATGTGAAATGCAAACAGCCTCGTCCAGGATTTGAACTCGGCTCGACATATCCATTTCCTACGACTTTAAACATTACATCACGCGCTTCCATAAATAAATAAAAAATCCTTAAATAAATCCTATAGTCATACAGAAGTACTGAAATGGCCAAAAGCTTGGAAGAATTCCCGTTTTAAAACAGAACTACACTCTAATCATAGGTACTGATATCACAGTGTTTGGGAACCTTGGCTAATTTATAAATGAATCCGGTTTCCTGAAATTTAGAAGCTCGAAAGATAAGAACCAAAGGATGTGACACAAGGTCAATTTCTTAAGCGGAGTTTAACAGGTTTGAATTCAGAGTTTTTCTTATCCTAAACCAGTTACCACACCAAGGTTAATTAAAGAGCCTGTCTGATTTACTATTTACCCGTAGCTGGAGGTAGAGTAGTGGATACATACATTTCCAAAGGGTTTTAGCGATATGTGAAATGCAAACAGCCTCGTCCAGGATTTGAACTCGGCTCGACATATCCATTTCCTACGACTTTAAACATTACATCACGCGCCTCCATAAATAAATAAAAAATCCTTAAATAAATCCTATAGTCATACAGAAGTACTGAAATGGCCAAAAGCTTGGAAGAATTCCCGTTTTAAAACAGAACTACACTCTAATCATAGGTACTGATATCACAGTGTTTGGGAACCTTGGCTAATTTATAAATGAATCCGGTTTCCTGAAATTTAGAAGTTCGAAAGATAAGAACCAAACTTAAAATCAAACCAAAGAAAATAAAACCAATTTTTCATTGAGAATGAAATGAAACTTGCTTGTTCTTGTGACTATTTTTTTTTTGTTGTCCTTGGTGCTGGCAATTCATTCTATATTATTCCCTATTATATATAAAAATTAAGGTCGTTAACGGGGGTAAGCAGAAGAGAAGAGGCGTTTATGACGTCAAGGAACGAGAGTACAACGAAATTAAATGCAACAGTTTTAATTACAAATATGCACATAAAATGGTACAACAAGACAAGAAAAGTTCTGATTTAGTTCAGACGAGCTCGTCGAGGTTTAATAACTTCTTTTAGAAGCTAGCGGCACCTCCTCGATAGGTATAAGCCGTAATGTTATTATTTAGTTCTCAGCTCTACAAGGTCTTAGCCGAGACATTAGTTTTTGGTTACAGCACCGTTCTGGGTAAGCCGTAATTAATTGTTGTGGATTTGTTTAAGGTAGTTTAGGGTTATTTAGGTTGCAAAAGTTTATTCTGCTAGCAGCGTATTGACTGCAATGGTAACAAAGTGTGAAGCTTGTCCGATGTTGCACTTATCTCGTCGGCTCCCTCAGTTGTTATCCTGGTGATAAAGGTAAATTTGCTGTCAGCCTTCATGGGTCTAAAAGACAGCAATCTCTCTTGAGAAGCCGGGTTTGGTAGAAATCCGTCGTGGGTTTTTCTATCAGTAAGCTAAGTTCGTAGGGAGAGATAGAGCAAAGCTCTTACCTGGAGTAGCAGTCCTAAGGGTATCAACCAAAAGGAGAGGGACACGTGAGGGCCGAACCCAGCAGTGACCCTCAGAAGGGTTACAACTAGAAAGAGGAAGAATTACTAATGGTCATGGCTATTTATAGAGATCACCACATGACGGTGATGATGATGGCTGCTGCTGCTGCTGTGTCGGTGACAGTCCCCTAGGTGCATAAGTCCCGGTGTAGACCGTAGATAGTAATATAAAATTTCAATATATATGAAATACAGCCTCCTTGTCGGCGAAATCACAAGAGAAAGAAACATATCCACCTTATCGAAGGCAAATATGATTTCCAGGTTTTCCCTTGTAATGGTGTCCTGTAGCGATGTTCAATCTGACGTGTCAAATTTACCGCCCCTATATTTAATACAATGAAACTTGAATAAAGGTTAATTTCATCTTCAAAATTTTGGACCATTTAAAAGAAGAAACATAAAAAAAACTCCTGTTGTTTTTTTAATAAAATTCAGCTTACAGAAATAATGAAAATTATGGACAAAACTATGTTTAGATTTTCGCAACATTAACTCAATTGAAATTTAACGCAGCCAAAAACACGTTGTTGGAATTCTGTTGTATATAAGGCATGAGGCGAGTAGTCACTTCTACTTATAGACTCGTTGACTATCACATGACCTGAGAAAATTCCTATTATCCAATCACTAGCAGTGCTGCTGCTACTGTTGGTGTATTTATAGAGGCCTGATTCTAATCTTAACTCATTCACACTCGGACGTCGGACCTAAAGGACACACTATCCCACAAGGACTTATTGGTTTACTTACTTGTTTACTTTAAGTTCTTTTACAACTGGAACCAAAGATGGCGGCCAGAAACTCAACACACGTTGCTACAATAGTTTTTTTTAAAAATGCTATGAAAAAGTAATTAATATTCAAATTTTCACGAAAATTACGATATTTATTCACCTGTTGATGAAATTATGTTTTAAAAGGTTTTTCATAAAATATATTTGGGGAATATTTTTACGAGGTCTACCCCAACCCTATTTCATTTTATTATGAAAACCTTTTCGGCACAAAATGACCCAATAAGGGTTGACATACCGCAAACCCAAACAATTAATCAACCAATTAACCAACTAGTTACTAGAAAAATCCGCTCTCTACAAAATTCAGAGACTCGACGGATAAAGATCGAAACTTAAACCAAACCAAAGTAAATAAAACCATTTATCGGAATTTCTTTTAGATGAGGCTTGATTTTTAATATTATTTGGATTATCCGGGCTATTGTCCTCATCTTCACTGTTATCTGTACAACGATTCTGTCGATGTGCCCACCGGCCATCTTCAGTTATTTCTTGTCGGACTCGGAAACCTTCTTTTCGGACTCGGGAACTTTCTTTTTGGACTCGAGAACCTTTTTGTCGTAATCGTCGTAATCGGGAGCCATCACGGAAATCAACACCATTACTCCCAGGTCCACTGTGACCTGGAGTGGTAGTACCTATTAGGGTCTCCTCTTTGTGTCAAATAGAAAAAAATGAGTTTAAATAAATATTTAAAAAAAAAAGAGTTTAAAAAAGAAATTAGTATTATTTATATTATTCGGACAATTGTCCCATCTTCGTTGTTATCTGTACAATGTTTCAGCCAATGTGCCCTCCGACCTTCTTCAGGTATTCTTGTCGGACTCGGGAACCTTCTTTTCTAACTCAGGAACATTCTTGTTGTAATTGGGAGCCATCATAGAACTTCGAACCTAACCCTTTATTCAGTCCACGGCGGTCTCCTGTTCTCATTCCACTAACCATAGCTGGGGTAGGGGCGTTAAGCTGTGTTAATTATTATTCTATGTTACTGCTGCCCCGATTGGTAACATATTCACAGGACAAGTTTCAAGCTTGACTTTAACAACAACAACAACAACAACAATAATAATGATAATAATAATAATAATAATAATAATATATATGTGTGTGTGTGTATATATATATATATATATATTTACCAATTATTACGCACGAGCAGGATGTGTCAATTTCTTAAGCAGAGTATAACAGGTTTGAATTCAGAGTTTTCCTTCTCCTAGACTGGTTACATGACCAAGATTAAACAGCCCTTCTGCCTTACTATTTACTCATTGCTGCAGGGAGAGTAGTTTGGATGCATACCTTTCCAAGAGTATTAGTGGATCGACGAGTTCATTTCCAGCGACTCTAACCATTACACGACGCGCCTCCTCAAACAAATCCTTAATAATAATCATATCGCATCCTTATATAATTTCCAACTAGTTTTAAGTGGTGCCACCATACAGAAGTACTAAAATGGCTATAACTTGGAAGAATTCCGGTTTTAAAACAGAACATATACTACACTCTAATCATAGGCGCCAATGCCTGTTCATAATTAGGTAATCCCCTCACAGTGTGGTAACCTTTGCTAATCTATCTATCTATACATATATAAAGGGCAGTTGTATGTATGTGTATGTCCGGATGAAACTTCGAAAATAATACAATTGATGACACAGTAAATATATATATATATACATTAAATATCACCAGGGCTTGGTTTTTGAGCAAGAATAATGAAGATTTGATTTATATTTGGGAAGATATTTAAACATTCAAATTTGAAAAGTAACATAAAGAAAAGTCATTTGCATTTTATTTTGTTTATTTTTTTTGTATGTTTTTTTTCGCTTTGAAATATAATATTGATTGATTGAATTAATTGCATCATTTATATCTTTAAAAAAAAATTGTAAATCATTGAATGGAAATTTCTTACTATATATTTCTGTGGGGATTTTTATGGGGCAACCAGCGAGGATCTCACTCACGATAAGTAATAATGGATCTGCGAGACTAACTTTAAAAAAATCCTCCCTCTACCCATGCGACGCCGGGTAGCCACGTCTAGTACATATATAAAGGGCGGTTTGTGTGTATGTATGCCCGGAGGATACTAAGAAAATAAAGCAGTTTATGACAAAGTAAACATATATACACATTAAATATCACCAGGGCTTGGTTTTTGAGCAAAAATAATGAAGATTTGATTTATATTTGTGAAGATAATTAAAAAATGAAATTTAAATGATAACAGCAAGGATTTTTTTTTTGCATTTATATTTTAAATAGTAGACATTAATTTTTTTTCAGGGTGGCTGGATCAACGCAAGGTCTTTTTTTTCATAGGGATTTAAATGGGGCATCCCGACGATTCAACTCATGATTCAGTAATAATGGATCTGCGGAATTAACTGTTAAAAAATCCCCCTCTACGCAGGTGACGCCGGGTTGCCGCTGCTAGTGTAAAATACTTCTTATGACTTCTGTATACACTTTTCATTCCCCAGATAGGCAAGACGCATTTATATTTTAATTTTTTTTTTTCAGAGTGGCTGGATAAACGCAATGTCTTTTTTTACGTAGGGATTTTAATGGGGCATCCTGCGAGGCTCCAACTCACGATTCAACAATAATGGATCTGCGTGACAATCTTTTTATATTCCCCCCTACCTAGGCAACGCCGGGTAGCCGCTTCTAGTTGAAATATAAATCCGGTCTTCTGAAATTCGGAAGCTCGAAGGATAAGAACCAAACTTAAAAACCAAACCAAAGAAGATAAAACCAAAATGGTAAACGTATTCACAGCACGAGTTTCAGACTTGACCTTAACGGGTGTCAATAATTTAGACCTTTACTTGCAAAATTCTTCAAAAGTTTCTCATTCTTTTTGTGCGGGGGCGGGGGGTAAAGGGTAGAATATAGTTCGGGTTGTATTTCCAGAACAGTTTCTTTTCACAATTCGCTCAAACATGGGCGGCAGCGGCGGCGGTGGAAGCGGTAGCGCTATATAAATATTCATGACTTGTCCGCCCCATCTGACATTACGGTGAAGATGCTGGTGCTCTGCGTCTATTCAGGGAGGCACGCACAAGCATTCCCGAACGGACACTCGCCAATGCTCCCAAAGACGCACAGGCAAGCACACACATATTGTACACACGGTGTGTCCAGAAAGTATCCGTCTATTTTGATTATTTCAAAAGCAGCCCGTTTCTCATGCATCCTGCAGGTGCCCCCATTTTTTTTTTTTGCAAAACATCACATTAGTCAAATCACCCATCGGCCATTGGTCAGTTTTCGTTTTAGTTCCCTGCAATTTTCAGCTTTTTGTAAATCTCCCACGTAGTTAACTCTGACCCGGAGAGGCACAACCTGTTATGCTTCCATCAATGGGTCAAATAGAAAGTTGTTTGAAAATTATTTGTAATAGATAGAAATACTTGATACCAGTGGGTCAATTATTTGTATTAAGAATAGTTGCTTGAAGCTATACTTGTTTACTAATTATTATTATTATAATTACTTGAAACCATATAACTGTGTGCAAATTATTTGTATTAAGAATAGTTACTTGAAGCTATACTTGTTTACAAAGGATTATTATTATTAGTTACTTGAAACCATATAACTGTGGGCAGATTATTTGTATTAAAAATAGTTACTTGAAGCTATAATGGTTTACGAAGGATTATTATTATTAGTTACTTGAAACCATATAACTGTGTGAAAATTATTTGTATTAAGAATAGTTACTTGAAGCTATAATTATTTACTAAGGATTATTATTATTAGTTACTTGGAACCATATAACTGTGTGCAAATTATTTGTATTAAGAATAGTTACTTGAAGCTATAATTGTTTACTAAGGATTATAATTATTAGTTACTTGAAACCATATAACTGTGTGTCAATTATTTGAATTAAGAATAGTTACTTAAAGCTATACTTGTTTACTAATTATTATTATTATTAGTTACTTGAAACCATATAACTGTGTGAAAATTAATTGTATTAAGAATAGTTACTAGAAGGCGGTGGCTGCGGGTCTACATGTCCTGGGAATGACGTTAAACTCTATCTGATGGTGAGTTCCAGTTTTGGAGGTTTAGTGAATGTGGAGCACCCCTTCATCACCATTGCTCCCTGGTCCACTCTAACCCGGAGTGGTAGTACCTGTTAGGGTCGCATCTATGGGTTAAATCGAAAAACATGAGTTGATAAAAAAATTGTATTATCCATTAAGAATTAATTTATTTCAAAACTTTATCAGCATTAAATGACCCACTGAGGTTGATATGCCGTAAAACAAACCAAACCAAACCAAACCAAACCTTCCATCTACTAAAGACGATGGTGTCGTGTCCATTTTTTGTTATCTATAACTGCGCGAGTGGCTAAACAGACCAATTTTTGAATGGCAATCTCTGGTGCAGTGACAGCAAACAATCAGGGATGCTTGCTGGAGTTGTTTGTCTCTTCTTCTCTCTTTTTACTGTGGTGACTTCTTTCCTCAGATTATCATTAGTTAATTGAAACCATATAACTATGGACAATAAATCACAATTATCAAGTAAAACATAATTACCGGAAACCGGATAATTATTAGTATCATATAAAAATACTTGAAATTATACTTGAAGTTGTAATTGTGTTCAAATTATTTGTATTAATTGAATTTGTATTAACTGAAGCTATAATTGTTTACTAAAGATTATTAATTATTATTATTTACTCCTTTTGAGTTTTCACATCAGTGTCAGCTAATGGTCTTTCACTGGAGTCTGAGTGACAGCAAGTCTCCTCAGGTCTCCAGGACTCTTCTGAGTATTCTGGCAGATTGAAGCAGTGCAGTATTCTGGATGGTATCAATCTTTCCTCCGATTTCCAGACTTTCCAAACCTTTTCCAATCCTTTTGGAACCATTCCAAGTGCACCAACTACAATGGGTATCACTTTAATTTCATATTCCATAACTTTTTCAGTTCTCTGGCAAGGTCCAGGTATTTGTCCATTTTTTCATTTTCCTTTAGCTTCAACCTGTGATCTGCTGGAACTGCAAAATCCACCAGTTGACAAGTTCTTTCTTTTTTTGTTAATCAGCACTAGGTCTGGTCTTCTTGCTCGGATAAGGTGATTATTATTATTATTATTATTATTATTATTATTATTATTATTATTATTATTCGGACTACCCCAGCTATGTTAACGGAATGAGAACAGGATACCCCGCAGGCTAAAATAAAGGTTAGGTTCAAAGTTCCGTGATGGTTCCCGATTACGACAAGAAGGTTCCCGAGTCCGAAAAGAAGGTTCCCGAGTCGAGAAAGTTCCCGAGTCCGACAAGAAATACCGGAAGAAGGCCGGGGGCACATCGGCCGAAATGTTGTATAGATAACAATAAGATGAGGACAATAGTCCAAATAATCAAATAATACTAAATAATGAAAACTTGGCATTTTTGGTTTAGAAGAAAATTATTATTTTTAATTAAGAATTGGTTAGGGTCAGTTTATTTATAACGACTGTATACATCGTAAAATAAAATACAATAAAATAAAATAAAATTTGAATATAATAAGAACTTTAGTTCGAGCATGAAAACTTTGAATATATTTAACATCTAGCCGAGTTATATTTAGCCTCATGAATAAACTAACTTGGATGTTAGTTCGTCCATTATGTCATCGTTGTAATACTGAAATATCACGTAATGTTGATGCTAAATTTAAAACGGAAAGAGAAAATGAAAGAAAAAAGAAACCGCATTATATCCATAGATAAAAACGTAATGGACATCCAACTACACACACACACACACACACACACACACACACACACACACTAACAAACAAACACACAAACAAACACACATATAAACATACTCAAACACAGACACAAGCTCAAAAACACACAAAAAACACGCACAAATACATACACATTCACTCAAATACACACACACACATACATACATACACACATAAACACACATACACACAAGCACAAACACACACCCCCAAGACACGCATTAACACAAACACAATCACAAAGTCACACATACACACATTCAAATATGTAATAGTTGAAGTCATGGGAAATGGACTTGTCGCCCCGAGTTCAAATCCTGGACGTGGTAATTGCATTTCACTTAGCGCTAATACCCTTGGGAAAGGAATGAATCCTACTCTCCCTCCAGCTATGGGTAAATAGCAGGGCAGACTGGGTTCTTTAACCATGGCTTGGTAACCAGTCTAGGGGAAGG
>CM042162.1:76503951-76518951 GCA_023376005.1 Doryteuthis pealeii
CGCGTCCATGAAATAAGTAATGGTCAGAGAATTCCATTGTCCAGACACTGACCCTGCAATTCAAAGAAATGAATCTTTTAAAAATATAATAGTAAGCGTTTACAAAATGTATTGAGGCTGAAGTTGTATTTTGTCAAGACAGAAATGGACAATGAATGAAACATTTCTTTAAAATACGAGGTCTGTTTAAAAAGTATCGAGAGTGAAGCTGTAATTTTCCAAGATAGAAATAAACAATGAATGAAACATTAATTTTATTCAAAATATTAATTGTGTTTAAAATGTCCCGAGACTGAAGCTGAATTTACCAAAGCAGAAATGAACAATAAATGAAACATTAATTTTCTTCAAAATACAAGGTCTTTTCAAAATATATCGAGAGTGAAGCTGTAATTTTCCAAGATAGAAATGAACAATGAATGAAACATTAATTTTATTCAAAATATTAATTGTGTTTAAAATGTCCCGAGACTGAAGCTGAATTTACCAAAGCAGAAATGAACAATAAATGAAACATTAATTTTCTTCAAATACAAGGTCTTTTCAAAAATATATCGAGAGTGAAGCTGTAAATTTCCAAGATAGAAATGAACAAATGAATGAAACATTAATTTTATTCAAAATATTAATTGTGTTTAAAATGTCCCGAGACTGAAGCTGAATTTACCAAAGCAGAAATGAACAATAAATGAAACATTAATTTTCTTCAAAATACAAGGTCTTTTCAAAATATATCGAGAGTGAAGTTGTAAATTTCCAAGATAGAAATGAACAATGAATGAAACATTAATTTAGTTCAAAATATTAATTGTGTTTAAAAAGTCCCGAGACTGAAGCTGAATTTACCAAAACAGAAATGAACAATAAATGAAACATTAATTTTCTTCAAAATACAAGGTCTTTTCAAAATATATCGAGAGTGAAGCTGTAAATTTCCAAGATAGAAATGAACAATGAATGAAACATTAATTTAGTTCAAAATATTCATTGTGTTAAAAATGTCCCGAGACTGAAGCTGTATTTACAAAGACAGAAACGAACAATAAATAAAACACCAATTTTCTTCAAAATACGAAATGTTTTCCAAATGTATCGAGATTGAAGCAATATTTTCCAAGATAGAAATGAACAATGAATAAAACATTAATTTTATTCAAAATTCGAAGTCTTTTCAAAATATATCGAGATTGATATCTTCCAAGATAGAAATGAACAATGAATGAAACATTATTCTTTAGAATACAAGGTGTGTATAAAAGTGCCGAGGCTGAAGCTGTATTTACCAAGACAGAAATGAACAATGAATGAAACATTATTTCTTTAGAATACAAGGTGTGTTATAAAAGTGCCGAGGCTGAAAGCTGTATTTACCAGACAGAAATGAACAATGAATGAAACATTATTTCTTTAGAATACAAGGTGTGTCATATAAGTGCTGAGCTTGAAGCTGTATTTACCAAGACAGAAATAAACAATGAATTAAACATTATTTCTTTAGAATACAAGGTGTGTCATAAAATGCCGAGGTTGAAGCTGTATTACCAATACAGAAATGAACAATGAATGAAACATTATTTCTTTAGAATACAAGGTGTGTTATAAAAGTGCCGAGGCTGAAGCTGTATTTACAAAAGACAGAAATGAACAATGAATGAAACATTATTTCTTTAGAATACAAGGTGTGTTATAAAAGTGCCGAGGCTGAAGCTGTATTTACCAAGACAGAAATGAACAATGAATGAAACATTATTTCTTTAGAATACAAGGTGTGTTATAAAAGTGCCGAGCTGAAGCTGTATTTACCAAGACAGAAATGAACAATGAATGAAACATTATTTCTTTAGAATACAAGGTGTGTTATAAAAGTGCCGAGGCTGAAGCTGTATTTACCAAGACAGAAATGAACAATGAATGAAACATATTCTTTAGATACAAGGTGTGTCATAAAAGTGCCGATGTTGAAGCTGTATTTACCAAGACAGAAATGAACAATGAATGAAACATTATCTCTTTAGAATACAAGGTGTGTCATAAAAGTGCCGAGGCTGAAGCTGTATTTACCAAGACAGAAATGAACAATGAATGAAACACTAATTTTCATCAAAATAAAAGGTATTTACGAGTACCACAACAGCTCTTCTACAAAGATGACTTTAGCCTTAAATAACCCACGCAGGTTGATATGTCATTAAACAAAAAAACAAAAAACTACGCCAACATCTAACAAAAAAACATAAGAATGATTTGACTGCATGCACACTATCCAACTGCCCAATAAGAGATCCCAACATATGTCACAAAACTTATACAATTTACCGTTTAACTAGCTCCAAAAGCCTTAATTTCTATATAGGAAGTACAATCAGACCCCTCCACATTAGAATCAAAGAACATATCCACACACGTGCATCCTCATTCCATAAACATCTAATCAAATGCAAAAATAAGGACAATAGTTTTTTCCGTTAAGATAGAAACAATAATACGCAACATTGGTAATCTCAGAATTAGAGAAAGTTTATTAATAGCGAAATTAGGTCCTAGTATAAACAATAGATTAGAATTAAACACAGAATACATAATTAATTAAAATACACGTTCCTCATAATAAATAGTACATAATATGTATATTTTACTATATATACTGTATTAAATTACACGTTCCTCATAGTATATAGTGCATATTATGCATATATATATTTTTTACTGTATGTATATATATCAAATAAATAAGAATTAAATAATACATAAATACATAAATATATAAATAGATGAAAATAATAAAATTGAAATTGAATGAACAACGGCTATTACGACTATCACGACCTTCCGCGAGGCGTTTTTTTTTTAAAAAAAGAACACCACGAGACGCGTGTTTATAACATTAAAAAAATAAATAAAATAGCGACAAAAAACCCCCCCCAAAAAACGCGTCCATTTCCGAAAATCGTCTCTGAAGATAAAGGGTTACTTTGAAATCGATAAGACAAAAAAAAAAAAATCTTTTTTGTTGTTATTTTTTATGTGCATTGTATTGGCCTTCAAATCATTAATATATACTAAAATAAAAAACTATGAATGATAATAAGTAACGAATTCAAGTGGTTGATTTCTCAAAAAGAAATAAAAGGAGCAATTGATAGTCATTAACTGTAAAATGATGATAATGATGATAATGATTATTGTAATGATAATAATGATTATTGTAATGATGATAATGATTCTTATAATAATAATAATAATAATAATAATATAATTCTTATAATGATGTTAAGGATTATTATGCTAAGATCGTAATAAATTCGTCGGAGCAAGGGAGTCTATCCAATTTCACTAGCGATAGACCAAGGAGATTGTTTTGATGTCTGAGGCGGAGCGCCATACTTACCATCAGCTCCTCACTTCACCGCAGAGATCCCAGTGCTACTCATACGCTGAGTTGGTGAGGGTCGGTATCGAACCCGGAACCTTGTAGTTCCTAGTCGGAAGCTCTACCGACTGAGCTAAACCGACCCAATGATAATAAGTAACGAATTTAAGATTAAACATTTCGAGAAAAGAAGAAAAAATGAGCAATTGATAGTCATTAATATTATTTGTATTATTCGGACTATTGTCCTCATCTTCATTGTTATCTGTACAACGTTTCGGCCGATGTGCCCTCCGGCTTTCTTCAGGTAGTTCTTGTCGAACTCGGGAACCTTCTTTCCGAATAATCCAAATAATACTAATTATCAAGCTTCATCTCAACAATTCAGATAAATAGTGTAGATAACAATAAAGATGAGGACAACAGTCCGAATAGTCCAAATAATATTAATTATCAAGTCTCATCTCAACAATTCAGATAAATAGTGTAGATAATAATAAAGATGAGGACAATAGTCCGAATAATCCAAATAATATTAATTGTTAAGCCTCATCTCAACAATTCAGATAAATAGTGTAGATAACAATAAAGATGAGGACAATAGTCCGAATAATCCAAATAATACTAATTATCAAGCCTCATCTAAAAATACCGAGAAATGTTATGAATTAGTTCCATCTAAGTGATTATACTGGTGTTTCTAAAAAAATAGGACCATTATCTTTCTGCAACATCCTCTGAGTTTTGATAATTAGTATTACTTGTATTATTCGGACTATTGTCCTCATCTTCATTGTTATCTGTACATCGTTTCGGCCTGATGTGCTCTCTGGCTTTCTTCAGGAATTTCTTTTCGACTCGGGAACCTTCACGGACTCGGGAACCTTCTTGTCGTAATCGGGAGCCATCATGGAACTTTGAACCTAACTTAATTATCAAGCCTCATCTCAAAAAATTTAGAGAAATGATAGTCATTACTTGTGAAAAGAGTATAATGATAATAATGATTCTTATAATGATGATAATGATTATTATCGTAAGATCGTAATAATTCATCTAAATTAATCATCACTTGATTCTCGCTAAGGTAATAACTGCCACTTTGAAAATCATCCTCAACTTCAGATAATTTCATCTTCATATCTCCCCCCCCCCAAAAAAAAAAAACAAACTATTTTTAATATTCAGCTTTCATCTTGGCAAAGATTTTCTAAAGAAATTAATTTGATTATTAATGTTTATTAATAATCTCTTTAATTCAACATGTACCACGTGGGATTGAAGAATGAAAAAAAATACAAATAATAAAATAGATAAAATAGAATAGAATACAGTGCTATCTTGACGAGTTTAATTCGCTCCACTCGTGACTCAATTTCCTCGTATATCAAATCAATTTTCTCCATTGAAATAAACTGAAATCTCATTAATCCGTTCCAGTCCCACCGTAAAAACACCATAATTTTTTATTACGTTAAATAAGAGAGAAAGAGAGATAGTGTGTGTGTGTGTGTGAGAGAGAGAGTGAGTGTGTGTGTGTCTGTGTGATAGAGAGAGAGAGAGAGAGAGAGAGAGAGAGAGAGAGAGAGAGAGAGAGAGAGAAAGAAAGAGAGAGAGTGTGTGTGTGAGAGAGAGAGAGAGTGAGTGTGTGTGTGTCTGTGTATATATATATATATATAGAGAGAGAGAGAGAGAGAGAGAGAGAGGTGTGTGTGTGTGTGCGTGTGTGTGTGTGAGAGAGAAAGATTGAGAGAGAGTATGAGTGCGACAGATAGAGAGAAAGAGAGAGAGTGTGTGTCTGTGTGATAGAGAGAGAGAGAGAGTGTGTGTGTCTGAGAGAGAGTGAGTGTGTAGAGAGAGAGAGAGTGAGTGTCTGTGTGAGAGAAAGATTGAGAAAGAGTATGAGTGAGAGAGATAGAGAGAGAGAGAGAGGTAGTGTGTGTGAGAGAGAGAGAGAGAGAGAGGGTGTGAGAGAGAGAGAGTGTGAGAGTGTGTGTGAGAGAAAGATTGAGAGAGAGTTTGAGTGCGAGAGAGAGAGAGAGAGAGTGTGTGTGTGTGAGAGAGAGAGAGAGAGAGTGTGTGTGTGTGTGTCTGAGAGAGAGAGAGTGTGTGTGTGTGTCTGAGAGAGAGAGAGTGTGTGTGTGTGTGTGTAAGAGAGAGAGAGAGAGAGAGAGAGAGAGAGAGAGAGAGAGAGAGGGAATGGGAATCCGTCATGGGAATCCGTGCTGTCAGTACGACCTGATAGGGATTAAAGGTCAACTCTTACACAAGAATACAAGTCGAGAGCAAATGTTGGAATATTTGTTTACCGATTCTACTGAAAATCTGAAAGTCTTCTAGCAGATTCGATTTATAACTAGCACCAAACATTTCCATGCCACTATGTCACAAGAAACTGAGAAAATCGATAAAGTTTCTGGTGGAATGAAACAAGCAACGTTCGGTGTGAAGAAAAAGATACGAGACAATATTTTGTTGAAATAAAGTAAAGTCGCCGGGGTGGCCTAAAATCGGTATCAGCCAATCAGCGAGGGTGTCTATCTCCTTTTCACTAGCGCTAGACAAAGGATAGCATCTAAGACGGGGCGCCACACCTACCATCAGCTTCTACTTTCCCTGTGCTACTCATACTGAGTTGGCAAGGGCCAGTATCGAACCCAGAACCTTCTAATATTTATTTAGCAAAATTCTATGAACACAAAAAATAGGATAGTCAACCTTAAACATAGCCCGATCGACTGGGGCTTTAGGATACACTGACTGCACCTCTGCAGAGGAGTAAGAACCCTATGGGTCACCTGTTAGCGGTGAGTGGCGACCCGTCATGCTTAAAGGCGGAATCATGGTGGCTGAGAAGTCCATGACATGCAACACTACACTTTAACCATTACTTAAGCTAGAAGGACGAAGAGAGAGACCCCTCCGAATAATTCCTGGTCACGTCAAGCCATATCACCTGTATGGTTGTCCCGATCCCATTTCTCTTATGGCAAACCCCTAACCCCTTTTCTCATATATGTGCTTGAAGGCAGTAACTGAGGGTCTTCATGTTCTGGATATAACATTAAACTATCTGATCTAGAACCTTAGTGGCTGAGCAGTCCATGACATGCAACACTCCACTTTGGACCTTACTTGGGAAACGGGCGGTCAGAGAGGCCCCCTCTGATCAATCGGCTGGTCAGGTCAAGCCATGTCACCTATACGATTGTCCCAACCCTTTTTATATATTTGCCAGAAGGCGGTGGCTGAGTGTCTTCTCGCGCAAACATGATAAAAAGGGTTGGGGTTGCTATAAAAGCAATAGGGTCAGGGCAATCATAGAGCTGCTAGGGCTTGACATGACCAGCCGATTGATCGGGAGGGAGCCTCTTTGAACGACCGTCTTGCTTAAGTTAGGACTAAAATGGAGTGTTGCATGTCATGAGTAGCAAAAAGTTTTTACTGCTCGCTTACTGTATCTCGGCATTGAGACTTAGGCTAGGCGGGAGATTGGAGAAACCGCCCGATCAATACCATTGGGAAAGGTATTAATCCAATTATTCTCCCTCCAGCTATGATTAGATAGTAGGGTAGACTGGGCTCTTTAACCTTGGTTAGGCAACCAGACTAGAAGGAAAAACTCTGAATTCAAACCTGTTAAACTCCACTTAAGAAATTGATCTTGTGTCACATCCTACTCGTGTGAGGGGTTGGTAAATATGTATATGTTAGGTCACATGACCCTTGCCAATGGCGTTAGAGTTCTGTTTTATCGCTACATTTATAGAAGTCTTTTAAGTTTCAGCTCAAAATTGGCGCCAATGTCATTACCAGGAAAACATATTATTAACCAAAATAAAGAACAAACACAAGATAAAAACTGCAAATCCATTAAGAGATGTATAAATAGGAAAACTAAAAAGAGGAAAATAGAAGTATCGTTATGCGTTTTTCTGCAGACAACGAGAGAATACAATAAATACAGCGATCGTAATAATACTAGTCAAGTCAAGTCAGGACAAGACAGGTCTTCTTTCTTACCGGCTACTAGTACCATGTAAACTAATACTACCTGTTCCGTAGTCAGGACAAGATAGGTCTCTTTCTTACCTGTTACTGTAAATTAGTAGCACCTGTTCGATGCTCAGGCTACAGGTCTTCTTTCTTACCTGTTACTAACACCATGTGATTTAGTAACATCTGTTCGATGGTTCGGCTAAGACAGGTCTTCTTTCTTACCTGCTACTAGTACCATGTAAACTAATACTACCTGTTCCATGGTCAGGACATGATAGGTCTTCTTTCTTACCTGCTACTAGTACCATGTAAATTAGTAACATCTGTTCGATGGTCCGGCTAAGACATCTTCTTTCTTACCTGTTACTAGTACCATGTAACTAATACTACCTGTTCCATGGTTAGAACATGATAGGTCTTCTTTCTTACCTCTTACTAACACTATGTAAATTAGTAACATCTGTTCAATGGTCAGGCTAAGACAGGTCTTCTTTCTTACCTGTTATTAACACCATGTAAATTAGTACTACCTGTTCCATGGTTAGGCTAAGACAGGTCTTCTTTCTTACCTGTTATTAACACCATGTAAATTAGTACTACCTGTTCCATGGTCAGGCTAAGACAGGTCTTCTTTCTTACCTTTTACTAGCACCATGTAAACTAATATTATCTGTTCGATGGTCGGGTTGTCGGTAACTAAACTGACATCCCCATCAGGCACACCTCAGCTTCTCTGGTAAGGTGGATGTGTGAACAACCAGCATCACTAAGAACAAGAGCTGTCAAAAGAGGGATGAGCTCCAGTCCAAACCGAGAGTAGCTGGCACTAGGCTGCAAGTGCCGGGACTTCCAGAAGGCTTGCCATTCGGGAAGTGACTCAATACTACCGAGACAACACCCTGCAACAGCTTGGCAATCCAGTCGTTTTGTTTTAAGGGCAGATAAGCTCCAGGGGAGCCAACGGCTACCTAACGATAGGAGTAGGATTGGAGTACTTACTATCCACATAAATCCCTAAATGTGGTAGATGGGGCTCCTTAGCTTTGGACGGGAATCCATCTGGACAAGTAAAAGTCCAGAAGCTGGAGTGTGTGTGTGTGTGTGTGTGTGTGTGTGTGTGTGTGTGTGTGTGTGTGTTGAAAGGATAAAAAAGTAAAGAATATGTTGAATGGATAAAATTAGTTTAATGAATTACCAACACGTGTTTTGGCCGGGAGTTTATTCATGTACACATTGTATTCTATCTATTATTATTTTAAATACGAAATGTACTGAAGAAGGCCGTTTTATTTGTATACTTGAATATTTTATAATTTTCTATTATTATTATTATTATTATTATTATTATTATTATTATTTATTATTATATTTCATATTCAAAATAATAATAAATATAAATTGTATATGAACAAACTCCCGGCCGAAACAGGTGTTGGTAATTCATTATACTAATTTTATCCACTCACATTTTCTTTCTTTTTCTTATCCCTTCAACATATTGTCGGATTAGTTTATATTTTTCAACATACACACACACACACACACACACACATATATATATATATGTATATATACTATATATATTATATATATATATATATATATGTATGTATATATTCAATAAGAATTTGGCGTTTATAGTGGTATGTGTTGAGATAATTACTAATCACACTCTAATCGGAAAGGTGGCAGGTAAAACGTATGAGGATAATGTGGTAATTGTTTGGCCAAGATTTTAATTTAATGGTTGTTCAAGGTGGGTGAGGCATTCTCTTCAAGGGCAAGGGAATTCAGAAACTCTCTCTCTCTCTCTCTCTCTCTCTCACACACACACACACACACACACACACTATCTCTTCTTCTCTCTCTCTCACACACACACACACTCTCTTTCTCTCTTTCTCTTTCTCTCTTCTCTCTCTCTCTCTCTCTCTCTCTCTCTCTCTCTCTCTTATTTAACGTAATACAAAATTATGGTGTTTTAATGGTAGGACTGGAACGGATTAATGACATTTCAGTTTATTTCAATGGAGAAAATTGATTTGATATACGAGGAAATTGAGTCACGAGTGGAGCGAATTAAACTCGTAAAGATAACACTATGCTGTTTATTTTTTATTTAATTATTTTATTTTGTTTACTTATTGTTACTTTTTATTCGTTTATTCTTCAATCCCCACGGGGTAAATGTTGGATTAAAAAGCTCATTAATAAGCATTAATAATCAAACTAGCAGGACCTGTTGATATACCACAGTATGATAATCTAATTATTACAACATTTGATATATTTGCTTAAGAGCTATTACTATACTTCAATATGTAAAAAGTATAATAATCTTGATTTAACTCTCTTTATTAGCAAGACCTCTGGATATACCACAGTATGATAATCTAATTATTACAACATTTGATATATTTGCTTAAGAGCTATTACTATACTTCAATATGTAAAAAGTATAATAATCTTGATTTAACTCTCTTTATTAGCAAGACCTCTGGATATACCACAGTATGACAATCTAATCATTACAACGTTTGATATGTTTTCTAAAAAGCTATTGCAAATACTTCAATATGTAAAAAGTATAATAATCTTGATTTAACTCTCTCTTACTCTTTCTTAAAAAGGGGGCGGGGTGTAGAATATTTATATTGATTTGCTGATAAACATTTGTTGGGATGCGTTTAAAATATCTACATTAATTTGCCGACAAAAAAAGTGACAAAAATACGACTCAGAAAAGTTGTGAGGGAAATTCATTTGACGCTGGCTCGCTACAACATAAACTAAATTAAGGCAGGAGGCCGAGACAACATGTAATCAAAATTACTAAAATATATTCCGTAATTCACAATTTCAATATTACAAATAAAATAAACGTAACTTCATTTTAATTTTACATTGGGCATTTAAGCAACGCAAGACCATTTGGAATGTTTTATTTTTAAGATTGGGTGAAATAAAATAGGACAAATAAGAAATGTGCGATTAAGCAAGACCAGATAATCTGGATTTATATTTTTGATATATATCTATGTTTTATAGATTGCATTTCATCTTTTGGCCGGTCTCGTTTTTGGCCGGTCTCATTTTTAACCAGAGGGTGTTGCAAGATGATAACAGTCGTACAATTAAGGAACAAGAGTATTAATATATAGATTGCATTGCATCTCGAAATATCAATTGAATTTATCTGTTTGTGTTGTTATATCCACATTTTCCTCTATTCTCAAGCATATATATATATATATATATATATATAATAGTGTGGGTGCGTGCGTAGTGTGTGTGAGTATGTGTAGAATATATATAATGTATGTATATATATGTATATATAATAGTGTGGGTGCGGCGTGCAGTGTGTGTGGGCGAGTGTGTGTGTGTGTGTGTGTGTGTGTGTGTGTGTGTGTGTGTGTGTGTGTGTGTGTGTGTCTATTTAGAATTGGATATACGACAGTATGATGATCTAATTATTACAACGTTTCATATGTTTACTTAAGAGCTGAAACCATCTCAAAACTTTACTTCAGCCAATAATGAGTCGAAATATCAATTTAGCTGTTTGTGTTGTTATATCCACATTTTCCTCTGTTCTCAACCATATATATATTATATATTATATTATATATATATAATATATATATATATTATATAATAGCGTGGGTGCGTTCGTGCCAGTGTGTGTGCGTATGTGTAGAATATATATATCTACATGTATGTATATATATGTATATATAGTAGTGTGGGTGCGTGCGTGCCAGTGTGTGTTGTGTGTGTGTGTGTGTGTGTGTGTGTGTGTTTTAGAATTGTTGACTAGTTGAAATATTTATTTCCAATCTCCTGCACTACTGATTAGTTCGTCTCTGTCTTTGGCCACATGGGAAAGCCGGCGTCGCTAACCACAAACTTTCGTGTTAGCCGAGCCAGAATTAAGAAAACAACTTCATTATTGCATTTAACAAATTCCGCGCCAGAAAGGTCACGAGGTCAAAGTTGTTGAAGAATCTCGGCTTCGAAGAGCGTTCTTGGAATTCACTACTTGCCAATCACGCGAAAACATTATGTAAGTTATTAGGAAAAACAAAAACTATACAAAAACTATATATATATATATATATATATATATATATATATATATATATATGTATATATGTATATATATATATATATATATATATATATATAAAACAATACATTATCTAATTAGTCTGTATTTTGCAAGCAATTATATACTTTCAAGTTGTAATTCTTGATACAAATTTTCCTATCTAATACAAATAATTTGCCCAAGTAATTATACCTATTTAATAATAACCATTTACACAAAATTTTAGCTTCAAGTAACTATCCTTAATACAAATAATTTGCACATAGTTACATGGTTTTGAATAAGCCATCGTATATATATATATATATATAATATATATATATATATATTTATATATATATATTATAATATAAATACAAGCGTGTTGGTAAATCCTAGCGGAGAGAAAAAACCCGGCAGAGAGTTTGATTGTAAAAATATACTACCAAACATCAACCAGGAAGAAAAAATTTTTGAAAAAAGAAAGGACCAAGATATTCGTACCAACAAAAAATAATCTATTGGTACAGTATTTGGCCAAAAGAAAAAAACAATTTATATGTATATATATGTATATAAGATATATATATATATATATTCATATAACCGCTAGGAGAAGCTAATCTGTAAAAAGTGCTCGATACCTAAGTAGAGCCAAGTAATAAAGATAATCTAATGAGTCAGACGAACCTACTATTAGTTTCGCATAAAGCTCTTCAGGGCTAAAATCCGACAGTCGGATTTTAGCCCTGAAGAGCTTTATGCGAAACTAATAGTAGGTTCGTCTGACTCATTAGATTATCTTTATATATATATATATATATATATATATATATATATTATTTGTTAATGTATGAGTAGTAGCTTACCGGTGGGTATGAGTACGATCGCTGGAAGCGCACAGTATCCAGGGGTTAAGACTGAGAAAAAACAAATACAAAGTGCTCAATACAATGTAGAGCATGTATTATACCAACTGAGATTAATCGAAAACTCGATTAATTCAACGGATGTAACCCTGAAGAATCAATCGATGAAACTCGAGTAGGTTACTCCTTTCCATTATATATATATATATATATATATATATATTGTTTTGTTGGTATCCTTCCGTCTACGATGGAGTAGTGTCAAGGTTTTTGTTAACTTGAACTGCATAGCCTGGGCAGGTTCATATGGCGGATGAGCAGTTACCCGTGCAGCAACCCCCCTCTCCACACTGCCGCTGTGATCCAAAGGAAAGGTAAGGTACCAATGCGGTTTGATAACGGTAGTGTCGCAGGAGTTGATGGGTAGCACTGGATTCCAGCATCACACCACCTTAGGGACTCCACTCCTGATTTATTTTCGGGGTTTACTCCCCTAGCCTTTCCTTGAGGGCAACAGAGGTTCTATGTCGGACTTCTTGAGTTGATGGGTTGCCGACCAAGGCTAAGGAGCCCATTTCAAACCCATTTGGGGAATTATGCGAGTAGTAAGTACCCCAATCTTAACACTATCGGTGTTCCTGAAAAAAAATTGAGGTTGGGGATATGGTATATTTTGCATTTGTGTATCAGATAAGCAACAGTACCTTCAGGTCAGGTTTTTTTTTTGGGGGGGGGGCAGGATAAGTCCACTAGAGGCATCAGGTAGTTCTGATGTCCACTTTGTTTATACACATGTATACGTGAAACCCGCTCGTTCTTGTACACGTGTGGTTTTATCAGCGCTGTTGGATTATACAAGTTACGACTTAGTATAAGTCAACATGCCTTTTAAGGCTTTCAAAAATCATCTCATAAGGTGTCCGGAGTCTAGGCTTTTGTACATATATATATATATATATATATATATATATATATATATATATATATATATTAGAAGATATGTGCTTAATTGAAGTCATACCTAATTTTGAAAATTAATTAGTTAATAATTAATGAATTTAGGCGGGCATATATGTTCAAATGTAAGGCTAAACAAATCGAGAAAATGTCAATCCTGAATGTACATTTTGACCTATTCAGGGATTGACATTTTCTCGATTTGTTTAGCCTTACATTTGAACATATATGCCCGCCTAAAATTCATTAATTATTAACTAATTAATTTTCAAAATTAGGTATGACTTCAATTAAGCACATATCCTCCAAAAATTGTCGGCTTAAAGCCATATAAAAATAAACACATTTGTTTGATTACTTAACCTCATATATATATATATATATATATATATATATATATATATTAGGCATGTGCAATTGAACATCACGGAGTACTCTTTCTTCTTTTTGGGGATTCGTATTTTTCCAGTCGTCTGGTGATCTTTTTCAGATACAACGTATTAAATATCTTTAATAACTAATACACTTAACTTACACCCCCTTCTTAAAAAAATAATGGACTCTCCAAATTTAATAAAAACATAGATAAAAAACTAAAAGAATGAACTAAAAACCAACTCATATACCCCATGATGACGACTGGCGAAACAGTCGAAAGCGCTTGGGATATAAGTATGGGAAATATTATATACCAATTGGATCCAGACTCAAAAAAGATCGCCAGAAGACTGGAAAAAATACAAATCCCAAAAATGAAGAAAGAACACTCCGTGTTGTTCAATAGCACATGCCTAAAAATAACTTGCTGCAAAATAGAAAACATTTAAACATATATATATATATATATATATATATATATATATATATATATATATATATATATATATTTGAAAATAGATGGAAATTAATCCGACAGAATGAATTCAACATTTTTGAAAAAACAAACGATGCTTATAATTGCTGAAAGAAATCTGTTTCGACCGTTTTAATAGATCGGTCATCATCAAGAGCAACATATGAGAGAAAGATGGGATGAATAACCGTTAGAAGAATGGGTACAAACAAAACGCTATTATTCAATGCTGGAATTTAAAAAAATGTGTGTTCTGTGTTAAAAATATTTTTTTTTTTAAATCAGAAGCATTATAGTTCATAATAAAATAAGAGTTTGATGTAAAATTATATAAAAGTGTATAATGAGTATCAAAATTGTTCATGATATATTCCATCTATTAAAAAAGTAATTTACAAGTCCATATATATATATATATATATATATATATGGTATTTGTGGAAAAGGTGACTTACCAGTAAATTGATCACAATGTTTAGTTGATGCAAGTTTCACAATGATAAGACAGGATATAACAAATATAAAGTGAGTAGAGCAAATTTATTATAATAATGGTACACAGTAATAACCTATTAAGTTTCACCATAAGGATCTTCAGGGTTAAATCCACATGGTTAATCAAGATATTGATTAATTGCAGTCGATTGCATGTGTGTATTTTTTTGCAAAAAATATTTTTCGCAAAGTTTTAATTTCAAATTGTTTTATATTTTTTTTTACTCCTTTAATAAATTTTATGATTTTACTTAGTTATGGCACAAACTCTCTTGTACTGAATTTTTAACTCCCACCTTCTCAGGTAATATCTTTCAAAAAATAATTTTACACCTTCCGGAGGGTGCTTTTTTGCTAGTACTAATAA
>CM042162.1:76535374-76570374 GCA_023376005.1 Doryteuthis pealeii
TTTTTCCTCATATATATATATATATATATATATATATATATTCTTATTATAATGGAGATTGTGGGTTTTTATGTCTGTAACCGAAACTGCATTACTATTCAAGTCACAATTTCCTTAGTTATTTACATCAGATTCTCCATGATTTTATTTTTATTTAAACTTCAATTATTAACAAAATTCTTTGACATCATTAAGACTGTTGACCATGTCTACATACTAATAACATGCAATTGTATTTATATATACAAGAAAATAGCGGTTTACAGTGTGAATGGGAAGGCTAATTTGCATATTGATCTTAAAAATTTGATTTTAATAAATATATGCTTAGTATTATTGATTTCTAATTGTTTGGTTTTATATCAATGAATATGAGCAAAAGTCTCGGGGATAAATCTTTAAAAAAATTCATTAAAAAGAAGAAATAACTGTAATTTCATTCTTTACTTCTTATTTTAACTAAATAGTTAATTTAGAAAAATGTACCAATGAAAGACGGGAGTAAGGGAAAATGATGGAAGAGTTTGTTTCAAAGTTGTTCTATTTTTAAATCATACCCCCTCTGTTCAAATATTTTTATCTGAATTCTTATTCAGTTTCTTTGGCTTTTCTAATTTAACATGATATTTTATTATATTAAAACTTAAATACTTGCACCCGGAGGGTGCATATATTTGCTAGTATATATAAGGTATCCAAATGACTGGTTGTAAGGGATGATTCTATTTGGGATCTTCAAAATCTCAGTGTATAACCATACTTTATGCTCTTGTAGGTGCAAACATATATTCATACAAGGATTTTTATGAATCCCTAAAGAGAGCTCAATTTAATTATACATTGAGTTCTCTTTAGGGATTCATAAAAATCAATAAATTAGATTATACACAGAGCAATATTTAACTTTCAAAGAAAGAAAAGCTTAACAAACCGTCATTCTGTAATAATTTATTTTGACGAGAAACTCAAAAGATTTTTAAAAATTAAAAAAAATATTCTTTAAATTTTTTAAGAGCTCAGCCTCATCAGACGGATTTTACAAACAATTTTTACAACCGAACTTTTTTTTGTAAAATCCGTCTGATGAGGCTGGGTTAAGAATTTTTAAGGATTTTTTAAAAATTAAAAAAAATCTTTTGAATTTCTGCTCGAAATAAATTATTACGTAATGATGGTTTGTTAAGTTTTTCTTTCTTTGAAAGTTATATATATATATATATATATATATATATATATATAGTTAATTCCTTGTTAATATTGGAGAAATGATAATAAAGTGCTCAATTACTTCTGTAAGAGCTGTATTTATTTATTTATTCATAGTTAACAATACATTTAAAAGTCCGTTTTACGAATGGTTTCGGAACAGCACCTTTAGGTAATTGGTCATCATCAGAACGTTTCTGATGATGACCAATTACCTAAAGGTGATGTTCCGAAACCATTGGTAAAACAGACTTTTAAATGTATTGTAAACTATATATATATATATATATATATATATATATATTAAAGAAATGGATACAATAGAAACCTACTCGAGTTTCACCATTAAGATTTTCAAGGTTAAATCCACTGAATTAATCAGTACCTCGATTAATTCAGTGGATTTAACCCTGAAAATCTTAATGGTGAAACTCGAGTAGGTTTCTATTGTATCCATTTCTTTAATAAATTTGCTCTACTTTGTATTGAGCACTTTGTATTTGTTATATCGCTGACTTAACCCCTGGATGTTGTGCACCTCCAACGATCTTGCCCATATTCACCGGTAAGCCACCTTTTATCTCTCTCTCTCCCTCTCTCTCTCTCTCTCTCTCTCTCTCTCTCTATATATATTATATATATATATATATATATATATATATGAGTAAGAAAAGGTAGAATGAAAACATCACACAATGCTGTTAAAGAAGAAAACAATTTATAATATAATCATAGCTGATACTGATCAATATTTCCATTTTACAAAAATCATCATCAGAGCTCATTCACTCCCGTAGTTGTTTGGGTCGGAGAGGAAAGTCAAATCAGTTTACAAAACAAAAAACCTTAATACTGCAAAAAAGGAACGAAAGACGTTACAATATTCACCAACGTGGGCATTCGCGCCACATATATGTCGATCATCTCTCTCTCTCTCTCTCTCTCTCTATATATATATATATATATATATATATATATATATATATATATATAAGGAAATGTATATAAAAAGTACCTGAAATAATATTTTAAATCGACATAGCTATTTCTAAAGGCGTGGTTTTCCGGCTCACTTCCATGTCAGATTACGCCCCACATATTCCTGAGATGGTCATTAAAACTTGTCTTAATATCTGATACTTCGCTAAATCTTGAACTCAAGATGCCGATTCTAGGTGATGCCAATTCCTCCTTTGGTTCTTTTGAAGAGATTTCTATCGTCCGAAAAGATAAAGATCAAATGACCCCTCAATAAAAGTGGGCGACTCAAATTTCCAGACAGAAAAAGAAAAAAGAAAGCGAAAAGCGGGTACCTTGAAGAGAAACACTAACTCCGACCCCCAGACAAAACCTAAAGAGAGTTCCATCTTGCCAGTCTACTCATAAACGTAGGAGTGAATCACTACGGATGTCTGTAATTTGCACGAACATATTACGAACACACACACACACACACACACACACACACACACGCACACACATATATATATATATTATAGATTGATTGATACCTAGATAGATAGATAGGTATAAGCAGAATGAATATATATATATATATATATATATATATATATATATATATATATTCTTTGTTGGGGTACTAAGTTCCTTGGTATAAGGTGATTCTAGGCTGGTCTTATTCTCTACCAGTAGTTTTTTGTAGAGTTCATGTTCCGTATGAGAGCTCAATGTTTAATCTCTATTAACAGAGCAAATTTATTTGTGAATAAAAAAGCCTTAAATACCAGAAGTATCGTGATTATGGACCATTTCCACACAAGTGGAAATGGTCCATAATCACGATGCCCCTGGCATTTAAGGCCTTTTCATTCACAAATATATATATATGTGCGGTAAAGTAAGGAGCTGATGGTAGGTGTGGCGCTCCACCTCAGACGCTAAAATAATCTCCTTGGTCTAGCGCTTGTGAAAAGAGGATAGACTCCCTCGCTGCATGGCTGATACCGACATTAGGCCGACTACTATATATATATATTGTTGGTTGTCAACGCGTGCTTTTTTTCATAGTTCAGTGCCAGTAGCATTTGACACTGTATCCTTGTGTTTTCTCAGATGATTCACCAGGCCAGCTCAAGAGAAACATACTCTTCCACATAAGCTAGATGTTGGAACTTCACTTTGGATGTTGCTGGGCTGAAAATTACCCTTTCTAATAGCCTGCTTCAATTTTTTGTCTTTAATTCAGTTGGACTCACATTCTTTCACTGACTGGTAGATGTCTAATTTGTACAAACATATTAAGAAACACACACACACACACACACACACACACACACACCACACACATTTATATATATATATATATATATATATATATATATATATATATATATATACTATATTTTTTTATTTAGAGTGAAACGTGGGTAAAGTGTAGAGTAAATGAAAAACTGAGTTGGAAGTTATGTGCAAAGTTCCATTTTATTTCATTAAATATTTCGAGAGCATGACCTCTCTTTTACTAGGATTTTTTAGACTGGTTCACTGCTGTGGTCGCTGGCGTCTTTATAGTTCATTGGTGTTGAATTCTCGGCCTGCTTTGAGCTTCAGATGATCTCTTGATTGGTGGGGTTGGAATTGGCCTGATTCAGCTGTGTTATTTTGACGACCTGCTTATGGTGTTTAGCTGTCTAAAAAAAGAAAAAGAAAGAAAATGAAAAATAAAAAAAACCCAAAAAACAAAGGAAAGCAAAAAAAATTATACATGGCTAAGTTGGGTACAAATATTAAATGTGATTAAAATATTATCATATACGTACTTATATTATATTAATTATATATATATATATATATATATATATATATATATATATATATATATATATATAATAAGTCGGAGTGGGCTAAAGTCAGTATCAGCCAATCAGCGAGGGAATCTATCTCCTTTTCACAAGGAGATTATTTTTGCATCTGTGGTGGAGCGCCACATCTACCGTCAGCTCCTTACTTAACTGCACAGATCCAAACATGTATTAAAACTTGTTTTAAAAAAACAATGAGGACTGTCTAATACTGCAAGCTCAAATTTTGAGTGTGTTTATTTTATGTTATGACGATTTATGACGCGTATAGTGACGTAGGCAGTGACGTAGTTTTTGTTACAGATAAAAACCGGAAGCGAATCTCCATTATTAATAGAAAAAGATCTCTACGTGGTTATGCAACGGTTGGTCACGTGACTGTATTGGCCGTAGTTATCGAAGGGCGTTGCTTAGGATTTTACGCTGTTGCTTACGTATGTAGGAACTTCCTGTCGTTCGGTGTTGAAAGATAAAACAGGTTGATTCCAGGATCCTTTATCAATCGCTTGAAGATTAATGGATGGAAAATGTCGGCGGTAACAAGAAGCCTCATAGCAGAACGAAGAAGTACAGCGGCCGGCTACTTGACTGGTGTGCAAATGTAAACACCACAACTGAATATAAATATATACCCCCATTATATATATATATATATATATATATATATATATATGGGGCTGGTGTTGCTCAGTCGGTAGAGGATTCGGCTGGGAACCTCAACTCAGCGTATGAGTAGCATAGGGATCTGTGCGGTAGCTGATGGTAGGTGTGGCGTTAGTGAAAAGGGAATAGACTCCCTCGCTGTCTAGTTGGTACCGACTTTAGGCCACCCCGACGACTCTACTTGATATATATATATATATATATATATATATATATATATTTAATGCGTTTGCTCCTAGTCTCTTTAGTCAGATCTTAGCCCTGAAGAGCATTAAGGGAAACTTTTAGTAGGTTCGTCTGATTCATTAGATTTATCTTTATCTTTATTCTTCTTTATATTTATATATGTATATATATATATATATATAATAAAGTAATAATAATAATAATAATAATAATAATAATAATAATAATACATTTTTGGGGGGTAGGGGGAGAATATATGTTTAATTGAAGTCATACCTAATACTGATGAGGCATAATAGGCCGAAATGTAGATACAGAGACTGACTTTTTCTCATTTTGGCATAATAGGCCGAAATGTACATACAGAGATTGGCTTTTTCTCAATTTGTTTACGTCTTACATTTGAACAGATATATTCGCCTAATTCATTAATTATCAACTAATTAATTTTCAGATTAGGTATGACTTCAATTAAGCACATATTCTCTCAAAAATTGTCGGCTGTCGCCATATCAAACAAACTGTTGCGTACTCTCATATATATATATATATATATATATATATATATATATATATATATATATATATATGTGTGGTGTGTGTGTGTGTGTGTGTGCTTTAGAGCAGAAGAAATAAGTGCAGCAGTCGGGTACTCGACAGTGCAAGTTTGTCTTAACACTGAGTACACACCTCAAGTAAATATAAATCTATCGAAAGTGATTAGTTCATTTCACTATATATATATATATATATATATATATATATGAGTAATCTCAAAGGTAGGGTCTCCTAAATATTTATAAATCACAGAAACTTTTATTGTTTATTGCACAATGATATTTACAACTACTCTCCCTCCAGCTATGGGTAAATAGTAGGGCAAACTTGGCCCTTTAACTTTGGCTAGTCAAGAAGAAAAACTCTGAATTCAAACCTGTTAAACCCAGCTTTAAAAATTGACCTTGTCCCACTACTTGAATATTCGGTTGGCTTAGTAAATATATATACTAGCAGGACCTGTAGATATACCAAAGTTTAATAATGTAATTATTACAACGTTTGATATGTTTACTTAAGAGCTATTGCTAAATACTTCAATATGTAAAAATATGTTCGGTTGAAACAGATTAGCATTATCGCTTCCTCGCTCTCACCCCCTCTCTATATATTTTCCCTATTCTCTTTCTTTTCATTTTTCTTTCTAATATTTTCGGTGTAGAGTGTCCTTTTTCTTCCCTTTCTTTCTTTATAATAAAAACGAATAGGTCCATTATTTAGCTGAGGTGACGACAGAATTTGGTGGATAAACAACACTAGATAATCTGGATTTAGATTTTTGAATTTCATCTTGAACGATGTGGACGGTCTCATCTTCAATCAGAAGGTATTGCAAGATGATAACTGTCGTACAATTAAGGAACAAGAGTATCAATATATAGATTTGCATTTCATCTTTGGACGATTTGGTCGGTCTCATTTTTAACCAGAGGGTATTGCAAGATGATAACTGTCGCACAATTAAGGAACAAGAGTATCGATATATAGATTGCATTTCATCTTGGACAATTTGGCCGGTCTCACTTTTAACCAGAGGGTATTGCAAGATGATAACTGTCGTACAATTAAGGAACCAGAGTATTGATATATAGATTGCATTTCATCTTGGACGATTCGGCCGGTCTCATTTTTAACCAGAGGGTATTGCAAGATGATAACTGTCGTACAATTAAGGAACAAGAGTATCAATATATAGATTGCATTTCATCTTGGACGATTCGGCCGGTCTCACTTTTAACCAGAGGGTATTGCAAGATGATAACTGTCGTACAATTAAGGAACCAGAGTATTGATTATATAGATTGCATTTCATCTTGGACGATTCGGCCGGTCTCATTTTTAACCAGAGGGTATTGCAAGATGATAACTGTCGTACAATTAAGGAACAAGAGTATTGATATATAGATTGCATTTCATCTTGAACGGTTTGGCCGGTCTCACTTTTAACCAGAGGGTATTGCAAGATGATAACTGTCGTACAATTAAGGAACAAGAGTATCAATATATAGATTTGCATTTCATCTTGACGATTCGGCCGGTCTCATTTTTAACCAGAGGGTATTGCAAGATAATAACTGTCGTACAATTAAGGAACAAGAGTATTGATATATAGATTGCATTTCATCTTGGACGGTTTGGCCGGTCTCACTTTTAACCAGAGGGTATTGCAAGAGGATAACTGTCGTACAATTAAGGAACAAGAGTATTGATATATAGATTGCATTTCATCTTGGACGATTTGGCCGGTCTCACTTTTAACCAGAGGGTATTTCAAGATGATAACGGTCATACAATTAAGGAACAAGAGTATTGATATATAGATTGCATTTCATCTTGGACGATTTGACCGGTCTCACTTTTAACCAGGGGGTGTTGCAACTAAAATACACTAACAGTCCTCATTTTCTAAAGGCTAAATTTTGCGAAAACGAGGATTTTTAGTTCATTTAGTAGACGATCTTTAATGCTATTTCCTCAAACAATGGTGCAAGTAAAAGATCTAATTTTTGGTATCAGTATTCAGTATACTAATGTTGCATACCCTTCTTCTTTACTTACTTCTTACTTCTTCGGTTGTCTCTTTGGAATCTTATAACATCTTGTCTTGGTCTGGAATCTTCTAAGGTCTGGACTTCTCTTGGGGACTTCGGGTCTGGTCTTCTATTGGGGATTTCTCTTTATCAGAAGCCCTGTGTCATTGTTAGTTTTTAGAGGTAATAACACAAGACTCCGATTTGCTTTGATCTTACTTTATTTTTAAATCCCCAACCAGACAATCTGCGCAGATGAGAGGACGTGCGTATAACGCGACTTACCCCTTCGAGCTCGCTGCTACCTTCTGAAACTTACTTCTAATCTAAACCGGAAGAGAGGGTCTTCTCTACCGGTTCTCACGGCTATCCCCAGAAGATAGGTTCACGACTGAGGTCAAACGTTGTCACTCATTCTTCAAGGCCGGCGGCTGAACTTATAACCGTCATTTTGATTTCTACACTATTGCACATAAATATTAGGTATCTAATAATTATGTAACACTAACACACAATTTTCGCATAGATGGACAAGTTGATATTTAAAAAAAAAAAGTGAAAAATCGAACTACCCTACTGTACAACGAAAAATCATAAGTAACTGAAATAAAAAGAAGAAAATAATATTCAACTGATAAAGCGAAAAGAAAAACGGATGGAGGCGAAAAAAGAACGGGGAAATAAAAAACGATTGAAAATGAAAAAAAATAAAATAAAAAAATAAAAATAACAAGGGAAGCTGAAACAGGTGATGTTGCCGGAAGAGAAAAGATTTTTCATCATCGAATTAATAAATTTGAACGTCTCGTCTTTCTAACATGCGTAGTAATAATAATGAAAGAAAAGAGGAGAAAAAAGGCCAAAGCAGCCATAAATTGCGGAAGGAACTATTTTTTCTTTACTCGTAATGTCTTTACTGCCCCCCCCAGCAAAACTCCCCCCCAAAAAACTCCACCTGAACAATGCGATATTTGTTGCCAAATTTAGATAAAAAGCAAAACGTACACGGCTCAGAGCCTTCAGTGCTCATGTATAACACGATGCATATTTGTGTTGTTAGATCGCGGGGCAAAAAAAATATATCGATCTCATCAACGGATATAAATGATTACATTTTGCTTGCTATAAATAAAAATTTAGCCGAAGGGAACCGCGGGAAGAGCCCTGACGTCACAGTGACGTCAATGCAAATGTCCATGGTAATATTTTATGTTTTTATCGACTCTTTCGATTCGTTGAAGGTTATTTTGGCAATGTTTTTATACAGTTTAAAACATGAGACGCTTGGTTTAATGGTTAGAATCACAGGAAATAGACTCGTGGTCCCGAGTTCAAATCCTGGACAAAAACTGTTTGCACTTTGCATATGGCTCATACCCTCGGGAAAAGTATGCATCCAACTACTCTCCCTCTAGCTATGGGTAAATAATAGGGCTGACTGGGATCTTTAACCTTAGCTATGTAACCAGTCTAGGAGACTGAAAACACTGAATTTAAATACCACTTAAGAAATTGACTTTGTATTACATCCTACTCGTGTGGAGGGGTTGGTATATATATATATATATATATATATATATATATATATATATATATTTCTTCGATATATATATATATTTCTTCGAGTGGCGTCACGCGTCATGACACCTTCGCGTGAGTAGATCGCGACTTGCCTTTCAAAAATAAAACGCTGATCAAATACAGTTACATAACTAAAAAGATTTTCATCTCCTGTCACATATAAAAACATCCATCATTTTCTTCAACCCAAGAGACATCCTGATGAAGGTTCAATGTAACCGAAATGTTTTAAACATCGATTATTAAATTCATCCCAATTTCGGAATACTTGTTTTTTCAAATTTTCTTTATATATATATATATATAATATACCAAACTTGTTGGTAAATCCTCGCGGTGAGAAAAAACACAGCAAATAGTTTGATTGTAAAAATATACTACCAAACATCAACCGGGAAGAAAAACATTTTTGTAAAAAAGAAAAGACCAAGATAATCGTACCAACAAAAAATAATCTATTGGTACAATATTTTGGCCAAAAGAAAAAACAATTTATATGCATATATATATATAAGATATATATATTCATACAAACCCGCCAGGAGACTAAAGCTAATAAGTAAAAAGTGCTTAATACCTAAGTAGAGCAAATAATAAAGATAAATCTAATGAGTCAGACGAACCTACTAAAAGTTTCGCTTAATGCTCTTCAGGGCTAAGATCTGACTTATATATATATATATATATATATATATATATAAAGCTTAAAACAATTTATAGAATCGGAAAATCCTTTCTCTTTATCTTCATCGTTTAAAGCACCGTGGTATTTACCCATCCCGTTCGCCACTGCTTGGATGTGACACAAGGTCGCAATTATGGTGCATCCAGCGAGGATCGAACTCGCTATTCAATAATAATGGATCTGCAAGAGAGGGTTTGTTAACCATTAACAAATCTGCAAAAGAGGATTTGTTAACCATTTACTTTATTAAATCAAAGTGGAGAGTTGCAGGTCATGGACTTCTCAGCAACAAGGATTCCGTCCTTAAGCAATACAGGTTTTAAAAAAACCCAAAAAGCACCCCGCTAAAAAGCAACAACAAAAGAACGTCAACTTTGGAACTCAACTGAACTAAGACTCTTTAACCTCAAAACGCAAACTTTCTCAGTCCTATTTCAATCGAGGGGACCTCTGATTTCTCCTCAGTTTATCAAACGCCCCTTAAAGCAGGATTCAAAAAAGCCCCTCAGTAACAAAAAAAAAAAACCCCAACAAAAAAAAAAAATCATGCCCGCTTTCTAGCTCTCCTGAACTGACAACTCCTTAACCTCAAAACGCAAACTTTCTCAGTCCTATTTCAATCGAGGTGACCTCTGATTTCTCCTCTATTTATCAAAACTCTCCTCGCACACACACTTCAACTTGGGTGGCGCCATTGTTAAGAAAGGCGATTACATAACAAAACTATTAGACGTTTGTAAATAAATACAAGTAAATTATATTGTTATCGTTTTCATTAGATTAAATTGTTTCTTTTCGCCTAATAAATTATCTTCTCTTGTGTTAAAAAAAAACCCAAACAAGCAAATAATTGGTATTCAAAGAAAGTCCAAGTTGCTCTTCCTATCTGACATGGCACACTCTCCCTCCTTACTCTCCTTGGGAAGTTTGAAATGTCAAGTAGATATTTAATCATACAAATACGTACCCGTCGGGTGGACTGGGCATTAGGGTAGGTCAATTATTCACTTTTTGAAAATATCAAATTGTCCATCTATGCGAAAGTTGTGTGTTAGTATACTGAATACTGGTACCAAAAATTAGATCTTTTACTTGCACCGTTGTTTGAGGAATTAGCATCAAATATCGTCTACTAAAATGCACTAAAAATCCTTGTTTTCTAAAAGCAAAATTTTTGCGAAGACAAGGATTTTTAGTGCATTTTAGTAGACGATCTTTGATGCTATTTCCTCAAACAATGGTGCAAGTAAAAGATCTAGTTTTTGGTACAACGCCTAGACAATTAATTTCGTAGTGGCTAACGTGCTATACTGTGATATCGTGGTAAGCAAGTTCGAACTCAAGTCGCACCCCAGTCACGCTATTACGTTCACTGTTATATACCTCTTTTATTCTTCTGGCCGGATCTGGTATATCTTCTAATGGTCTGGTATATCTTCTACAGGTCTCGTCTTCTATTGGGGGTTCCGTGTCTGGTTCTGTTGGGGATCATTTCTTATCAGAAGCCTTGTGTCATTGTTAGCTTTTACTAATAACAACAAGACTTCGATTTACTTTTGATGTTACTTTATTCCAGAACCCCAGACCAGACAATGCGCGCGGAGAGTCCCATCTTGCTAGCTTCCCTTCTAACTTCTCCAACTCTGCAACTGACTAACTCCAACTGTCCAACTGACTAACTCAGTTGCTTACACCTTAAACCGGAAGGGCTTCTATTGACTTCCGTTCTCACGTTCCATCCCCAGACCGCAAGGTCAGAGTGAGGTCAAGCATTGTCACTCACTCTCAAGGCCATCAGCTGTACTGATCGCCATAAGGATTTCTATACTACCTTAAAATGTAATAGGGATCCAATTAATATGTAACATCACTTTCGGACAAATACTCTTGGGAAAGGTATGAAACCTCTCATCCCCCAGCTATGGGTTAAATAGTACCATTAACTTAGTCGGTATAGTACCCGCCTCGTCTACTAAAATGCACTAAAAGTTCTCGTCTTCAAAAGACTAAACGAGGATTAAATTCGCGATAATTAATAATGTATTTGCGAGACTAACTTTTTTTCTATCCCGACTCTACCCAGAAGACACTGGGTAGCCGCTTCCAGTACATATATAAGGGACAGTTGGTATGTATGTATGTATGAAACTAAGAAAATAAAACAATGAATGACAATATATATATACACATTAAATATCACCAATTCTTGCCTTTTGTGCAAAAATTAAGAATTTTTGATTTATATTAAAAGTTATTCAAAAATTAGAATATACATAGAAATACCATTGAAATTCTACTGAAAAATGTCCAGCATTTGTAAATCTTAAAAGTAAACAAATCAATACACCAATGTTTCTCTTCCCTCTACCCAGGTGACACTGGGTAGCCGCTTCTAGTACATATATGAATGTACATAAATGAATACCCTATAAATTAAGTAAAGTCGTCGGGGTGGCCTAAAGTCCGTATTAGCCAGACAGCGAGGGAATCTATCCCTTTTCATTAGCGCTAGATCAAAGAGATTGTTTTTGGCGTCTGAGGCAGAGCGCCACACCTACCATCAGCTCCTCCCTTTACCGCACAGATCACTGTGCTACTCATACGTTCAGTTGGCGAGGGCCGGTATCGAACCTGGAACCTTGTAGTTCCTAGTTGGACTCTCTACCGATTGAGTTAAACCAGTCATATTCAATTTTCAAAAAAGGAAGCGCGTGGTGTAATGGTTAAAGTCATGGGAAATGGACTCGTCGCCCCGAGTTCAAATCCTGGACATGGTAATTGCATTTCACTTAGTGCTAAAACCTTTGGGAAAGGTATGAATCCTAATCTCCCTCCAGCTATGGATAAATAGTAGGGCAGACTGGACTCTAACCTTGGTTAGGCTACCGGTCTAGGAGAAGGAAAACTCTGAATTCAAACCTGTTGAACTCCGCTTAAGAAATTGATTTGTGTCGCATCCTGCTCGTGCGGAGGGGTTGTTAAATATATATATTCAATTTTCAAACACCCGGTTTGAAAATCGCATAGGCGAGAAACTGACTGTTACAAAGCATTATTAAGTTTACGTCTTCGCTACCCTAACTCAAATGTATATGCTCTAAGAATGATGATCCAAATCTGCTATATTTAGGTTCCACCGAAGAACACCAATCACTGTGCTACTCATACGCTGAGTTGGCGAGGGCCGGTATCGAACCCGAAACTTTGTGGTTCCTAGTCCGACACTCTACCAACTGAGCTAAACTGGTCCTTCTTAAGCATAGAATAAGCCAAGGGTTTATATACTGTAAATTCCAACCAACCAACCAACCATTTTCTACAACGTAACCATAACACTGCGTGCCTCCACAAAGACAAAGGTACGTTTTGCTTTTCCTCAATCTTTGTAAGTTTAGTTTCTAAAATGGCATCCTTGGCCAGTTGAAAAAAGGGTTTAAAAGTAGTAATTCTCTTGAGTTATGGAATATCTTTGGTACAGTGAATAAGTCCTATCTCTGCGTATTGGTAAAGGTCCAGTGATTTAATCCTATGTCCGGTCGTCCACGAAGGTCAGAAGTAATTATGACCAGTATAGTCAGTTTAAGTATTGTATCAGCAGCAGAGTACTGCCCAGTGATTGGCCAAGAGGTAGATCACATGATTGTAGCCGAGTCTATAAGTGGAGTAAGGCTTTTAACACAACACCTTATAAGAGAAATTTCTCAACAATCTTTCAGTATATATTATTAAACAAAAAATTGGTTCTGGATATCACCTCACTTCGATCAGCACGTAACAACGTCGGCTTAATTTGACTGTCCTGCATAAACTTCAAAGGGGAGCTCTTGTCGGATTGCCGCTAATCTGTCTGGAATGTTTTGCTCATTCATTTTATGTGTGACCGAGTCATTTTACTTATTTAATTAGTTTACCCGCTTTTAAGATTTCCTATCCGTGTGTCAATTAACGGGTCATTTATGTATTATCTTTGCATCTCATTTTTTTCTTAACGTGGTCTGGCTTTTTAAATACTGTTGAATTTTCTTCTATCTTTCTAATTTTGTAACAAGAATAATCGATACTAAGCAATTAGAATCGGCCCACTAAGTCTTTAAAATGCATTTACGCGCATATAGCATATGTTGAGTGAATGATAGTTCGGTGGACTATTCATTTCTCCCCACAAAACGGTACATTCCACACANTATGTATATATATATAATAGATAGATATAAATGAAAAACAAAAAGATGTTACAAACTGAAATGGGCTCATCAGGGAAGAAGTGTGCACCGTTTCGGGGCCTATCTCTCGACGGTTTAAAACAGCAACACCAGGCCCAATCCTCCTGATATGAGGACCCTTCGCAAACTATCTTATTATGTAGGTGCGGACCGCCAGGGTACATTAATCAACAAAAATATACCTAAGACCGGGAAAAATGACGCGTTAACGTACAAACAGGGGAACGCTGTGTGCTCATCGACGTTGGAATTGATAAAAACATAATGCGCTGTCTAGTATGTAGACATAATAAGAATTTATTACAAAATCGCGAATTTTATATATTCAAAAATACTCAAAATCGCACTAGGATGGGAATTATTAAAAATAACCACAAATGAACCTTATTCATTTAAATGCGTTAAAAAATATATATCTATAAACATGCATAGTAGTGATTATGGTATATGTAGATAGTATATAATGAGGAGATATATATATCGAGTACAGACATAACGTATTATACTCACTAGTCCAGATGAGAGAGAGGTGAGAGAGAGAGAGAGAGATAAGGGGGAAGAGATACATAGATAAAATTATATGAAAAAAATATGTTGTTTTATTGAATTTATTTTAAAAACTTTTATATTGCTAATATTGCCAATATTTCGATTTCATCAAAAAATCTTCATCAGAGCATAATGATAATTGTAACCATTTTAAGATGTGAATGTTTTAATCCGGATTCTTCAAGAGAGAAACAGAAAATATTTGGAATTTAAACTCTGTTTTATTCTGAATCTTTATTGATATGAACGATTTTGATATTTCGGACTGTTATTCCCATCTTTATCGGGATATATAAAAATGGTGGGGATTGAAAAATAAAATAAAACCAAAAAGAATTAAATAAAACCAAATTTAAAAAAAAATAAAAAGTAAAAAAAAAAACAAAAAAAACATAAAATAACCTCCCAGGAGACCTCAGTCAGGAAGAGGCATATAGGCATGCACAGAAACAACAGTGCTTCCTGGTACCAAAAATAAATAACTTTTTTTTTGACCGGCAACTTCACTGGGTACATACGCTATAAACTGACACAGGAGAATATCTCCTCTCCATGCTTTTATCTTCCTTAATTCTTTTTCAAGCTGACAACCCACAAGAAAGAAAGAAACCCTCGTATATTGGGCTTTAAGAAATAAACAAGCAACTCGACCAAAATGACCAAAGCCGAAATCCACATAAAATCACCACCTATACCCCATAAAACACAACGTATCGGCCATTGTACCCTCCGGTCTTCTTCAGGGTGTCTTGTCCGCCCGAACATAGCAATTATTCAACTGTGAAATCATTTTGAATAATTTGTTGAGAAAACATTATACCCTCACATATGCACGATTTGTGGTGCTGGAGAACTTAGGAAAATCACATCTTATCATAATGAAGATTGTGTGTTTGTCTGTCTGTAACCGAAATTATATTACTTCTGATGTCACAATTCCCTTAATTATTTACATCACATTCTCTATGATTTTACTTTTATTTAAATCATATCACAATTATTAATAAAATTGTTTTACGTTATTAATGCTGTTAACCATATCTACATGCTAATAACATGCAATTGTATTTATATATACAACAAAATAGTGGTTTACAGTGTGAGCGGGACAGCTAATTTGCATATTGATATTAAAATGTTATTTTAATAAATATGTGCTTAGTATTATTGATTTCTAATTGTTTGGTTTTATCTTAATAAATATGAGCAAAAATCTCGGGGATAAATCTTAAAAGAAATTCATTAACAAGAAGAAATAACTGTAATTTTATTCTTTACTTCCTATTTTAACTAAATAGTTAAAATAGGAAAATTTACCAATGAAAGACGAGAGTGATGGAAGAGTAGGTTTCAGTTGTTCTATTTTTTTTTATTAAACCCTCCTCTGTTATTTACATCACATTCTCCAGGATTTTAATTTTATTTAAATCTCAATTATTAATAAAATTGTTTTACATTATTAATACTGTTGGCCACAGCCACATACTAATAACATGCAACAGTATTTATATATACAACAAAATAGCGGTTTATAGTGTGAACGGAAAGGCTAATTTGCATATTGATATCAAAAATTTGATTTTTAATTAATATATACTTTGTATTATTGATTTCTAATTGTTTGGTTTTATCTTAATGAATATGAGCAACAATCTTGGGGATAAATCTTAAAAGAAATCCATTAACAAGAAGAAATAACTGTAATTTATTCTTTACTTCCTATTTTAACTAAATAATTAATTACAAAAAATTTAGCAATGAAAGACGGGAGTGATGGAAGAGTAAGTTTCAATTGTTCTATTTTTCGATTTTACCCCCTTCTGTTTCAAATATTTTTATCTGCATTCTTTAGATTCATTAGTCTTTCTAATTTAATATAATATCTTATTACTTTAAAATTTAAATAGTTGCACCCTCAGGGTGCATATATTTGCTAGTTCAAATAATGACATCATTTTTCTTTCATGCCTATCAACCCGAGAAGCGTCACGAGAAACGTCACGAATATTAAAAAACTAAAAAATTAAAAGTAATTTACTCTTAATTAGACCAAGCACAAGAGAGGAACACAATATGGCAACCAAGGATTAAAAAGTAGAAATTAAATTGTCTTTTTAAAAACAATTTTATCTATCCTTTTTAATTCTTGGTTCCCATATTGTGTTCATCTCTATAATTGGTCGACTCAAAAGGTCATTATACCCTAACATATGCGCTATTTGTGGTGTTTACATAATCTTTTATTTAAATTCTGACTGTAATGTATATATTTGTGATTTTAATTTAGAAATACAACATATCTCTCTCTTTTCTCGCTGAGCCCTCGGGGAAAGTCAGCTATGAAATTTTCTGATTTAAAATAAACTTTCCGAATCTGACAAGTTCAGTCTGTATCTGATTACATTTTCTATCACGGATAAGGAAAGCCAAAAAAGAAAGAAAGAAAGAAAGATAAGAAAGAGAGAAATAAAGAAAAGAAGGAAACAAAGAAAGAAAAGACACGACAAGATAAGAAAGAATGAAAGAAAGGAAAGAGAGAAATAAAGACAAGAAGAAAGAAAAAAAAAAGAAAAGAACGAAAGAAAGAAAAAAGAAAAGAAAGTCAAGAAAGAAAGAGAGAAATAAAAGAAGAAAGAAAGAAAGAAAAAGAAAGACAAGAAAGAAAGAGAAGAATAAAGAAGAAAGAAAGAAAGAAAGAACGGGGAAAGAAAGAAAGAAGGAAATAAAGAAAGAAAAGACACGACAAGACAGAAAGAATGAAAGAAAAGAAAGAAAAAAAGAAGAAAAAGAAAAAAGAAAGAAAGAAAGAAAGAAAAGAAAGACAAGAAAGCAAGACAGAAGAAAGAAAAGAAGAAATAAATAAATAAATAAGAAAGAAAGAAAGAAAGAAAAGACAAGACAAGAAAAGAAAAAAAAAGAAAAGAAAGAAAAAAAAGAAAAGAAAAGACAAGACAGAAAGAAAGAGAGAATAAAAAAAAGAAAGAAAGAAAGAAAGAGAGAAATAAAAGAAGAAAGAAAGAAAGAAAGAAAGAGAGAAGAAGAAGAAAGAAAGAAAGCAAGAAAGAAAGAGAGAAGAAGAAAAAGAAAGAAAGAAAGAAAGAGAAAGAAAGAAGAAAGAAGAAAGAAGAAAGAGAGAGAATAAAAGAAGAAAGAAGAAAGAGAGAAATAGAAAAGAAAGAAAGAAAGAAAGAAAGAAAGAGAGAAATAAAGAAAGAAAAGAAGAAAGAAAGAAAGAAAGAAAGAAGAAAAGAAAGAAAGAAAGAAATAAAGAAAAAAGAAAGAAAGAAGAGAGAAGAAAAAAGAAAGAAAGAAAGAAAGAAGAAAAGAAAAGAAAGAAAGAAAGAAAGAAAGAAAGAAAAGAAAGACAAGATAATTTCGCTAGAAAATCTCAATTAAAAATGAAGCCTTCACTGGCTATGAGTTATAAATATCCATGCAAGATAAATCTTGATTCACACGGAATGGACGCCGCGCCGTGTCGGCTAATAGCGTGACCTTTGACATCAAATGGATAGAATAATCAAATCAGAAAGAAGAAAGACCATAGACAAAAGAAGAAAGACGATATATAACTTTAACAAATCTTTGTTTATAATACGTCATTACAGAAATTATTACTCTTATACAAACACTTATAAAATTTACATAACATTACTGACCGTAATGTAGTGGCTAATATGCACACACACACACAGACACACACACACACACATATACTCACACACACACACGCTCGTACACACACACACACACTCACACACACACGCTCGTACACACACACACTCACACACACACACACACGCTCGTACACACATACATACACGCAGACACACACACACACATATATACGGTTTTAATAAGAAAGACAAACTCAATTGTTATTTGTGTATCATAAATTTATTTTGGTGGGTAACACCATAAATCAGCCAAGTCTCGTCAGATAGCCATTGCAAAATGAATAAGACAATCTACTAAAATGAAGAACAACTGAAAACCCCTTTTTTTCCCTTTTTCCTCATTCAAAAACAAACCCACATAAAAAATTATATAATCATCATAATAAAGACAAAAGTTAAAACCATCAAATACATTAGACAAACAAACATAAAAAAATTAATTTATAGGGTGACCCCAAAAACAGACTGTTTTTTTTTTTGGGGGGGGTCACCCTATATATATATATATATATATATATGTGTGTGTGTGTGTTGTGTGTGTGTGTGTGTCACATCTTGACAGATGATAGGAACATTTGAAAATTGAATGAAACTTGTGACGTAAATGACTTGTTCGTCTCTAAAGAAGGCGAATTCATAAATCAGATTTCATCTTTCCGTTTTAATATTTAAAATTGTAATGATCGCTTCTACCGTGATACATTTAATTTATTACTATAAGAATAACAATTCTGTTAGACGTAGTCATATATATATATATATATATATAATATATACACACACACACACACACACAACACATATATATTACTCCGATCACGCCCCAACTTATAGTTTCTCTGTGTAGTATGTCCTTTTTCTTCCCTTTTTTTCTTTGTAATAAAAACGGAATTGTCCATTCTTTAGCTGAGTGACGAAATTCATAAGAAACAAGAATTCGGTGGATAAACAACACCAGATAATCAGGATTTACATTTTTGCATTTCATCTTAGACCATTTAGACGGTCTCATTTTAAACAGAGCGTGATGCAAGATAACGGTCGTACAATTAAGGAACATGAGTATTAATATATAGATAAAGAGAAGGCCCGTGGTGTAATGGTTAGAGTCGTAGGAAATGGACACGTCAATCCGAGTTCAAATCCTGCACGAAGCTGTTTGCACTTCATGTAGCGCTAATTCCCTTGGGAAATATATGAATCCAACTACTCTCCCCACCAGCTATGGGTAAATAATAGGACAGACAGGCTCTTTAACCTTGGTTAGGCAACCAGTCTAGGAGAAGGAAACTGAATTGAAACCTGTTAACCCCGTTAATAAATTGACCTTGTGTTACATGCTACTCGACAAGAGGGGTTGGTGAATATATATTTTTTTCCAACGAATTTCATTTCAAATAAGGATTTACTCTGATGAAGGTGAATTTTCTTTGTGTGCGGAACATTTTACATTTTTTCTATTATTATTATTATTATTATTATTATTATTTTTATTTCATTTATTTAAAAATAATAATAGTTTGAATAATGTACACATGGAAAACTCCTGACCGAAACACGTGTTGTAAAATTGATTAAAATATCCTATATTATCCATTCTATAACTTTCTTTCCTTTATTCATTTTTTCAACATATATATATATATATATATATATATATATATATATATAGATAGATAGATAGATAGATAGATAGATTTATAATATCTCGCAAGACGTACATAGATACATAGACACGTGCTTTTCTAAATTGAGGCGTGCAATTGTTGTGAGAGGAAATTGTTGTTGGCTTCCGGTGCAATGGCTACAAGATATCCGCTTACCGGAAGCCCGCATTTACCGCGGAAAACTCGAACTTCCATTTCTATCGTTCACACGAAATAACATGGATTCTTAGTTGCACATCATGCCGAGAAGGTTTTATTATTGCAGATCTAGACCATTGATCACCAGCGAGTTTGATATTACACTCCGGGGATCGATGAGGATGGCCAAGAGGTTGGAAAATGTCTTGGAGTGCGAAGAAAGTCGTTAAGGATGATAATGGCGAAAGCTAAATATTAAGTGTTAAATGTTGGCATTAAAACAATAACAATAGACTGATTGAGCTACCTATGCTAAATAATAGCATAGGTAGAGCTTGTTGTTTGGTTTGTTTGCTTTGTGGCATATCAACCTCAGTGGGTCATTTAATGCCGACAAAATTTTGAAAAATTAATTCTTAATGGATACTCATTTTTTTATAAACACATTTTTCTATTTAACTCATAGATGGGACTCTAACAGGTACTACCACTCCGGGTCAGAGTGGACCTGGGAGCAATGGTAATGAAGGGGTGCTCCACATTCCCCCGACCTCCAGAAAGAGAACCTCACCATCAGATAGAGTTTAACGTCATTTCCAGGACATGAAACTCACAGCCACCGTCTTGTAGCACCCATATGATAAAAAGGGTCGGGGCTTTCCATAAGGGTAATAGAGATTGGACAATCATATAGGTGCTAGGGCTTGACATGGCCAGCCGATTGATTGGAGGGGGCCTCTCCGACCGCCTGTCTAGCCTAAGTAAGGGTCTAAGTGGAGTGTTGCATGTCATGGACTGCTCATCCACCAAGACACCATCCTTAAGCATCACGAGGCACCGCCACGGCTAACAAGTGGCCTCAATGGAGGAATCTTGCCCCTCTGCAGAGGTACAGTCGGTGTGCTCTATAGGTAGAGCAATCTCATCTATGAGTTAAATAGAAATAATGTGTTATTAAAAAATATGTTTTGAAAATTGTGTTTAGAAAATATTTTTGAATACCCAACAAGAATGAATGAAACAAAATGGCTTCGGCATTAAATAACCCAACAAGGTTTGACATGCCCAGGAACCAACCAACCAACAACCAACTAACCAACCAAAATTGTGGCTGATGCTACACAAACCATCAGTATTATAAACCAACTAGCAGAACCGTAGATATAGCACATTATGATAATTTAATCATTACAATGTTTGATATGTATACTTCAGAGCTATTGCTAAATAGTTCAATATATAAAAGTATAATTATCTGGATTTAACTCTCTCAATCTTTTTTCTTTCATTATTTGTCTTCATCTTTTCATTATCTTCAATTGAAACAGATTAGCGTTATCGCTTTCGCGGGCTCACCTCCTCTCTCAATATTTCCCCTACTCTTCCTTCCTTTCTTATATTTTTTGTGTCGTGTGTCCTTTTTCACCCGTTTCTTTCTTTATAATAAAAACGGAATGGTCCATTATTTATCTTAAAAGCTATTGCGAAATAGTTCAATATGTAAAAAGTATAATAATCTTGATATAACTCTCTCAATATTTTTTCCTTTCTTTCTTCCTTTTCATCTTTTCATTATGTTCGATTGAAACAAATAAGCGTTATCACTTCACGTGCCCACCCCTCTCAATTTTCCCCTACTTTCTTTCTGTCTTTCTTATTATATTTTCTATATCCCATGTCCTTTCCCTTCCCTTTCTTTCTTTATAGAAAAAAGACCCATAATTTAGCTGAGGCGACGACACTCATAAGAAATAAGAATTCGGCGATAAGCAACAACAGATAAGCAGGAGTTACATTTTTTGCATTTCATCTTGGATGATTTGGACGCTCTTGGGTGTTTTAAACCTGAGTGTGTTGCAAGATGATAATGGTCGTAAAATTAAGGAAAACGAGTATTAATATAAACCAATTATAGCCCTGTCGACGGGGTTTAGCATATGCTGACTGTATTGGTCCTAGATGGTTGTTGAGGGGGGAGGGCAATCGAATTTTACATGTCGCATACGGGAAATTGCGGACCGTTTTTGTTGAAAATGATGGCGGTTGATTGTTGGAATGGATCGATTTTGACACTGTCCAGCCTCGATGGTCATTCTGGTCTCAATATGACGGTGATTTCATGTGAAAGCCTTTTGCAATCGCCATTAGTGGATGCTCGGTCAAATGACCACGTCCTTGTCGTTGTCCAGAGGATGTGGGAAGATCATCGCTGCACGCACGTGCTCAGGCGCACGCGTGGGAGCACACACACACACACACACACACACACACACACACACACACACACACCACACACACACAAACACACACACATACATACATACATACATAATCTATCTATCTATCTCAGTATGTTCATATCAATCTATCTATCTCAGTATCTTGATATCTATCTATCTATCTCAGTATCTATCTATCTATCTATCTATCTCAGTATGTTCATATCTATCTATATCTATATCTATTCTATCTATCTATATCTATCTAGTATCATATCTATCTATATCTATGTTCATATCATCCACCTATCTATCTACCTATCTCAGTATGTTCATATCTATCTATCAATCTATCTATCTATCTCAGTATGTTCATATCTATCTATCTATCTATCTGTCTATATATCTATCTACCTATCTCAGTATGTTCATATCTATCTATCTATCTATCTATCTATCTATCTATCTATCTCAGTATGTTCATATCTATCTGTCTATCTACCTATGTCAATATGTTCATATCTATCTATCTATCTATCTATCTATCTATCTATCTATCTATCTATCTCAGTCTGTTAATATCTATCTATCTATCTATCTATCTATCTATCTGTCAGTCTGTCTGTCTTCTGTCTGTCAATCATGTTCGTTTGATATCTGTTTATATCTAATTCTTTTTGATATACATCTATATCTTATTCTCCTTCTCTCTCTCTCTCTCTCTCTCTCTCTCTCTCTATATATATATATATATATATATATATATATATATATATATATATATATATATATTATCTATATATATTTTTGCATTTACCATTAGCACTAGTCAAAGGACGAACACATATACACACACACTCACACACACCCACACACAGTGTCTGGGATATGGTGGACACACACCATCTTTTCCAATTTCCTTAACACTTTCGAATAGATACACCCAGCACTCTCTCTCTGTCTGTCTCTATCTCTATCTTTCTCTCTCTCTCTTTGATCGTTTCTACTTTGGACAATCTTTTTTTCTTCTCTCTCTCTTTCTCTCTCTCTCTATCTTTCTCGCTCTCTCTCTCTTTCTTTCTTCAGTTAAGTCTCTCTTTCTCCCTTTCTCTTTCTCTCTATTTCTTTCTCTCTTTTTTCTCTCTCTCATTCTCGTTCTTTCTTTCTTTCCCTCTCTCCCTCTTTCTCACTCTTTCTTTTTCCCCCTCTTTCTGTCACTCTCCCGTTTCTGTCACCTTTTTACCGTGTTATTTCTGCTTGTTTCACTACACTGTCCATACCTCGAGCACTTTCTAGCATCGACTGAGATCTCATTTCTTCTTGTAAGGTTTCACCTACTGTGCTCACTTCTCGGGCCATTCTCGTTTGTCCTTCTGGTAAAACAACGCCATTTCCACATCTCCAATGGTCAGGTCAGTAAGAAAAGGTTGAACAAACACAGAAACTGTTTTGTTTAAATCAGAAAGGAGTAAAGTATTGCCAGGCAACCTTTCCTTGCAAAGCCGGTTTAGCTCAGTCGGTAGAACACCCGCATATGTAATCGAAAAGTTCTGGGTTCAATCCCGGTTCCTGTCAGCACATGTTTGGGTAATTGATTGACTGATTGGTTAGATTTTTGAATAAAAGTTCTAGTTATAATTTTTCATTGTTTCCACCTCCTTTAAGTAGTACTAGCAAATATATGCACCCTCCGGGTGCAAGTACTTAAGTTTTAATGTAATAAAATATCATATTAAATTAGAAAGACTAACGAAATAAGAATGAAAAAAAAAAAAGATTTGAAACAGAGGGGGCTATAATAAAAAATAGAACAACTGAAACTTACTCTTCCACCCCTTCCGTCTTTCATTACTAATTTTTTCTAATTTAACTATTTAATTAAAATAGGAAGTAAAGAAAAAATTACAGTTATTTCTTCTTGTAAATAATTTTCTTTAAGATTTATCTCCGAGATTTTTGCTCATATTCATTAAGATAAAACCAAACAATTAGAAATCAATAATACCAAGCACATATTAAAATCAAATTTTAAATATCAATATGCAAATAAGCCTTCATACTGTATGCCGCTATTTTGTTGAATATATAAATACAATTGCATGTTATTAGTATGTTGATCACAGTGGCTTCGGCCTCTGGACCTTGATATAATTAACGGCGTCGATCCCAGGGGGCCATCCCCCCAGGCAACACCTGCCCCCTCGATTTAAAGGGGCAGGGCTGGGTTTATTGCCCAGCGCCTGAGGCGCCTCCCTTGAGGGGGAATGCTGACGGGATCGACGCAATTTTTCACCTGCCACCCATGAGCTTCGGTTTATGGGTGGTCCCACGTTAAAGGGACTTTGTGCCTGACCCGTACAAGTGGGGTACGCGGTAAAATACAGTATGTAGATATGGTCAACAGTGGCTTCGGCCTCTGGACCATTGATATAATTACCGGCGTCGATCCCAGGGGCCCGTCCCCCCAGGCAACACCTGCCCCCTCGATTTAAAGGGGCAGGGCTGGGTTTATTGCCCATCGCCTGAGGCGCCCCCCTTGAGGGGGAATGCCGACGGGATCGACGCAATTTTTCACCTGCCACTCCATGAGCTTCGGCTTGTGGGTGGTCCCACGTTAATAGGGACTTTGTGCCTGACCCGTACAAGTGGGGTACGCGGTAAATACAGTATGTAGATATGGTCAACAGTATTAATATGTAAAACAATTTTATTAATAATTGAAGGTTTAAAAGAATGAAACCATGATAATTTGACGTAAATAATTAAGGGAATTGTGACTTGAGTAGTGATATAGTTTCGGTTACAGACAGAAAAACACACAATCTTCATTATAATAAGATATGTAGACTGCTGTATTATTATGAAAGTATATATTCTAAATATTGTTTAAAAAAAAGGAAGTGAAATGTTTTCAATCGTACATATGTGTACGTACATCAGTAAGATGTCCAACTCAGCGTATGAGAAGCACTGGGATCTGTGCAGTAAAGCGGGGAGCTGATGGTATGTGTGGTGCTCCACCTAAGACCCCAAAGTTCTGGGTTCAATACCGGTTCCTGTCAGCACAAATTGGTAATCTGATTGACTGATTGGTTATATTTTACGAGAACCGGTTTAGCACAGTCGATACCGACCCTCGCCAACTCAGCGTATGAGTAGCTCTGATCAGATTATCCAAACTGAGCTATTCATGGGTTATGTTGGCAGGGGTCGGTATCGAACCCGGAACTTTGTGATATCGAGCTGAAGACGACCGACTGAGCTAATCAATCGAAAAAACCCAATCGAACTTAATCAATGTTATCTATCTGAATGTCTAAGTTGTAATCATTTATATATACTAGCAAGAATATGCACACTTCGCCGGGCGTAAGTACTTAAGTTTTAATGTAATGAATATATCAAATTAGAATGACTAACGAAATTTTATGAGAACGCATATAAAAAGATTACACTTATTTTAATTATATTTTAATTGGTTTCTATATAAAATCATTCATAGGATTGATTTTAATACGTTGGTTTGGTTTGGTTGGTTGGGTTTTACGGCATGTCAACCCCTTGGGTTATTTTATGCCGAATACTTCTATTGGTAAAAAAAATGTTTAATGCTAACAAAGTTTTGAAATAATTTCATTTTTAATGGATAATACAATTTGTTTATGAACTCATGTTTTTTATTTAACCCATAGATGGGACCCTAACAGGTACTACCACTCAGGGCCAGAGTGGACCAGGGAGCAATGGTGATGAAGCGGTGCTCCACATTCTCCAGAACGGGAACCTCACCATCAGATAGAGTTTAACGTCATTCCCAGGACATGTAGACCCGCAGCCACCGCCTTCTAGCACCCATATGATAAGAAGGATTGGGGCTTGCCATAAGGGCAATAGGGTTGGAGCAATCATGTAGGTGCTAGGGCTTGACGTGACCAGCCGATTGATCGGAGGGGGCCTCTCCGACTGATACGTTGGATAATAAAACAATAATATTAGCGATCAATAACACCAAGTAATTATTTATCAAACCCAGTTAGCCACTTCATACATTATGTAGACTTTTATTCCTTTATGATATATGACACATTCGAGGCGCGTGGTCTAATGGTTAGAGTCGTAGGAAATGGACTTGTCGACCCGAGTTCAATTCCTGGACGATGCTGTTTGCATTTCACATAGCACTAATACCCTTGGGAAAGGTATGAACCCATATATTCTCCCTCCAGCTATGGGTAAATAGTTGGGCAGACTGGGCTCTTTAACCTTGGCTAGGTAACCAGTCTAGGAGAAGAGAAACTCTGAATTCAGACCTGTTAAACTCCGCTTACAAAATTGACCATGTGTCGCATCCTGCTCGTGCAGAGGGGTTGGTAAATATATATAAGACACATTGCAGATTTTAAACGCATTAATAACATGGCTGTTTTGAGGCAAATCTAACTCAGATTTTCATAGAGACATTGTTAATAAATAAGATTTATTCTATTCTATGTATTAATGATATTAACAATAAATTAAATACTCAATGATATTTACTCATACGTAATTGCTGAGGGTGTTGTGACGTAAGCAGAGACGTAATTTCGGTTACAGACACCGCATCTTCATTATAATAGGATTTACACATATCAGTTGTTGTATACACAACGTTTCGACCGATGTATCCTCTGGCTTTCTTCAGGTGTCTTTTCTCGTAGTCGTTACCCTCCAAGGTATTTTAAAACCGAACCCACCACTTGATTTAATCAACGGGGTTGGAATGGTTTCGGTTGATTATCCTTGGGGATATCTCCTACCAGTTAATTCGCCTTTGTAATGTCGATTCTGAAGATTACTGGCTACGATAAAGGACACCTGCAGAAGGCTGGAGGGTATAGCAGCCGAAACATTTTGAATATGACAACAAAGATGGGAAATGTGTATTTTCGCCTAGACATCAGTAAAAAACGAAGTGACTTTTGATCTATCGTAATGTTAAACGAATGTTTCCTAGTATTATTTGGATTATTCGGACTATTGTCCTCATCTTCATTGTTATCTTACAACGTTTTGGCCGATGTTCCCTCCGGTCTTCTTCAGGTATTTCTTGTTGGACTCGGGAACTTTCTCCGACTTGGGGAACCTTCTATTCGGACTTCGTCATAATCGGGAACCTTCTATTCGGACCTTCGTCGTAATCGGAAACCTTCTTGTCGTAATCAGGAGCCATCACGGAAATTTGAACCCAACCCTTTATTCAGTCCACGGAGGTATCCTGTTTTCATTCCGCTAACCATAGCTGGGGTACAGGTGTTAAGCTGTGTTAATTATAATTCTATGTTACTGTTGCCCCTGACCAGGATGTTTCCTGTACTAAGAGGAATTACGGGGTCGTAGGGAGCTCTTAATCTCCCGGTGGTCGACAATTGTTCCGGACGAAAGAAGAAAAACAACACAATTGAAAAGTACACACATGTATTAACAAAGGTACAAAAATTGTTGTTGCAAATTTTGATGGCATTTGCTACAAGACTGATCTGAGAGGTGAAATTACAGTTCGTAGGTGAAGTGGCTCTAGAAAGGATTTCTACTAGCCGTCGTTGCAGTGCTTGTTGAGACGCGTTTCTCCTGGTGAAAGTTGTTAGGATAAGTAAAGTGTTGGGAGTGCTTTTTTTGAGCGACTCACCTAGGTAACTGCCCTTTTAAGTGGGTGGTGGACGGAGCCCTTGTTAAGGTGACTCCTCAGGTTGACAATCTTCTGATAAGTGCCGGGTTTGATTCTCCCGCCAACCTCGTGTTGGCAATTCTCCCCCTAGCGGCTGGGGAAGATTAATTTGACTATCGGTTTTCCAATAGTACTCCCCCTACCCTAGTGACTTCAATATCAATTTGTTTATGTACCGAAAAGAAAGGCACCGTTTCTGCCCAAAAACCACTCATCTTCAAGAGCCCCTAAGAATGTTGAGATAAGAGTCAGTGGAAACGGTATCATATCGACCAGACGTTTTGGGATAAAAACGAACAATAAGGCAAGAAATAAAAAAAAAACAACAACAAACAACAACAAGCCCCCCCCCCAAAAAAAAAATCAAGAATGATTGTAAAAGTAATTCATTTAAAAATTCGGGTATCACAACTGTCACAACTATAATACAAATAATACTATAAGTTTAGTTTAGTTTGGCATAAGGCCAGTAATGTGGAGCACTAAATTGAAAGCCCATAACTTGAGAGCTGGCAAATCTATCATCGTGTGGTTTTTCTATTAAAACGAATTAAACGTAAATCAAGAAAAACATAATTACCTCACTTTTATAGTAAAACTTTGCTAATTTAGACATTAAGAAAAATTATTAGTTAAATAGCTTAAAAGCCACCGTATTAAACTCCCTCTAATGCTTGTTTTTATTTCGCTGCTAACTCAATGTGACGTAGTTTCGGTTACAGACCGAATATCCATTATTAAGAAGTGCCGGGTTAGCTCAGTCGGTAGAGCTTTCAGCTAGAAACCACAAGATTCCTAGTTCGATACCGGCCCTCGCCAATGTGGTTCCTGAGCGGATGCTCTACTGACTGAATTAAACAAATTTAAATATCTGCGAAAGATAAGTCTTTGAAATAACCATCAGTCAAAAACGAAGTGACATTTCATATATCATAATGTTAAAATAGCCATTTCCTGTGCTTCCTTACCTTACTCAACGTGAATATCAGTTTATTAATGGACCGGAAAGAAAGCATCTTGCTTTTAGCCTCATTTGTGACTAAAAACTCTCGTCTTTAAGAACCTCCAAGAATTTTGAGATAAGACGTAAAAGAAACGGTATCATATTTTTGGATAATAACGGTTGAAGGATAGGTAGCGTTCAACAGTTATTATCCGAAAAATCTCTTTAATTTAACTAAGAAATTACATCGACTTAGTTAAACGTAAGGTAGGGTCCTGATGAAATCATTTCAATTTGATTGAAACCATGTTAGTCCCTTATTTCTTCCTCTAGTAATAATGATAATAATAATATATATATATATATGTGGGAGATTATGTGCTTAATTAAAGTCATGCCTAATTTGTTAATTAATTAGCTCTGCTGATAAGGCCTAATAGGCTGAAATGTACATACAGAGATCGACTTTTTCTCTATTTGTTTACGCTTTACATTTAAACCGATATGCACGCCTAATTCATTTAATTATAATTAATTAATTAACAAATTAGGCATGACTTTAATTAAGCACATAATCTCCCACAAATTGTCGGCCTTCGCCATTTCAAACACATTGTTTGCTTCATTAATATATATATATATATATATATATATATATATATATATATATGTGTTGTGTGTGTGTGTGTGTGTGTATGTGTGTGTGAAGGTTGATTTTAAAAAATTATGTTTGGAAGTAGCGCATTTCAAATGATTTATTTGTTCATATAAGTGTTTATGACTTCCAAATTTTATTACCCAGCAGAGCACTTAAGTTTTATATTAAATCCAAATGGCATGTAGGTTTTCGAACATTTTATCCATTAATCTTCTCTTCTTCCAATTAGACATTTTATGCTTTGGTCTTTTCAATTCTTTTGTACGAAGGTGACTTTGATATCCCTTTAAAATCGTGACCGCTGAGCGGAAGTGTTGTTTTACGAGTATTGATTTACTGTGATCCATAGATTTAATTCTGTGTGTATAGTTGATGAGTCTAAATTAAAATGGCCATTCTGATATTTCAGCATATTGTTTTTGATAGCGTTTGCACTCCAATAGATAAATAAAATAAATCTGTTTGCAATTTGATTCGTGGTATTTTTTCTAATTTAGTTGCTAAGAGAATGAATAACTTTGTTGATTTGAAGTGTTTGCAACATAGGTTATTCATAATATTAGATGTTTGTCAAAATTTATTGGATTTTATTGTCGGGGTTCTTATTGATTACTTAATTATCTAATATGTTATTGCTTCATCTTAGGTCAACGATAGGCTTCTTGAAAACAACACACACACACACACATACACACACACCTCATATATATATATATATATATATATATATATATATATATATATATATATATATATAATAGACAAAATGTAACCCGTTGGGTCACCCATTCAGCTTTGGGTAGTTAATTGAGATAAGGGAAAAGGGAGTTAGCAAAGCGACTTTTTTTTCAAATACGGTCAGACAAAACCTTAAAATCATTTTGTAAGCTTTCTAAGAAAGGGAATGTTTGACCTCATTTAAGCTACGGGTTGCTGGTTGTGAAATTTAACATAGAAATACATCTTACATGCAAATTAGCCTTACCGTTCACACTGTAAACCGCTATTTTTTGTATATACAAATACAATTGAATGTTATACAATTGCATGTTATAAGCTTGTAGATATGTTCCACTTATCTAACTCCGGTTTCGACCGGGGGCCCAGTGGCTTCGGCCCTGGACCGTACAAGCTAATGTCGTAAACTGCCACTTTGATTTAAAGGGGCAGGAATGGGTTTATTGCCCAGTGCCTGAAGCGCCCCCCTAGAAGGGGAATGCCGACGGGATCTACTCCACGTTTTGCACCCGTCACTCATGAGTCACGGCTCGTGGGTGGTCCCACATTAATAGGGCCTTGTGCCTAACCCGTACACGTTGGGTACATGGTAAATACCTAGTATATAGATATGGTCAACAGCATTAATAATGTAAAACAATTTTATTAATAATTGAGCAATAAATAAAATAAAATCATGAAAAATTTGACGTAAATAACTAAGGGAATTATGAGTAGAGTAGTAATATAGTTTTGGTTACAGACAGACAAACACACAATCTCCATTATAATAACACTAGCAAATATATGCACCCTCCGGGTACAAGTATATAAGTTTTAATGTAATAAAATATTATGTTAACTTAGAAAGGGTAATGGAACTAAATAAGATGCCGATAAAAAGATTTGAAACAGAGGGGAACAACTAAAAACTTGCTTTTTCTTCCCTCCGTCTTTCATTGCTAATTTTTCATAATTTAATTATTTAGTTAAATTAGGAAGTTACAGAATAGAATTTACTGTTAATATTGTTAATGGATTTATGGAGAGATTTTTGCTCATATTCATTAAGATAAAACCAAACAATTAGAAATCAATAATACTGAGCACATATTTATTAAAATCAAATTTTTAATATCAATATGCAAATTAACCTTCCCCTTCACACTACAAACCACTATATTTTGTATATATAAATACAATTGCATGTTAATAATATGTAGATATGGTCAACAGTATAAATAATTTAAAACAAATTTTATTAATAATTGAGGTTTGAATAAAAATAAAATCATGGAGAAGGTGATGTAAATAACTATGTGAATTGTGACTCGATTAGTAATATAGTTTCGGTTACAGACAGAAAAACACACAATCTCCATTATAATAAGATATTATAAAATATATTAATGAATCTGTGTCTAAATTTATAGAAGATTCCTTGAAATTCTACGTTATACCACAGCCGACTCGCCCACCTGATGTATCCTGTTGTGATTCCTTCCTCTGGGGAAAGCTGGAGGCTAAAGTCCTTAAAACTAGGCCAACTGATGAACTGAAATATTTTCATAGTCATGAAGTCGCTGCAACACCTGAAGCAATGGAGTAGGCAAACGCTACAGGATGACACTTCAGAAGTGCAAAGATCGTGAGGGTTAGCAGATGGACGATAGAATCTTTCCAGCCAAAGGAGATGAAAATATCAAAACAAAATTGAAAATATTGATTCTCATTTTCTTATATATATTTACCAACCTCTCCGCATGAGCAGGATGCGACACAAGGTCAATTTCTTAAGCGGAGTTCAACAGGTTTGAATTCAGAGTTTTCCTTCTCCTAGACCGGTTGCCTAACCAAGGTTAAAGAGCCCAGTCTGCCCTACTATTTACCCATAGCTGGAGGGAGAGTAGGATTCATACCTTTCCCAAGGGTATTAGCGCTAAGTGAAATGCAATTGCCACGTCCAGGATTTGAACTCGGGGCGACGTGTCCATTTCCCATGACCTTAACCATTACACCACGTGCTTCTCATTTTCTTATAGGATCTATATTACCTTTTTTGATTTACGTTCTAAGCCCGATATATCATTCTGCTGGTCCCCGTCTCTCTCTCTCTCTCACTCTCCCCCCCCTCTCTCTCTCACACACACACACACACACAACACACACACACAATATATCGGTTTAGCTCAGTTGGTAGATGTGTCCGGCTTGGTAACCACGAGGTTCCTGGTTCGATTCCGGCCCTCTCCACCTATGAGTAGCCCGTGGATATGTGCGTTAAAGTGAAGAGCTGATGGTAGAAGTGGCGCCCCGACTCAGATGCCCAAAACAATCTCCTTGGTCTAGCGCTAGTGAAAACGGGATAGACTCACTCACTGTCTGGCTGATACCGACTTTAAGCCACCCGACGACTTTAGTATATTATATATATATATATATATAATATATATATATATATATATATATATATATATATATAATATATATAACGATAAAATCTTATTCAATGAACATACGTGTGATCAGCTGCAATTAATCGGTAACTCGATTAATTCAGTGGATTTAACCTTTATTCTAGCGATGAAACTCGAGTAGGTTTCTGTTGTATCCATTCTTCAATATATATATATATATATATATATATATATATATATATATATATATAGGTATTTTGTATTGGAGAAAGGAAAATAAAATGCTTTATTATATTTATAATGAAATACCGTACAGTTTAAAAGCGTTTGTTACTATTGGTTTTAAAGTATCGTATTTGCTGCTTATCTTCAGGAGAAACCACTTTGAATTATGACAGCAAATTTTTAGTTAGTTATACACACGCAATTATATACACATGCATGATAATTAATTAATTAATTGATTAATTAATTAATTAATTAAGCAATTAATTATATACATTGCAATATTCATACTTCCAATAAAAGAGAAAATCTCAGACTGCCATTTGGTTATTATAAATTTATTTCAGCAGGTAACTGTATAAAAGAGTCGAATTTCGCCACATAGCCAACACACAATGGGGAAAAATGATAAAATAATAAAATCCCTCAAAATCCAAGAACCCTTTTTTCCAGTGGACTCTTCCTTATTTAAAAATATAAATAAATAAACGAATAAAGTATGTAAATAAAAAATGAAGACCTGGGTTTAACTTTGTGTCAAAACAGGATGTATCTAACTTATTTTTGTGTTTTATCTAAAACTAACAGATCATTCGTTCATTTTTTGATTGACAGATTTTAACCTTTTGTTGACCTGTTGTCTGGCTGGCCAGAGCCGATTAATAGAAAGTTAATTTAGAAAATCAGTTTGGGCTGGGTCACCAAACGAGACAGACGCAAATGGTGGTCCGTCCCCTTCGTTGCCATTAGTTTCACAGGTGGTTGTTTTTAAGTTAATTTATCAAAATAAAATAGAGCTCTAAAAAAGAATATCAAGTCTTGTGTTCGTTAATAAAACAAGCAACGGACACGGGAAGAAATCGCAAGACAAGAAGCAAAATAAAAGACCCAAGAAAAGCACTACCAAAAGAACAGTTGGTTAGTTGGGTTTACGGCATGTCAACCCTTGTTGGGTCATTTTATCCCGAGGACATTTTGTTTTATTCATTCTTGTTGGGTCCTTCATTTTTTAAAACACATTTTATTTTATTCAACCGTTAGATGGGTCCCTAACAGGTACTACCCCTCCGGTTCAGAGTGGACCTGGGTGTAATGGTGATGAAGGGGTACTCCACATTCCCCAGAGCTCCAGAATTGGAAATTCATCATCAAATAGAGTATCATACCCAGGAAACTAACACCCTCAGTCACTGCCTTGTAGCACATATATGATAAAAGGGTAGGAGCTTGCCATAAGGGCAATTAGGTTGGGCCAATCATATAATCGTATAGGTGCTAGGGGTTGATATGACCTGCTGATTGATCGGAGGGGACCTCTCCGACTGACCGTCTAGCCTAAGTAGGAGCCAAAGTGGAGTGTTGCATGTCATGGACTGCTCAGCAATCTAGGTTCCACCGTTTAGCATCACGGGTCGCCACCCACGGCTAACAGGTGGCCTCACTGGGGTGTAACCCCTTTGCAGAGGTGCTGTCGGTGTATTCTAAAGCCCCAGCCGACAAGGCTACGAAAGAAAAAAGAAGCCTAGCCACTCAACAGCCCAGATCCAAGACCAACAGAGCAGATTCATGCAGAGATATCTACGATTTTAGTGGCTATCCTTTAGGCTTCAAGCAAGAGCTCTTGTCCAGCGGAGATCCTTTGTATTAAGCAGAGTGCGATCCTTGGTAAAGAATCCTTTTGGTTGTTCCTTGGTGCTCCTCAATCTTACAAGTCCTTCGTCAATGATTGCAAATGAACGTCACTCAGTATCAGTGATTAAGTAGTTAACCAACCACGTATTCGGGCTTCTGATTGGCTGAGGTATAAATCACGTGACTTCGCTTAGTCTATAAATTTAAGTGGTGTATTGTAGCCCGGCTTATATCACTAAATAATCCAACGATAGTAACAGAAATTGGAATATTCTAAAATATGGATAAGTAAGGTTATGCAATAAAACCATATTACACAGCGAATTTTTTTTTTTATCAAAATCCAAAAGTTTTTGGTATGTTTTTGAAATTGAAGTGTTCCTTTTTTTTCCTAAACATTTTCCAATGCAATCTAATACGATTTTTCTGAGTTCGAAGTAAACACTTTCTTTTTTTTTTCCTGTTATCGATTTCTATAAATAATATCGCTGGTTCCATCG
>CM042162.1:76575374-76587874 GCA_023376005.1 Doryteuthis pealeii
ACCATCCTCAGGCTGCTAATAGATCTTCTGATATAAATAGATCTTCTGCTAATAAAGCTCCTACAAATTTGTGGTTGAGCACTGTGATTTCTTTGTTTCATCCCAAAAACTTTTTTAAAATATCTATCTATCTATCTATCTATCTATATATCTATATATAATATAATATATATATATATATATTATATATATTCTTTAAAGACATTTGTCTATCTATCTATCTATCTATCTATCTATCTATCTATATATATTATATATATATATATATTCTTCAAGAGACATTTCTATCTATCTATCTATCTATCTATCTATAATATATATATATATATATATTCTAAGAGACATTTGTCTATCTATCTATCTATCTATCTATATATATATATATATATATATATATATTCTTTAAGAGACATTTGTTTCACACCTATGTTAATAACCAATTGAGTAAAATAACAATTATCATTTCTTATCGATTTGTCCTCCATTATATTTTTAGAATTTTCGATTTTACATTAATTACTTTTTTTTTTATAATTATTCAAGAAATTTGAAAAAAATGTTGAATTCACTTTATATGTTCCTGACACGCAATTCTTAAATATCGTAATCAAACTTCCATTTTTTCGCCATTGGAGCAAATTTATTTCGTTGTTATTTTTTTCAAAATTTTTAGATGTGTTTAAATATAAATTTCTTAATTGTTATTTTTGGGATGCTGATCTTATATCAAATTATAATACATTTTCTTTTCTGAAACAACATTAGGAATTAGACGTTACTGCATATTAGTGATGAGATATATTATTATGTATTTATATATATATATATATATATATTATATATATATATATATATATATATATATTATATTTTCCATACGTTCTATTTTGTCAAACGTTTAATTATTATATTACGATCGATGCCGTCTTTCCATATCTTCAATATTTTTATTTCTAATTTCTAAGTCAACATTTTGCAAGATAACAATTTTTCAAATTTAAAATTGGAAAAATAATTACATTCATTATTTCTTCTATACTAAATAACCTATGACCCCCCATATATATTATATATATATATATATATACATATTGTTCACTACCCTTTTACCTACCTCATATATATATATATATATATATATATATATATATATATATATATATATATAATATATGTGTGTGTGTGTGTGTGTGTGTGTGTGTGAGTGTATGCATGTGAGTCTATCTATCCATATCTCTATATATATAATAAAATTTGAAAATGACAGAATATATATATATATATATATATATATATATATATATATATATATAAATATATGTGTGTATGATTGACAAGTTGATTTGGCGAGTTTCGTGACTCTGCATTCTAGGTTCTCTGGTTCGATCTCTGTCGGGGGGAGATCGTAGGTATACACTGCTAATAAGACCAAAATTAGGTCGGAACAGTGTTCCTCACACCGCACACGGTATTCGCCGAATTTGCTTGGCATGATTATTCCAATTATATAAACTAGCAAATATATGCACCCTCCGGGTGCAAGTATTTAAGTTTTAATATAATAAAACATCATATTAAATTAGAAAGGCTAATGAAACTGAATAAAAATTCAGATAAAAAGATTTGGAACAGAGGGGGTATTATTGAAAAATAGAACAACTTTGAAACTAACTCTTCCATCATTTTCCGTTACTCCCGTCTTTCATTGATAAATTTTCCTAATTTAACTGTTTAGTTAAAATAGGAAGTAAAGAATAATATTACAGTTATTTCTTCTTGTTAAGGGATTTCTTTTAAGATTTATTGAAGAGATTTTTGCTCATATTCAATAAGATAAAACCAAACAATTAGAAATCAATAATACTAAGCATATATTTATTAAAATCACATTTTTAAGATCAATATGCAAATTAGCCTTCCCATTCATACTGTAAACTGCTATTTTGTTGTATATATAAATACAATTGCATGTTATTAGTATGTAGATATGGTCAACAGTGTAAGTAATATAAAACAATTTTATTAATAATTGAGGTTTAAATAAAAATAAAATCATGGAGAATATGATGTAAATAACAAAGGGGATTGTGACTTGTATGGTAATATAGTTTCGGTTACAGACAGACAAACACACAATCTCCATTATAATAAGATATAAATATATATTTCAATTATATAAATATAAATATATATATATATATATATATCATACTCTATGGTTTCATAGATGCTTGACACAGCTGTTGTAACCCTTTATCTGCGTGTCAGTTACGCGAGGCTTTCTACGCAGTAAGTCACAAACTTCTCTTTATGTCATACCTATCTTCAACTATCTTCAATGACTCTTTCCTTTAGGACATTTATTTATACTGTTTTTGTTTCCTTTTTGTTGGACTTTGCTCAGACAATAAAGTCTGTTTGTCATAACTCTTTGTCGGGATTTGTCCTCTATATATGTCAAGTGTTAGGTAAACTTTTGGAATAACTTAACGCATTGTGAGAAATTTTTACTATCTTTTGAGTAATACCTAAAACATCTTCAGAGGCAGATATACCCTTTGGATGTTTCTCAATATACAGTGCAGCTGAATATATATATATATATATATATATATATATATATATATATATATATATATATATATATATATATATATGAGGTAAAATATAAGGAATGAAAGAACAAAAATCAGACAAAAATGTGTAGTATATTTCGCTGGAGTTTTGAACTCGGCTTCATCGGCTTTTATTGAATTATTTTTTCTACCTACCTCCCTCAACTCTCTTCCCATCTGATTCTCTTCTTATCTCCCCCAAAGATGTCCCCTATAACCAATCAAATCTTTCCCTCACCTCAAAACTTCCCCACCTACCTACTTCCCCCTTCCATAAAACACTTGTATGACCCGAATAATTCAATAAAACCTGATGAAGCCGAGATCAACCTCCAGCGAAATATACTACACATTTTTGTCTGAGTTCTGTTCTTTCATTCCTTATATTTTACCTCATATATATATATATATATATATTATATATATATATATATATATATACATTTACTGTTTTTGTTTTCTTTCTGTTGGACTTTGCTCAGACAATAGGCCGTACTATTTTTTGCATCTACCTCCCACATGTTTGTATCAATATGGCATATCCTCATGTCTCTCCCGCAGACATCTTTAAATCGTAGGCGTGGTCTACCTACCGATCGGGAGCCTTTTACTAATTCGCCATACAAAAGATCTATTGGAATGCAGCCATTTTCCATTCTCCTGACATGTCCAAGCCAGCGAAGGCGCCTCTCACAGAGAATAGAGAACATGCTGTTCATGTCGGCGCAATCCAGCACGACTGTGTTGGGTACATTATCCTGCCAGCGGATGAATAGAAAACTTCGTAGACATCAGAGATGAAAACTATTGAATTTCCTTTCGTGGCTTGTATATATAAAGGGTTAATTTATTTGTTTAGTGGCATATCAACCTTTGTCGGTTATTTAATGCCGAAGATATCCTTGTAGAAGAACAGTAGTCGTACTATTTGACCCATAAATGGGAGGATGAGTGGGTTCGTAGGTTTCCCAAGGGTATATGCCCGAAAGTGGACGTAATCAGACGACTTGGGTTCGAACTGGCATACTACGATATCGAAGTCCAATACGTAAGCCACTACGCTACGGGGAGTCTTCCAAAGGATTACTTTGCACATTTTTCATTCCCCTTGCCGATGTTCTGAAATTTATTTGAACATTTTTTAAACTTGTAATCCCTTACTTGGTCTATTATGAGAGAGGATATATATATATATATATATTATATATATATATATATATATATATATATATATATATATATATATATATATATATATGGCAATTGTGTATATGTGTATGTCTGGAAGAAACTTCGAAAATAAAACAATTAACGACAAAGTAAATATATATATACATTCACTATCCCCAGGGTTTGGTTTTTGAGCAAAAATAATGAAGATTTTATTTATATTCGGGAAGATATTTAAAAATTAAAATTTGTATATATGTAAAATGTACAAAAAAAAAGGGGGCGGTTTCGTACATTCGTAACAAAACTGCTATGCTCACACAGCTGCCCTAAAGTTTGAGACTTTGAATATTTAAAAAAAAATCTTTTTAAGAAAATGCCGATATATTTTGATAACCAAAGCTTTTATCGGAAAACCGATAGTAGAAGTGTATGTTTCTCCAGGACTGGCCTGGTGAGTCATCTGAAAACACAAGGATACAGTGTCAAATGCTACTGGCACTCAAGTATATAAAAAGAACAGGAAATGGTCTTACACGTGCACGAGTTGACAGCCAACATATATGAGAGAATGAGAGAGATCTTAAAATTGTATCTGGGTTTAAGATTATTCATTTATTTATTTGTTTGTTATGCCTCCTTGGGCATCTCACATTTTTACTATTTTCTCATGTTAATATTTAAAAGAAAAAAATCTTTGCACAGAACATATAAGAATATTGATACAATATGTATAAGTAAAGTAAAGTTGGCATGGGGGTGCTAATGTTGGTATTAGCCAGACAGCGAGGAAGTCTATTCCCTTTTTGCTTGACCAGGGTGATTGTTTTTCCTGAGCTGGAACGCCACATCTACCGTCAGCTCCCCACTTTACATTGGTTCCTGAATTTGATTCCGTTGTAGGTTCGTCCGTGTGGCTTTCAAATGATCCATCGAGTGAAGCAATGCATAGTGTGTCAACACACCAACTACCACTATATTACCAACCACAGCGTGTCCCAATCACGACTTGAACCGCTTTGGTCACGTGATAGAATGTTGGATTATTTTCTTTGCATAAAAGGTGTGCTAGAATCCGCAACTTAAACCTATAGACTCGGCATGGTCTTGCCATTATTTCTGATATTATCCAAAACTGTTGGTAAGATTAGGTAATTTGTTCCAAAAATATATTATTCTATTAGCAAAAATGATGGCGGCAAAACCAAACCCAATCACTTATCTGAAGGCTGTCGACCTGAGGAGTTACCGTAACAAGGGCTCCATCCACCGCCCACCTAAAAGGGCAGTTAACTAGGCGAGTCGCTCATATGACACATAGGGGTCGCGCGTCCCGTGTTCGCACGTCGTCGTGTCATTTCGCCGTGTCGCTGGCCGTCTCATTGTCGAAAGTCAACCCCCGCACCGTGTCCGGGAACGCACTCATATGTCATAAGGAAAAACAACAGTAACAAACAAAGAGAGACGGACAAGGCAGGTTAGGGTGAAGAGTCCAAGTGATTAGGAAGAGATTATAGCACCAGGCGGTTCTATTCTGCTACTCTATCACCGTTGGGTCCAGTCGAATAGGGGGGGGTCCAAATGCTCGTCTCGGCTCTCGGTCCAACTCTGCCAACTCCCCCCTCTGCAAACTCAACCAACTCGACTGCCAACTGAACTGAACTCTACTGCCTTTCGACTTCCACAGCCCCTGAACTAAACTTGACTATATATATATATATATATATAAAATTCCCCCCCATCATCTCCTTGACCTGGCTAAACCTTGACAATTCTTTTGTTTGAAATAAAAAAAAACTAGCACAATAATAAAAACAATAAAAATAAAAGCAAATAAAAAAAAACAATACTAGTACAAAGTTAATTCCAGACTTTTAGTCTCCGGTATTAAAGACTAACAATAACTAGTACAATGTCCCTTGTAACTAAATCCTTACTCTAAATAAATAATTTATATTACAAACAGAAACAAATCATCCCAGATTGTATATCATATGCATGCCAGTGCACCAAACTGAAAAGTACTAAAATCATAGTGCTAAACTAAAAAAAGCTCTCCCCAACACTTTACTTATCGGACGAGAACCGACCAGCACTGACGCGTATCAACAACACTCTACCACGACGACAAGTAGAAATCCCTTTCTAGCGTCAACTCACCAACTAATTGTTAATTTCACCTCTCAAGATAAGTCTTGTAGCAAATGCCATCAAATTTGCAGCATTTTGTAACTTTGTCTAATACATGTGTATAATTTTCAATTGTGTTGTTTGTCTTCTTTCATCCGAATAATTGCCGACCACCAGGAGAATTAAGAGCTCCCTACGAACCCCGTAATTCCTCTTACTTTTTGTTTGTTTTGTACAATAAATATGGGACATGTCTTTTTACATAGATGATAATAAAATTACATATTCTCATAATATTTTGTATAAAAACGTCCAGTTGTTTGTTAGTTTCAAGGGACGACCGAACGCAATCGCTATAATCAGTTTCTTCAACCGCAAAAAGTCCCCTCTCGCAGTATTTTGCCGGCAACACTCACAGTAGTCCTTGCTCAATTCGTCAAAAGTTCACTCCCTTAAAAACGTACGTCACATTTCACTTTAAGAAGATCAAAGCACGACACCTCGTTCTGTGTCAAGGTAGGAGTTAGATAATAAGTAAATACCTTCCCCACGATCTTACATCCGGGCTAATCACACGCAGCCCGACCCTTGCGGAATTTGCATATTCAACAGGGATGACAGTAGTCTGTCTACGAGCCATCCCTCGTGACGAGGAGGCTGCGTGTTCAATATCTCGAGTCACTCGCTACCCCCCCCACCACCACCTCGCGCAGACCAGTCTTATTCGGACGCACTTAGTCCTTGGGGGTAGGGAATTCTCAATTCCACGGTCCCCATTTCCGCCACTCGCATCGTGTTCTCTGTCACAATACGTATTATCAATTAGGGCACCCCATTGTAGTATATTGGTAAGCAAGCTAGCGAGTTCGAACCTCACTGGGTGCCTAATACTTATGACCTTGTGTCACATCCTACCCGTGGCTAACGGGTGGGGTAAAGTAAAAAGTCGTTGCGGTGGCTTAAATTCGGTATCAGCCAGACAGCGAGGGAATCTATCCCCTTTTCACTAGTGCTAGACCAAGGATATTGTTTTTTGGCGTCTGAGGTGGGGTACCACACCTACCATCAGCTCTTTTTACGTGTTGTCTTTTACTAATTAGCAGGTATCTTATAACTTTTAACTGGTAATTTAGTATCTAATACATTTTACACACCGCTCATATACTTTTTAACTTTTTTATTTTTAAAATGAAAAAATAAAGATGAAAATAAATAACAAGACTTTGGATTTTTTAAAATTCAAGTTTATTTCATTTTAATTTTTTTAAATATTTTTAGATTTTTTGTTTTCCCTTCGAATGATTTGAATGAGAAATGACGGATTTTTGTCGCGAAGGACAAAGAAAAAAAAAAAAAAAGAAAAAAAAGAAAAAGAAAAAAAAAAAAAAAAAAAAAGAACATTGGAATAGAACATTTGTTTAGAATAGGGTTAAAATCTTTAAACAATAACAATATCATCATAATCATCATCAGCATCATCATTAACAACAATAAACAATGACCAGTTGTGGAAGTTCTCACATTTATCAACCTTAGTTACGTGTACACACACACACACACACACACACACACACTCATATATATATATATATATATATATATATATGTATGTATATATATATATATATATATATATATATATGTGGATGTGTTTAAAGAGGAAAGATTTTATTAGTCTTGTAAAAGAAGAGAAATTAAATGAAAAATATTTTCTCTATTCAAGTTTGTTTTCTTGGTTATTATGTAGTTGGCTGTCTGATGAAACTAGGTTCATTTATTGAGTTATGGTCGAAATAAATTTATAATAGCCAAATGACGGTTTGTTAAGCTTTTTTCTTTCTTATTTAAAGGATATATATATATATATATATAGTATGTGGTTGTTACTAGCTCAATTGGTGTGTTAGAGCTGGACCATGTTTCTGTGGTATTGTTAGTGGAGTGCTCGACATCAGTGATAAAGCTATTGTATATATAAGAATAAACATATATTAGTACACGCACGCACGCACACACACGCACACACACACACGCACACACACACACACACACACACATATATATATATATATATATACATTTATTGCATGGAAGTAATTCTGGGTTTCTGGATTTCATACCTGTCAGTATTCCTCAGAGAGAGTTACAAAATCAATTCGATGCAATATATATATATATATATATATATATATATATATATATATATATATATATATATGAAGTGGACAAACAATCTGTTTGAGATGGCGATAGCCGACAATTTTGGGGAGATTATGAGCTTAATTGAAGTCATACCTAATTTGAAAATTAATTAGCTATAATTAGATAAATTAGGCGTGCATATCGGTTTAAATGTAAGGCATAAACAAATCGAGAAAATGTCAATGCTGAAATGTACATACAGAGATTGACATTTTCTCGATTTGTTTACGCCTTACATTTAAACCGATATACACGCCTAATTTATCTAATTATAACTAATTAATTTTCAAATTAGGTAAGACTTCAATTAAGCACATAATCTCCCCAATATATATATATATATATAATATATATATATATATATATATAATATACTAGCAAATATATGCACCCTCCGGGTGCAAGTATTTAAGTTTTAATATAATAAAAATATCATGTTAAATTAGAAAGGCTAATGAAACTGAATACGAATTCAGATAAAAATATTTGGAACAGAGGGGGGTATAATCGGAAAATAGAACAACTTTGAAACTGACTGTTCCACCATTTTCCCTTACTCCCGTCTTTCAGTGGTAAATTTCCCTAATTTAACTATTTAGTTAAAATAGGAAGAAAAGAATAAAATTACAGTTATTTCTTTATGTTAATAGATTTCTGTTAAGATTTATCCCCGAGATTTTTGCTCATATTTATTAAGATAAAACCAAACAATCAGAAATCAATAATACTAAGCATATATTTATTAAAATCAAATTTTTAAAGATCAATATGCAAATTAGCCTTCCCATTCACACTGTAAACCGCTATTTCGTTGAATATATAAATATAATTGCATGTTATTAGTGTGTAGATATTGTTAACAGTCTTAATGATGTAAAACAATTTTACTAATAATTGAGGTTTTAATAAAATAAAAAATAAAATCATGGAGAATGTGATGTAAATAACAAAGGGAATTGTAACTTGTATAGTAATATAGTTTCGGTTACAGACAGACAAACCCACAATCTCCATTATAATAAGATATATATATGCGTGTGTGTGGTTGTGTGTGTGTGTATGCATATTTAGACACCGTTTTTTCTTATTATTATAGTATTAAGCAAGGTGGACATTTCGTGTCTGACGAGTTTTTTTTCGATCTTTTCAAGTTTTCGGCCAATCCTAATATCAAGGTTGAATCTGTTGATTAGTACACCAACATTTTAATCCCTAATACTTTCAGCATTCCCAAGTGCCATCATCAGGGGTGGTAATTATTGAGTGTGTTCCTGGTTCTATTTAAGCACGGAATGTGGCTAAACGATAAAGTAGTATTGGGAATAAATAGGAAGTGGAACTCACAGAAATTACATGAAAGGGTTCGGGGATTGGGAGGGGGAGAATTGGCGGGAAATTAATTATAAACATCTTAGAATATGTTTGCTGTATTCAGAGTATATTTTGCTTAATATACAAGGCCTCAAGAATTTGGAGGTTATCTTTGTCACCATTTCAAATTGTTAATTTTGAGCATGCACTTTGTTTGTTTCAGGTTTTGTTTAGTCTACTGTGCAGCAAACTAGAATCTGAAAATCCTCAAAACAACAATTTTTATGTTATATTGTGATTAGGTTCTTATTTAAGCATTTAAGAAATTAAGTATATATATATTATATATATATATATATATATATATATATATATATATATATATATATATATATATATATATATATATAACAGTCATGAGGGTAAGGAGTTTGAGAGTTGAAAGTTTTGTCGGGTTTCGCTGCCGGCTAAAATTATATATATAATATATATATATATATATATATTATGGGAGTAAAATATACAACCAGCATTTCTCATATTACGCGAGTCATCCACCATTTCCACACAACATTTCACCACATGACCTGATGAAGTTTACATAAAACGAAATGTTATAACGTCGGCTTCACGATCAGGAATAAACTCATCTTTTGGAATACTTCGTGTGTTTTATTCTTTCTACACACACACACACACACACACACACACACACACGCGCGCGCGCGCATATATATATATATATGTGTGTATTGTATGTGTGTGTGCTCTTTTAGAAATTCCCGGTTATTAGAGGGGTAATGCATGTGATTTTAAGTGTAGGGAATATGTATGTAGGTCCTTACATTTCTTTAGCGGGACAAATTACGTTTGTGGGAGCACAAAGTGAGCATGAACAAGTCTGGGGTGCAAAATGAGGAGATTCCTCCAGATGAGTTTAGCGCGCGACTACAGAGATTAAACTCACAGCCTCCTGATCGTATGTCGTCGCTCGAAGTCAGACTACCTCATTGGCACGTATGAAAATTTCTACATTGCGTTGGTAGTGCTGGGCGCGATTGGCCCGGATGCGGGATCCTGGTCAGGGAAGTTAATCATTATTTAAGGCCTGCCCTTCCACAGCGAGTGAGTTGCGTTTTGATATTGTTTACGAGAACTCAGACGTGCTACGAACAAGAGGCAAGTGAGCTTTGGCGGAGGACTGCTGGAAAATTGTTGCTGGCGGAAGGACTTGGTCAGGGAATTTTGAATCACCGAAAACAATCGCAGTAATTAAAACTTGGAAATCTAAAAATTTAGGAGCTAGCTTAATTGCTGACAGACAAGGTGGCTTTTAAGCAAGTTAAATATAAAAATTAAATGGACTCTCTCATCGATTTCGACGCATGAAGGTTCATTCAATGAACAACATACACATTGTTTTGTTTATAGAGGTGAAGTCTTGTGTTGGACGATCCACAGTCGATAGGAAAGAATTGGTGTACAAGGAATGCTACAAACCCAATCAACGACTGACCTCAGGAGTTTCAAATTCAGAGTTTTCCATCTTCTAGACTGGTTACCTATCCAAGGTTAAAGAGCCCAGTCTGCCCTACTATTTAACCCATAGATGGAGGGTGAATATATAGATTTATACCTTTGCCAAGGGTATTGGCGCTATGTGAAATGCCATCAGCCTTGTCTAGGATTTAAATCATATACTTTGCCATATTTTTAAATAAAGAGTGCTCAATATCAGTGATATAGCATGTATATTTTGATAGAAACAATGTATATACATTAATCATATACTTTGCCATATTTTTAAATAAAGAGTGCTCAATATCAGTGATATAGCATGTATATTTGATAGAAACAATGTATATACATTAATCATATACTTTGCCATATTTTTAAATAAAGAGTGCTCAATATCAGTGATATAGCATGTATATTTGATAGAAACAATGTATATACATTAATCCTCTACTTATATACTGGCCGACGAGTTCATTTCCCACGACTCTAACCATTATGCTACGCGCCTTCAAAACATAAAAGAGAAAATGAAAAAAATACAATTAAATAGCCAATGTTTCTTTTTACTTTTTTTTTTTGAAGGGTGTTGAAAACATTGCGACAAAACTGTCGCAATGTTTTCAATCAGCACCCCCACCCAAAAAAAAAAGAAAAGAAAAAAAAAAAGGAACACTGGCTATTTAATTGTATTCTTAACATCCAAAAAGGTCAAACCTAATTCAAATAAATTTCGCTGACTGATCGATCGACCGATCGATCATATAGTGACGTAAAAAAAACTACGATAGAAAACAAATAAATAAACATCGATAATTATTATATACAGACTGTTTAGAAATTAAGAAGTATAAAATAAAATATTCTATTTTGGATTTATCTTCCTTGAGATTTCAGATCATTCTGAATTTGTAATTATATATATATATATATATTTAAGAAATGGATATAAAGTAACCTACTCGTGTTTCATCATCTGAATCGTCAGGGTTACATCCGCTGAATTAATCGAGTTTTCGATTAATATCAGTTGGTACCAATATCGAAAACTCGATTAATTCAGCGGATGTAACCTTGACGATTCAGATGATGAAACTCAAGTAGGTTACTTTATATCCATTTCTTAAATAAATTTTGCTCTACATTGTATTGAGCACTTTGTATTTGTTTTTTCACAGTCTTAAGCCCTGGATTCTGTGCGCTCCCAACGATCGTGCCCGTACCTACCGGTAAGCCACTACTCATACATTAACGTATATATATATATATATATATATATATATATATATATATTATTTTGGAAAAGGTGACTTACCGGTGATTATGGTCACAATGGTTATTTGATGCAAAATTCAGAAAGGTAAGACAGTGATATAACAAAGGAAAAGTGCTCAATACGTTAGTAGAGCAAATTTATTATAATATAGGTAAAAGAGATAACCTACTTATCGCGAAAGACACACTCGTGTAATCGACTGCAATTAATCAGTATCTTGATTAATTCAGTGGATTTAAGCCTGATGATCCTTATGGTGAAACTCGAGTGGGTTATCTCTT
>CM042162.1:76592874-76597874 GCA_023376005.1 Doryteuthis pealeii
CGTGGGTCACCCATTCAGTCACCCATTCAGCTCTGGGAAGATTATTGAGATTAGGGAAAAGGGAGTTAGCAAAGCAAATAGGATTAAGAAAATAAATAAATAAATACGACCGGACAAAACTTTAAAATTTTGAAAGCTTTTTAAGAAAGGGAATGTTTGAACCTAATTTAAGTTACCAGTTGCTGTTTGTGAAATTTAACATAGAAATATATTTCAAATTTTCCCATCTCTTTCTCTCTCTCTCTCTCTCTCTCTCTCTCTTCTCCTCTCCTCTCCTAGAGAAAATATCATTATATAACGAGGAGGTAATCAAGAGATACATAGAAGGGAAGAAAGTGATATGCAGAAAGAAAAGTAAGGGGTTGATCAGTTTTTTTGACTTGATTGCAAATTACGACTAATTAGAATCAATTAAAACCGAGTTTTTTCCCAAACATAATTCAATTCTAAAAGTAAGGAATACTTTAGTATAATTTTCGTGTCATTAAACTAAACAGTAAAAAGCCTTTAGGAAGTGAAAGTTGATTAATTCAGCCTTAGTATAATAATAGATAGATATATGGTCGTCTTGAGAGCAAAACAGCAATGTTTGTATGTGTGTGTGTGTGTGATAGAGAGATAGAGATAGAGATATATATATATAGAGAGAGAGAGAAGATGAATGTTTAGTCAACTAAAATGGTTTCTATATTTTTGCAATAACAATTTCCGGTTGCAGTTATCAATATCACGGTTTAAAATTTCCCATCAGCCATTGTGTTTACCCGCCAAAATTAGTTTATACCCATTTATTGTCGCTTAAAGTTATCACGAATATCTCGGGTAAATGATAAATGTGAAAAAAAAAAAACACACACAAAAGGGGGGGGGGAGAAAAAAAACAGAAAAAAAAAAGATCGGCTTTGTTTTTTTTTAAGGGAAAAAAATCTAGCAGATTGTTGGTTGATCCGGTTTGTTTCTTTGTTTAATGGCATATCAACCTTCGTAGGTTATTTAATGCCAAAGCCATCCTTGTAGAATAATAGTTGTGGTACTATTTAACCCATAGCTATGTTAATAAGGAAATTCCTTACCTTTCCCAATGGTATTAGTCAAAAGACAATGTAATAGCGTGACTAACTCGCTCCCCACCACCGAAAAAATGTTTATAACCATTTATTGTCTTAAAGTTATTTCGACTAAATGAAAAAGAAAAAAAAAAAACAAGAAACAAAACCAAAAAATCACACACAAAAAAATAAAAAAATAAACAGAATAAAAAAGATTAGCTTTGTTTTTTAGAGCATTTTATGAAGAAAAAAAATCTAGCAAACAGTTCACTGATCAGTAAAGTTTAATTTCCGTTTAATGGCATATAAACCTTCGTAGGTTATTTAATGCCAAAGCCATCCTTGTAGCATAACAGTAGTGATACTATTTGACCTGTAGCTATGTTGATAAGGGAATTCATATCGCTCCCAATGGTATTAGTAAAAAAGTCAACGGAATAGCTTGACTAGCCCCCCCAAAAAAAGTTTATACCCATTTATTGTGTCTTAAAGTTATCATGAATACCTCGGCTAAATTAAAAATGAAAACAAAAAAAAGAAACAAAAAAATCCCAAGAAACAAAAAACAAAGTGTGTATCGTGTTTTACGAGAAAATTATTTACAAGCAAGAAATAGTCACGTAATCTTCTTCTCTATTAAATTTAGACATGATTGTGAATTTAACTGAGTCCGATTTAGTTTTGCGTATATCCGCTGATAGATAAGGTAGGTTAGCGAAGATATAATGTCATCGATACTTGGTAACTGTCAGTTTCTCACCTATGCGATTTTCACACCAAGTGATTTACGTGTTTCTTTGGAAGGGGGGACACATGAAATTCAACGATGTTTTTATCTAATTTAATTCCTTTTTATTAACACTTTAATTGCTGTTTGTAATTTTCTTCAAACCGATGAACGTGTTCTTGTTGTCTTTTACAAGAGAAATAATTCGCTCTTGAGAGAATGCGTGGGTTCCTTCTTCGCGTGTTTGGCGCCAATTGGAAATAAAGAATTAAAAAAAATTTGGACCTGTTCGCGCCAAATTTTGTTTTGACAACGAAGACAACAATTTTAGAGAAACGCCATCTTAGAATCATCAAATTCATAACAGTTCTATGACGCCATATTGTTACGAGAGGCATAATGTTTGGATAGCCGGCATTTTTAATTATCTAAAGAGTGAAAAGATGTCCTTGAATGTCAAATCTGTTTCTGTCATAATAGAACGCGGAGCCAATAACAACATAACACACGCCTGATTTTGGCGGGTAAAGGAGGCCAGTAATGAACCGTCACCCGCCACCCGTCACTAAGTAGCAACCGATTCCAGAATAGTGCAAGCCAAAAGACACTTATCAATTGGAATTCAATTTTCGGTCTAATGCAAATAGAAATTGTATGATTATCTAAAGGTATGATATACAAGAAATTGCCACTTATATTTATGGACTTACCCAAAATCAGGAGCAGTCGCTGACCAATGAAAAAAAGACATGTATTTAAAGTCGTTGGTAATTGTGCCCCCTGAAATCAGTTGCTAACTGGTCTTAATACCTGAAGAACCATGACTGAATTCTCTATTACAAGTGCCCTCTTGTTCTATCAACGAGGTACAAGATATACAAGAAATTGCCACTTATATTTATGGACTTACCAAAATCAGGAGCAGTCGCTGTCCAATGAAAAAAAGACATGTATTTAAAGTCGTTGGTAATTGTCCCCCTGAAATCAGTTGAAACTGGTCTTAATACCTGAAGAACCATGACTGAATTCTCTATTACAAGTGCCCTCTTGTTCTATACGAGGTACAAGATATACAAGAAATTGCCACTTATATTTATGGACTTACCCAAAATCAGGAGCAGTCGCTGACCAATGAAAAAAAGACATGTATTTAAAGTCGTTGGTAATTGTCCCCCTGAAATCAGTTGCTAAATGGACTTAATACCTGAAGAACTACAACTGGATTCTCTGTTACAAGTGCCCTCTTGTTCTATAACGAGATACAAGATATACGAGAAATTGCCACTTATATTTATGGACTGACCCAAAATCAGGAGCAGGCATTGACCAATGAAAAAAATGCCTTTAAGGTCGTTGGTAATTGTCCACTTGAAATCAGTTGCTAACTGGTCTTAATACCAGAAGGACTACAACTGGATTCTCTGTTACAAGTGCCCCCTTTTTCTATAACGAGGTACAAGATATACGAGAAATTGCCACTTATATTTATGGACTTTACCAATATCAGCAGCAGACATAGACCAATGAGAAACTACACAGAATGCTATTTCTCTGAATTTTTGAGATGAGGCTTGATAATTAGTATTATTTAGTGAGGGGCAGTAGTAACATGGAATAATAATTAACACAAATTAACACCTGTACCCCAGCTAGGGTTAGCGGAATGAGAACAGGATACCCCCGTGGACTGAATAAAGAGTTAGATTCAAAGTCCCCGATTACGACAAGGTTCCCGAGTTCGAAAAGAAATACCCGAAGAAGGCCGGAGGTATATTGGCCGAAACGTTGTACAGATAACAATGAAGATGAGGACAATAGTCTGAATAATACAAATAATACTGACACAAAATGCATTTAATGTTGTTGGTAATTGACCTGAAATCAGTTGCTAATGGATTTAATACCAGAAGGACTACAACTGGATTTTATGCTATAAGTACACTTTTGTTCTACCTAAGATTTCAAGGACTACGGCTGGATTAACGCTATGTCAAATGCAAAAAGCCTCGACCAGGATTTGACCTCGCGTGGACGAGTCCATTTCCCACGACTCTAACCATTACACCACATGTCTTTACTATATATATACAAGGTATGTCAAAAGAATATCGATATTTTTGTACTTTTTAACACACCTTGTATTCTGAAAAAAAAAGTTCGATCCATTCTTCATTTCTATCTTGATAGATACAGCTTAGAACTTGGTAATTTTTTGACACACCTTGTATTCTGTAAAAAATTAATAAATAAATGTTATTTTTTTTTTAGAATATAAGGTGTGGCAACACATAGGAGGCTTGTGCTGAAAACCGAGCGACCTGGCACATTCTCGTCAAACAAGGGACGATAAAGAGTGAAAAAGAAAGGAAAGAAGCCGCCACAGAAAAGAGAGCCAGAAGGAAGGAGAGACAACAGCAAGCATCACTGTTTGTTTGCTTCAAAAATTGTTTTTTTTAAAGCCACTCACGCAGTTGCAGAATTTTTAAAAAGTGGACACTACACCATCGTCTTTTGTATTCGGAAGGATACAAACAACAGAACGTACAAAAATGTAGATACTTTTTACACACGTTATATGTGTATGTGTGTGTGTGCGTGTGTTGTGTGTGTGTGCGCGTGTGTGTGTATGTGTGCGTGTGTGATACAAAGAAAGAAAGAAAAGAAGGAAAAAGAAAGAAAGAAGGAAAGAGAAAGAATGAGTGATACAAAGAAAGAAAGAAAGAAGGAAGGAAAGAGAGAGAAAGAGACAAGAAAAGAAAGAAAGAACGATTCAGACAAAGAATGAATGAAAGAGAGAGAGAGAGAAGGTAAAAAAGAAGAATGAGTGATACAAAGAAAGAAGAAAGAAAAAAGGAAAAAGAAAGAAAAAAGAAAGAAAGAAAGAGAGAAAAGAAAAGAAAGAAAAACGATTCAGACAACGAATGAATGAAAGAGAGGAGAGAGAAGGTAAAAAGAAAGAATGAGTGATACAAAGAAAGAAAGAAAGAAAAAAAAAAAAAAGAAAAAAGGAAAGAGAAAGAAAGAGAGAAAAGAAAAGAAGAAAGAACGATTCAGACAAAGAATGAATGAAAGAGAGAGAGAGAGGTAAAAAAGAAAGAATGAGTGATACAAAGAAAGAAGAAAGAAAAAAAAAAAGGAAAAAGAAAGAAAAAAGGAAAGAGAAAGAAGAGAAAAAGAAAAAGAAAGAAGAACGATTCAGACAAAGAATGAATGAAAAGAGAGAG
>CM042162.1:76602874-76624336 GCA_023376005.1 Doryteuthis pealeii
GGTGGATGGGTGTAATTGATTGCAGAATGAAATGTTAGTTGATGTTGAATGAAATGAGAGAGAAGAGTGTACGGAGCTCCAGATTATTGTAGTATACATTTTGATAAACAGATCGAGTGTCCGATTGAAGTGTGGGTTCCCATTTACTTAAATGAATAACCAAAACACCTCATATAATAAAAAAATTCACTCCAATTCAATGAAATAAACAAAACGAATGTAGCCATACAAAACAGATCTCATTTAGATATAGAATTAACATTTTCCTTAAAGAGACATAAACGTTTTAGCTACAAACATTTCCTAAAATATGCGGGTCATAGAATATTACAACATAGAATATTACAAAAAAAAAAATGAAAAGGTTACATCTCGGATCCCCGTTGGCAGCCCGGATATCACCAAACAGATACAAAGGGAGCATCACCATCTCAAATCGAACTTCCTGTTGAAGTTAATGCAACAATTTTGTTTTCATTTTCATTTTCTTTGCCAGATGAAAGGATAAGAAATCCCGAAATATAACAGCGTAAACATTTCGTCATACTTCAAATTATACGGCTTTCAGTTATAAGTTTCAAATAATTTCAACATTTTTTGCAACGATGCCAACTCAAAAGAGAAAGCAAGTCAAATTTCTCACAGCAATATATATATATATATATATATATATATATACCTGATAAAATAATATATATATAGGTGTATGTGTGTGTCTGTATGTGAGTGTGTGTGTGTGTGTGGGTGTGTGTGCATATGGATATATACTAACAAAGACGCTAAATTTGAAATTGGGTTTTGAAGACATGGGTGTGCTTAATTTATTTATACGCCCCCTAAAAAAAGGTTTTACTGGAACGAATTGTAAAATGATTATCAAATGTTTATTTCTTATGATTGTCGTCACATCACCTAAATAATGGAACATTCTGTATATATATGTGTCATATCTATAAGTCTGTAATATATATTTTTGGGATTTAATGTGAAGCATGAGTAAAGTGTGAAATAAATGAGAAACTGAGTTGGATGTTATGTGCAACGTTTCATTTTATTTCATCCAATATTTCGAGAGAATGACCTCTCTTTTACTAGGATTTTTTTATACAGGTTGACTACTGACTCATCTTAAAAGTATATATATATATATATATATATATATATTAATTAAAGAAATGGATATAAAGTAACCTACTCGAGTTTCATCATCTGAATCGTCAGGGTTACAACCGCTGAATTAATCGAGTTTTCGATTAATATCAGTTGGTACCAATATCAAAAACTCGATTAATTCAGCGGATGTAACCCTGACGATTCAGATGATGAAACTCGAGTAGGTTACTTTATATCCATTTCTTAAATAAATTTTGCTCTACATTGTATTGAGCACTTTGTATTTGTTTTTTCTCGGTCTTAACCCCTGGATACTGTGCGCTCCCAACGATCGTAACCGTACCTACCGGTAAGCCACTACTCATACATTAACGTATATATATATATATATATATATATATATATATATATATATATTAGTCATGCACAGACACAGTGTTTCGACATTTATGTCTTATCAGTGCGGTTCGACTTTAAGAGCTACTTCTAGCCGGGAGCGAAACCCGACAGAATTTTCATTTGTCAAGCTCCTTACCCTCTCGGTCATTGGGAACTGTTAGTAAGACACGAACAATTACTTGGTACATACCTACGTAGATGTATGTTTGTACAATCACCAGAGAAATCCACTCTGTAAACAACAGGCGTATATATATATATATATATATATATATATATATATAGAGAGAGAGAGAGAGGGAGAGGGAGAGGGAGAGAGAGAGAGAGAGATGTAAAGTAAAGTCGTCGGAGCGGCCTAATGTCGGTATCAGCCTATCAGCGAGGGAGTCTATCCCCTTTTCACTAGCACTAGACCAAGGAGATTATTTTAGCGTCTGAGGTGGAGCGCCACACCTACCATCAGCTCCTCACTTTACCACACAGATCCCTATGATACTCATACGCTGAGTTGGCGAGGGCCGGTATCGAACCAGGAGCCTTGTGGTTCCTAGCCGAACGGTTTACCGACTGAGCTAAACCATATATATATATATATATATATATATATATATATATATATATATATATATATATATATGCTTTCAATATAATTGATTGATTAGTTATTATACATTGAGCTCTCTTAGGGATTGGTAAAACTTCTTGTATAAATCTATAAGCTTTCATCAACATGAGCATGCATTGTTGATGTACAGGAGATATTGATGATCCCAAATAGAATTATCCCCTACATACCAGCCAGTTGGATACTTTTACTTATATATATATATATATATATAATATATATATATATATATATATATACTAGCAAATATATGCACCCTCCGGGTGCAAGTATTTAAGTTTTAATATAATAAAATATCATGTTAAATTAGAAAGGCTAATGAAACTGAATAAGAATTCAGATAAAAATATTTGGAACAGAGGGGGTATAATCGGAAAATAGAACAACTTTAAAACTAACTCTTCGATCATTTTCCATTACTCCCGTCTTTCAGTGGTAAATTTTCCTAATTTAACTGTTTAGATAAAATAATTACAGGTATTTCTTCTTGTTAATGGATTTCTTTTAAGATGTATCCCTGAGATTTTTGCTCATATTCAATAAGATAAAACCAAACAATTAGAAATCAATAATACTAAGCATATATTTATTAAAATCAATTTTTTAAGATCAATATGCAAATTAGCCTTCCCATTCACACTGTAATCCGCTATTTTGTTGTATATATAAATACAATTGCATGTTATTAGTATGTAGATATGGTCAACAGTCTTAATGATGTAAAACAATTTTACTAATAATTGAGGTTTAAATAAAAAATAAAATCATGGAGAATGTGATGTAAATAACAAAGGGAATTGTGACTTGTGTAGTAATATAGTTTCGGTTACAGACAGACAAACCCACAATCTCCATTATAATAAGATGTGTGTGTGTGTGTGTATTATTATAGTGTGTACAGAAATAATTAATATTTCTTATAACGCTGATTTTTCCGAGTAACACTTATACCAACCAAATATTGAGACCAACCCAATATTTTTACCGGTAAGTCATCCCTTTTTTCATATATATATATATATATATATATATATATATATATATATATATATATATATATATACCAAATTTGTTGGTAAATCCTCGCGGTGAGAAAAAAAACAGCAAATAGTTTGATTGTAAAAAAATACTACCAAACATCATCCGGGGGAGAAAAAAAAATTTTGGGAAAAGAAAAGACCAAGATAATCGTACCAACTCAAAATAATCTATTGGTACAATATTTGACCCAAAGAAAAAACAATTTGTATATATATATATATATGTATATATATATATATATATATATTCATACAAAACCGTCAGGAAACTAAAGCTAATAATTAAAAAGTGCTCAATACCTAAGTAGAGCAAATAAGTCGGATCTTAGCCCTGAAGAGAATTAAGCGAAACTTTTTAGTAGGTTTATCTTACTCATTAGATTTATCTTTATATATACTAGCAAATATATGCACCCTCCGGGTGCAAGTATTTAAATTTTAATGTAATAAAATATGTTAACTTAAAAAGGCTAATGAAGCTAAATAAGATGCCGATAAAAAGATTTGAAACAGAGAGGGAACAACTAAAACTTGCTTTTTCTTCACTCCCGTCTTTCATTGCTAAATTTTCATAATTTAACTATTTAGTTAAATTAGGATAAAGAGTAAAGAATAGAATTACAGTTAATATTGTTAATGGATTTCTTTTAAGATTTATTCCCGAGAATTTTCATAATATTCATTAAGATAAAACCAAACAATTAAAAATCAATAATACTAAGCACATATTTATTAAAATCAAATTTTTAATATTAATATGTAAATTAGCCTTCCCATTCACACTGCAAACCGCCACTTTGTTGTATATATAAATACAATTGCATGTTATTAGTATGGAGATATGGTCAACAGTATTAATAATGTATGACAATTTTATTAATAATTGAGGTTTAAATCAAATCATGGAGAATGTGATGTAAATAACAAAAGGAATTGTGACTCGATTAGTAATATAGTTTCGGTTACAGACAGACAAACACACAATCTCCATTATAATAAGATATATATATATATATATATATATATATATATATATATGTGTGTGTGTGTGTATATGTATCTATATATATTTGAAGATGCATCGAAGTTTCAATAATGTAAACTATGAAAATAATCGTCTCTCAAAATTGTAACCTTATTGACTCTTAATATTCACAAAATATGTTCCTATTTCAAAAACAAACAAACAAAAACCGAAAAATGTCGAAAATAACTTTTAAAACGTTTTTGTACGTGATAACTTTCAGTTAAAAACTATTGTTTTTGTTTTTTCAACACAATATTCTAGCCGTTATTTTAGAACAAAGTCCTTCTCAAAGTCGAGTTCGTGACATCAGCGGATGTATAAAAAAGACATTCACTCGGCTCGAAGAAATATTTCAATGTTTGTTTTTTTTTTACGTAAAAGGAAAATTTACGTCATTAGAAATTGTTTTTTTTTTTTTCCCTATCTCTTTGCCAAAATATATTTCTTTTGTTAATTATTTATTGTTAAATATTTTATTTTTATTTTATTTATTGTAAAATATTTCAATGCTTTTTAGCGAATCTGAAAAGGGTCGGTTTATCTCAGTCGTTAGAGCATCCATCTACCCGAGTTAAAATCTTGAACGAAGCTGTTTGCATTTCATATAGCGCTGATGCCCTTAGAAAAGGTATAAATCCAACTATTCTCCCTTCAGCTATGGGTAAATAATAGGACAGACTGGAGTCGTTACTCTTTGTAAGGCAACAGGTCTAGGAAAATGAAAACTCTAAATTCAAACCCAAAACCCTTTTTATCATATGTGCTAGAAGGCGGTGGTTGGTGGTCTTCACGTCCTGGGTAGGATGTTAAACTATCTGATGGTGAGGTTCCAGTTCCGAAGCTCATCATATATATGCTTGAAGGTAGTGGCTGAGGATCTTAATGTTTTGGGTATGACTCTAAACTGAATTTCGTGGCGAAGTTCCAATTCTGGAGCTCTGGGGAGTGTGGAGTACCCCTTCATCGCCATTACTCCCAGGTCCACCGTGGAGTGCATTTATGGTGTTATACCTACTGTTGATTGCGTTTTGATCAATGAGATCCAAACACTACCACAGAAGAAGTGCGTGGACAATTTTCACCATACAACTAAATGGTATATGCACAAGCCTGAATCTCTCCTAGAGAACGAAACGCATAAAATTCTCTGGGACTTCGAGGTACAAACGGATCACCTAATCCCGGCCAGGAGACCGGACCTAGTATTGATTGACAAGAAAAGGAGAACCTGTCATCTAATGGATTTTGCCGTCCCGGCCGACCACCGAGGGAAAATGAAAGAAAAACGAAAAGGTTAACAAATACCTAAACATTGCCAGAGAACTGAGACAACTTTGGAACATGAAGGTGAAGGTAGTTCCAATTGTAATTGGTGCCCTTGGAACGTTCTCCAAAGCTCTGGAAAAGAGTCTGGATGAACTGGAAATCAAAGGAAGAATCCTAAGGGGACTATGTTGAAAAATAAACCCTATTTGGCCACATTCTATGAGTGTATCTTGGTCAGTGAATGAACTTTTCAGCCGACCCTTGGATATCTTTACAATAGAGAGCTCAATGCCAGGTGTCTGCGATAGTAGAGATAATATAAAGATCAGTTGAAAAGATTAAGAATTAGGAAATTTCTTGAACATCTTCTTATCCGACTCCCTCCTGAATGTTATACGTGGTCGATTTAATGTGTGGTGCTCCGCAAGAAGCAAGACATTTTTAGAAATTGCTAATTTTTCCGTCGGTATTTCCCTTTATTTCCCGAGGTACCAGGCAATAAAGAAAACCCTTACCTCTTTTAGGCGAGGAGAGCAGGTGATGCCTGGGGAGAATCCCCCCGACCCAGGAAATAAGTTAATTATTTTATGTGTCTTCCAGGCTAAAAGGCCGTGAAATGTTTGAAGATTCTTTAAAAAATTCTTCATTTATTTCATAACGCCTTCAAACCTATCGTAAAGCTTATATATATATATATATATATATATATATATATATATATATAAATGAAAAAACATTATATCTGGGACTTTTACACCTTGAAGACTTTCATCTATAACTCTACGGACTTATCAACGCCACAAGTAAATTTTGGAACTCTAACATCTTTTTCAAATTACATTGTGGACTTGTATATTTTTTAACAGCTGAAATATATACTATACTATTTTGATACCCACTTTACATTTTTATATAAATTTTTACAACAAACTCTTTTGAGTTTTACTATAAACTATAATGCTTCTGATTTTTAAAAATTAAAAATAAAATTTATTTTATTTTTAAAACAGAACATGCATTTTTCAAAAATTTCAGCGGTTGAATTCAGCGTTCGTTTCTGTAAACAGTCTTTTTAACGGATAATTTTCTTCCCATCTATGTCGCTCTTTGATGAAGGCCAACTTATCGATTTGGTCGAAACAGTACTGTCAGCAATTACATAACAAACATCATATGTTTTTTCAAAATGTTAAATTTCATATATATATATATATATATATATATATATTATATATTATATATATATATATATAATCTCCCATGTCTATAACCTTGCTGATGAGACCTAATAGGTCAAAATGTACATACAGGGATTTACATTTTCTCGATTTGTTTAGCCTTACATTTGAACATATATGCCCTCCTAAATTCATTAATTATTAACTAATTACTTTCAAAATTAGGTATGACTTCAAATTAGGTATGACTTCACATATCCTCCAAAAATTGTCGGCTAAAGTCCATATGAAAAATAAACACATTGTTTGTTTACTTACTTTCATATATATATATATATATATATATATATATATATATATATATATATACCAACCCCTGCGCGAGAGCAGGAGGTGATACAAGGCCAATTTCTTAAGCGGAGTTTAACAGGTTTCAATTCAGAGTTTTCCTTCTCCTAGATTGGTCACCTATTGGTTAAAGAGCCCAGTCTGCCCTACTATTCAACCATAAGCAGAGGAGGGAGAATATATGGATCCATACCTTTCCCAAGGGTATTAGCTTTAAGTGAAATGCAAAAAAAAACCTTGTCTAGGATTTGAACTCGGGTCGACGAGTCCATTTCCCACGACTCGAACCATTACACCACACATCTTCATATAAAGCTTAGTGATATGTAAAAGTAAAGTAAGTCGTCGGGGCGGCCTGATGTCGGTATCAGCCAATCAGCGAGGGAGTCTATCCCCTTTTCACTAGCGCTAGACCAAGGAGATTGTTCTTTTTTTGCATCTGAGGTGGAGTGTCACACCTACCATCAGCCCTTGCTTTACCGCACAGATCCCTGTGCTACTCATAACGCTGAGTTATCGAGGACCGGTAGCCAAATAGGAACCTTGTGGTTTCTAGCCGAACGCTCTACCGACTGAGCTAAACAGACTTTACATCAACACGATATTCATACAAATTATTCTTCCTTCCGGGTTCGAGAAAACTTAAACCTCTTCCCTGATTATCCCGAGTATTCACGGGATAGGAATTCTGAACTGTCTGTCTGTCTTTCAGTCTATCTATCTATCTATCTATCTAGCTAGCTAGCTAGCTCCTTATGTTCATAGCTATTTATTTATTTCATTTCGCATATATCTATCTACTTCAATTATTTTCTTTCTATCAATCTATTTATCGATCTAATCTAACTGTGTTCATATCTCTCATTCCTTTCATATTTATGTATTTCCTGCAATTAATATATATATATATATATATATATATATATATATATGTCTGTTCCTATCTATCTATCTATCTATCTATCTATATCTATATATATATATATATATATATATATATATATATATATGTATATATATATATATATATATCTCAGTCTGTTCCTATCTATATATCTATCTATATATATCTATCTCAGTCTGTTCATATCTATCTATCTATCTATCTATCTATCTATCTATCTATCTATTTATCTCAGTCTATTCATATCTATCTATCTATCTATCTATCTATCTATCTATCTATATATCTAATCTGCTCTTAACTATCTATCTATCAATTTATCTACCTATCTTTCTCTGTCTGTCCCCGCCTCTCTCTCTCTCTCTCTCTCTCTCTCTCTCTAATATATATATATATATATATATATATATATATATATATATTATGTATATTATGTTCTTGTGAACGTTGTTTGTTTGGTCTTTTAAAGCATTGGAAAAAGAACAAAACAAGAAAAACAGAACAAAAATCAGAATTTTAATATTCAATTGTTGTTTTATTCCTGGTTTGATCAATTCCGATATTTCGGGTGAACATTCAGCCTTTTCAAGGTATATGAGACGGTCATATATATATATATATATATATATATATATATATATATATATATATATATATATATATAATATAATCTGCTCTTATCTATCTATCAATTTATCTATTTTAATCTTTCTCTCTCTCTATACATATATATATATATAGTTAATTCCTTGTTAGTATTGGGGAAATGATAATAAAGTGCTCAATTACTTCTGTAAGAGCTGTATTTATTTATTCATAGTTTACATTTAAAAGTCCGTTTTACCAATAGTTTCGGAACATCACTTTTATGTGATTGTCCGTCATCAGAAACGTTTATTTTCAAAATAATTTCAAAAGTGAACGTTTCTGATGACGGATAATCACTTAAAAGTGATGTTCCGAAACCATTGGTAAAACGGACTTTTAAATGTATTGGTGAATATATATATATATATATATATATATATATATATATATGTGTGTGTGTGTCTGTGTGTGTGTGTGTGTATGTATATATATATGTATAGATATATATATATTTTTTTGGGGGGGATATGTGCTTAATTGAAGTCATACCTAATTTTGGAAATTAATTAGTTAATAATTAGTGAATTACACACGGAGCAGTCTACCATGTCTATAACCTTGCTGATGAGACCTAATAGGTCGAAATGTACATTCAGGGATTGACATTTTCTCGATTTGTTTAGCCTTACATTTGAACATATATGCCCGCCTAAATTCATTAATTATTAACTAATTAATTTCCAAAATTAGGTATGACTTCAATTAAGCACATATCCCACCAAAATTGTCGGCTTAAAGCCATATAAAAAATAAACACATTTGTTTATTTACTTAACCTCATATATATATATATATATATATATATATATATATATATATATATATGTGTGTGTGTATGTATCAATCTGCTCCTATCTATCTATCTATCTATCTATCTATCAACACATTTAAAAATAAACATTTGTTTATTTACTTAACCTCATATATATATATATATATATATATATATATATATATATATGTGTGTGTGTGTGTATGTATCAATCTGCTCCTATCTATCTATCTATCTATCTATCTATCAACGTTTTCTTGTTATTTCTTTAACTTCTCTTTAATAGAGTTATCCAGTTACAATTCCCCGAACAAATGTTTTTCGGAGTTACTTTTTATCTTCTTATTCCTTATTTATTTATTTATTTGCCTTTTTTTTCTTCGCCTTTATGTTTTTTCCTCCTTGCATCTATCTGTGTGTGCAACATATGACTTGAATTGATATAGTCACAAGTTTCTGCTAGCAATGTCGTGGTTCCGTATTTTTGACCGGTTCGTAAATCATCAACACAGAAGTCTTCTAAAGCTTTTCTTTCTTTTTCTTTTTTTTTTCTCGTTCGCCCTTACATTCATTCATGCAAGGCTCCGTCACACATCAAACAAAACTTCTGGTCCTTTAATTCAAAGGACTCAACTTGCCTTTACAAATAAAAGAGAACAAAAATAATATCTCATATCAGTAGCACACACAAAGACACAGGCCGCAATTTTATTGCAATAAATATATAGGTAATACCACTTTCCTCTAATAGATAAATAGAAAGATAGATAAGATAGGATAAGATTACGATAGATAGATAGATATAAGGAGTATATATATATATATATATATATATATATATATATAATATATATATATATCTTCTTATAATAATATATATATATATATATATATATATATATATGTGTGTGTGTGTGTGTGTGTATAGAAATGGTGTTGCATACCTTTCTTTACTTTACTTACTTCTATTCTTCTTCTAGCGTCTCTTCTATCTTACATCTTCTTCTAACATCTCTTCTAGTGTCTGGACTTCTCTTGGGGACTTCGTGTCTGGTCGGTCACACTTAACTCATTTCTTCTTCTAGATCAGTCTTGTTACCAAGACATTTACCAACCACAAAATCGTGTTATTTTCTTAAGATTTTATTTACTTAACTAAACATTGTTGAAAAAGCAGCCTCACATAAACCCAATCCTTTATTCAATCCACTCAATATGACCCATATGCCGAAAAAACACAAGCGAGAACTCAGCCCAGATAGAAGGAACAGAAGAATCCAATTTATGAACAGAATAATAATAAATATATAGGTAATATCACTTTCCTCTAATAGATAAATAGAAAGATAGATAAGAAAAGATAAGATTACGATAGATAAATATAGGAGTATATATATATATATATATATATATATATATAATATATATATATATATATATATATATATATATAGAGAGTTTTCATAATTTGCTTGAAGCATTGTGTATGTATTGGTTAGGAGGTTGATTTAGAAGGCTATCACAATGCAGTTTGGAATAAATAAAAAATAATAATACGGTAACAATGGTGGTGTGTGTTGACCTGTATTTTTTTTTATTATTTCTTGAATTTTCGAGGTAATACCTCTTTATCAAAAGAATTGAACTGAAGCAGTACAGCTATGGCATTTCTTCCATTTTAGGAAGAAATGCCATAGCTTCTAAATCAACCTCCTAACCAATATATATATATATATATATATATATCTTCTTATTATAATAAAAAAATATACAGTGCTACTGTACGGCTGCACCCCCCCCCCACTGATTAGAAATACATTCACTTAGCATTTACCATGAAGAGGACACACCATTTTTTAAATTACAATTACACAGTAGATTTTAGCTTTAAAAAAAATATGAATTTACCTAAGTTAATTTTATTTATGTTACTAACAAAATTTTGTGTACATTTGTAGCTCAATTCAACGATTGTTTTTGTCAAATATTTTATACAGTTCGTTAGGGGGTGGGAAATACTTAAATCAGGATTGGAAAATAAATTATTCATTTTGCCCTTCATTGAATTCGAACCTGAATCCAATTTAAAACTTAATCAAACTTAATAACCAATAAACCACATGAGATACCCACAATCGATGTCACAATCCAGCACACCAGCCACTAAGCGACGAAAGAGTTTACTTGTTTAAAATGATTGTGAAGATAGATCTTTGTACCATATATAATTATATTTACTAATATATCTTATTATAATGGAGATTGTGTGTTTTTCTGTCTGTAACCGAAACTATATTACTATACAAGTCACAATTCCCTTTGTTATTTACATCACATTCTCCATGATTTTATTCATATTTAAACCTCAATAATTAATAAAATTGTTTTACATCATTAAGACTTGACCATATCTACATAGTATTTACCGCGTACCCCACTTGTACGGGTCAGGCACGAAGGCCCTATTAACGTGGGACCACCCACAAACCGAAGCTCATGGGTGGCAGGTGAAAAATTGCGTCGATCCCGTCGGCATTTCCCCTCAAGGGGGCGCCTCAGGCACTGGGCAATAAACCCAGCCCTACCCCTTTAAATCAAGGGGGCAGATGTTGCCTGGGGGGATGGCCCCATGGGATCGACGCCGTTAATTATATCAATGGTCCAGAGGCCGAAGCCACTGTTGACCATATCTACATAGTATTTACCGCGTACCCCACTTGTACGGGTCAGGCACAAAGTCCCTATTTACGTGGGACCACCCACAAGCCGAAGCTCATGGAGTGGCAGGTGAAAAATTGCGTCGATCCCGTCGGCATTGCCCCTCAAGGGGGGCGCCTCAGGCACTGGGCAATAAACCCAGCCCTGCCCCTTTAAATCGAGGGGGCAGGTGTTGCCTGGGGGGATGGCCCCCTGGGATCGACGCTATTAACTCGTAAAGATCCAGGGCCGAAGCCACTGGACCCCCGGCGTGGGCCGGAGCTACATACTACTAACATGCAAGTGTATTTATATATACAAAAAATGGCGGTTTGCAGTGTGAATGGGAAGGTTAATTTGCATATTGATATCAAAAATTTTATTTTAATAAATATGTGCTTAGTATTATTGATTTCTAATTGTTTGGTTTTATTTTAATAAATATGAGCAAAAATCTCGGGGATAAATCTTAAAAGAAATCCATTAGCAATATTAACAGTAATTCTATTCTTTACTTCCTAATTTAACTAAATAGTTAAATTATGAAAATTTAGCAATGAAAGACGCGAGTGAAGAAAAAGCAAGTTTTAGTTGTTCCCCCTCTGTTTCAAATCTTTTTATCGGCATCTTATTTAGTTTCATTAGCCTTTCTAAGTTAACATAATATTTTATTACATTAAAACTTAAATACTTGCACCCGGAGGGTGCATATATTTGCTAGTATATATATAAATATATATATATATATATATATATATATATATATTTATTTATGGGTACTACTGTGTGAACATAGCGTAAGTAGTTAATCCAATAGGGCTCAATATATTGTGAATATAGAGCATTAATAGTCGTAGAAGTTGTTTCCCTACCGCGGTTTCGGTGTTATTCCAACACCTTCATCAGGGGGATTGAGTGGAATTTTTTTTCGGTTACTTTATATGGCTAGACTGATATTTCTTTAATTCTTCCTGAAATTTAATCTTAGTTGGCTGCTAGTTTGTAGTTGGGGTTAAACTCTTCCTATTTTGACCTACGTGGGTAGTAGCGCGCTGTAACATTATATATGTATATATTTTGTGTGTGTGTGTGTGTGTGTGTGTGTGTGTGTGTGTACCACCGTGTATGGTTAACACTTGGTGAGACAGTAGTAAGCCCAATATATACAGTATTTTAGGAGGTTGCTCAAAATCTGTGATAGAGCACTACTGATAATAATAATAATAATAATAATAATAATAATAATAATAATAATAATTAACTGCTGCACAAAATAATGCCATAAGGATAAACTATATCAATAAAATAAAAGCGAAAATTGATAAGACCCAACAAAATAGTAAATGTAGACTTTGTGGTAATAGAGATGAGACTGTAAGCCATATACTCTGCGAATGTATCAAACTAGCACAACGAGAATACAAAACTAGACACGACTGGGTTGGGAAGGTGATCCACTGGGAAATATGCAAAAAAATTAATTTTGACCATACAACAAAATGGTATATGTATAAACCAGAATCTATTCTTGAGAACGAAACGCATAAAATTCTCTGGGACTTTGAAATAAAAAGGGATAACCTTATCCCAGCAAGAAGGCCAGACCTAGTGTTGATAAACAAAAAAGAAAGAACTTGTCAACTGGTGGATTTTGCAGTGCCAGCAGATCACAGGGTGAAGTTAAAGGAAAATGAAAAAATGAACAAATATCTGGACCTTGCCAGAGAACTGAAAAAGTTGTGGAATATGAAAGTGAAAGTGATACCAATTGTAGTTGGTGCAATTGGAACGGTCCCAAAAGGATTGGAAAGTTTGGGAATCAGAGGAAGGATTGAAACCGTTCAGAACACTGCACTGCTGCAATCTGCCAGAATACTCAGAAGAGTCCTGGAGACCTGAGGAGACTTGCTGTCACTCAGACTCCAGTGAAAGACCATCAGCTAACGCTGATGTGAAAACTCAAAAGGAGCAAATAATAATAATAATAATAATAATAATAATAATAATAAATAATATATGTGGAGTGGTCGAGTGTAGCCTCTCTATGCATTTAGCGGTTAAGCACTTGTCTCAAGACGTAGATTTCATTACTGACATGTCGTAATTGAATTAGTCTCACCCTTGCATATCTCAAACATTTCATTTATTTGTATTTTCCAATCATTCTGATGACTGTAAATATCTATGAGGATTCTCCTTTAGAAATTAACTATATTTTGGTTACCTTCTTTCTTTTGTTTCCTCTTTTTGAGGTTTCTATCATAAATCCTCCAATTAACATGGCTAACAAGGGCAGTGAATCGTCGTGACAGTTACATAATACATGATTTACACTCAAGTCACGTTGAAAGCATCAGGTCTCGCGAGATCACCCAAGTTAAGCAGTGATGTGATTACTCCAGTGCTTAACATCTTGACTACGTTTAAAATAAAAGTAAAGACATCGGGGTTGCCTAAAGTCAGTATAAACCAGACAGCGATCCCCTTATCACTAGCGCTAGACAAAGGATATATATATATATATATATATATATATATATATATATATATATGTAGAATTAAACAAAGGCACATCTACTGTTTAACAATTTTATTTTTGATCTTTTCTAATTTTTTCTGGCCAACTTTTTAATGTTTGGGTGGAATTGGTGGATAAGTCCACCAAAGTTCAGTTCCCAGAGTACTTTCGGCACTTCGAAGTGCCATCATCAGGGGTCATGTATTCCAGTTTTTTTTATTCCAGTACTCGGAACTGAACTTTGGTGGACTTATCCACGAATTCCACCCAAACATTAAAATGTTGGCCAGAAAACCTGAAAAAGATCAAAAATAAAAATTGTTAAACAGGAGATGTGTCTTTTGTTTAATTCTACATGGATAAATGAAAGAATGCTGCCCAAATATACACACACACACACACAAACACACACACACACACACACACACACACACACACACATATATATATATATATATATATATATATATATATATATATATATATATTTAAACAAAACAAAAGCTAAGTGTATAAATTTTTCAAAACAAAAGATAAGTATATGAATTTTTCTATTGACGGTTTTTATTTTGAATTTGACATGGCTACATTTTTGCAATATTCACCGGAAGACAAACAGACAATATTGGATACAGGGTTCAAGCATTCGTTCTCAACAGACATTAAAAAAAAAAGAAATTACAGTTATTCGCCCATTTCATTCATAACATGAGGAAAAAAGAAAGGAGGAGAAGAAAAAAGAAAAAAGAAAAAAAAGAGGAAAAAGAAATAAGAAGAGAAATTATAACCACACAAAGAAAAACGTAAGCACGTACATTTCTGATATGAACCTCTGAAGATGAAGTTTATACTTCAAAATCGATAAGACAAAAATAACATCTTTTTAAAAAAATTTTTTATACGCATTGTAATTGCCTTCAAATCATGAATATATTCAGATAACTGTGTGAAATGGTACCATAACCGCAGAATAGTTGATTTTATGCTTTTTGCTTTAATATCTATCTCTCTCTCTCTCTCTCTATATATATATATATATATATATATATATATATATATGTGACAGTAAACAAACAATGTGTTTGTTTTTTATATGGCCTTTTAGCCGACAATTTTTTGGAGAATATGTGCTTAATTGAAGTCATACCTAATTTTGAAAATTAATTAGTTAATAATTAATGAATTTAGGCGGGCATATATGTTCAAACGTAAGGCTAAACAAATGTCAATCCCTGTATGTACATTTCAACCTATTATTATACAATAAATTCATTAATTATTAACTAACTAATTTTCAAAATTAGGAATAACTTCAATTAAGCACATATCCTCCAATATATATATATATATATATATATATATATATATATATATATATATATATATATATATTTGAATATATAAAAATGAACAAGACTGTTGCAGGATAAAGAGGCAGACAGTTTTCTCATTAGGACTAATTATCATAGGCGACACTTAATCCTTCCGTCATTTGCTCAGTTATCATCGCAAATAAACTTTAATTAAATAAAAAAAAAGTAATAAAATGATAATCAACATGAAAAATAAAAACATATCTTAAAACATTAACACTTAAAATAATTCCTGTTAGAGAGATAAAATAAAAGAGTTTCAAGTAAATAACAGTAAAGTCATATTGAAAATACCGCCACTCTGACGGCGAGACTTAGAAAGCGCTGACTCCATCGGCTGCTGGCAAGTAAAACCCCTCTCCGCCGCCCTTAACGGAATTGCTGGGCTGGTTTTTACCGTAACCTCGCTTAATGATTAAAAAAAAATACCGAAAATATAAGACTAGAATTAGTTTTTGCTTCCTGTGTACGGCATTATTTGTATTTGTGCGGTAAAGTGAAGAGCCGATGGTAGGTGTGGCGCTCCACCTCAGACGCTAAAATAATCTCCTTGGTCTAGTGCTAGTGAAATGATTGGCTGATACCGACATTAGGCCGACGATGATGACTATGACTATAATCTATATATCTATCTACAAATATAGTAATTGAAGTGTATATAGAAATAACCTACTCGAGTTTCACCATAAGGATTTTCAGGGTTAGTTTCAATGAATTAATCAAGATATTGATTAATTACAGGCAATTGCGAAAGTGAATAATGCAATTATGACCGTTAAAAACAGTTTTTCAGTGAAGTTGAACTCTACGTAATTGATTGAGTCATTTCAAAAATTAAATGTCAAACACAATGCTGTTGAATCCTGAACGAGAATTTTAACGTGAAATATTAAGCACAGACGCTGTTAAATGCTGAACGTGATTGTTGACGTGTAAAAAAAATACGTGAAGACAGAAAAGTCTTCTTTTTATAATATCAGACAATATCCGTGTTTGACGTTTGCGGTAAAAGAAATCTGTTGACATTTAAAATTTAACATCGAACTATTAGGTATTTACCCAACCCCTCCACCACTGACAGGATGTGACACACTGTCTTTTTTATTTTATTTTCACACAGCTGATTTGAATTCAGAGTTCTTTCTTCACCTAAACTGGTTGCCATACTAAGGCTAAAGAACCCAGTCAATCCCATGAAAGTCTTATAGTCAAGGTAGCACTAATCTCAAACCGCCCAGTCGGCTGGGGCGTTAGAATTCACCGACTGCACATCTGCAGAGGGGTAAGACTCCTCCAAACAAAGCCACGTTGGCTGTGGATGGTGACCCGGGATGCTTAAGGATGGAGTCCTAGTGGATGAGCAGTCCATGACCTGCAACACTCCACTTAGACCCTAACTTAGGCTAGACGGGCGGTCAGAGAGACCCCCTCCGATCAAATGATGAGTTGCCATGTGCACTTACGCAAGGATTTTCCAAAGATTTCGGACATTTGGTTTAATGGTTCTTTGGTGTTATCATAACATGCTATTGCCAATTTTTCCTCGGAACATAAAGGACAGAATTTTTCACCTGATCTACATTTGTGAGTTAAAAAAATTCCCATTTTATGATAGGATCTATATCGTATTTGTTTTTGATGTCCCAGACATACTTAGAAAGAGTAGTGTTATACATATGTTTTATGTTATTAAAGCTAGATTTGTGGTTATAGAATCTTTTCTTGAAAGTGTCTTGTGTTGAGCCTATATATATAAATTTATTATTACTTTGTTTATTATCATATCTATACATATATAAAGGGCAGGTGTGTGTATGTATGTATGTCCGGATGAAACTACGAAAATAAAACAATTAACGGCAAAGTAAATATATATACACATTCACCATCACCAGATCTTGCTTTTTGAGCACAAATAATGAAGATCTTATTTATATTCAGAAAGATAATTAAAATATAACATTCAAATAGTAACAACATCGTTTTTTTTTTTGCATTTAATATTTCAAATAGGAGACATTGATATTTTCTTTTAGATTGTTTGATGCCCAAACAGGCTGGATCAGCGGAGGGTTTCTTTTTTTACAGAGGGATTTTGGGCATCTTGCGATGATCCAACTCATAATTCAGTAATAGTGGATTTGAGAGACTATGTTTTTGCCCTCCCTCATACCCAAGGGATTCCGGGTAGCCGCTTCTAGTACATATTTAAAGGGCAATTGGTGTGTATGTATTTATGTAAGTATGTATGTCCGGAGGGAAGGAAGTCCTTTCCATGTCATATTTGCATCAAACTTTGTGGATCTGCAGCAGGTTTGATGAGTCATTTGAGTGCTCATGCAAGGAAGGGTTCTGGTGGTGGAGTTATAGGATTGTGAGTGACGGCAGTGATCTGTAAAGATTATGCTATTGTTTTTTTTTATATGTCCGGAGGAAACTACGACATAAAACCAATTAACGATAAAGTAAATATGTATACACATTCACTATCACCAGATCTTGATTTTTGCGAAAAAATTATGATGATTTGATTTATGCTATTATCTGCGTTATTCGGACTATTGTCCCCATCTTCATTGTTATTTGTACAACGTTTCGGCCGATATACCCTCTGGCCTTCTTCAGATATTTCTTGTCGGACTCGGGAACCTTCTTTTCGAACTCGGGAACTTTCTTGTCGTAATCGGAACTTTGACCCTAACCCTTTATTTAGTCCATGGGGGTATCCTGTTCTCATTCCGCTAACCATAGCTGGGGTAGGAGTTGTATTAATTATTTTTCTAACTGCCTCCACTCAGGATTGAACTCGGTATCCAGAGATAACTGTCACTTAGAACTGTCTTAACCTAACTACCTTAGGTAGTCCAATTGGACAATTGAGTGTGAATTTTGGGAACTTATAAACCTAATGTCTTGATTTGGCTAGAATATCTACCTATTTACTTATGTATGATTTTTTACCTAGACTCATATTGTATTTTTTTCCTCGATCTGATCTAGCCTTCTTAATTATGGGTTCCCATATTGTATTCAAACATTCAGAGAAATAGCATTTGATTTATGTTCGAGAGAAAAATTAGAAAATATGATTTAAATAATAACAGCGTGGATTTTTTTGTATTTGATGTTTTAGATAGGAGACATTATTTTTTTATTTTTAGAGTGTATGTGCACTTTTTTTTCTGACGTTCCACCAGGGCAGATCAACACAATCAACCGTTTTTTTTATGGAGGATTTTTAATGGGGCATCCTGCGTGAATCTAACTTACGATTCAGTAATGATGGATCAGGGAAACTAACATTTTTCTACCCCCTCTGTCTACATCTAAATTGGCTTTAGATTTGATCCCCGAAACATTCAAGATTCCATATACTGATTTAAAAACTACAATTGATAGATTCCTACGTACAAAATGGCAACAACACTGGAATAATAACATCCACAATAAACTCTTCTTAATCAAATCCACTCTAGGAGAATAAAAACCAGCCATAATGAAATCCAGAAAGGAACAAGTCATTGTGTCTCGATTAGGGATAGGTCACACAAGACTTACGCACTCCTATATACTCAAACAAAAAACAACAACCACATATCAAACACCTTGAACTGTCAAACACTTCCTCGTATAATGTAGGATTTTTGCTCTCACCAGAAAACTTTTTTTAAAATGGAAATTAAAAGATCTATTTGAAAAAGTCAACATAGATGACTTTCCCTCCTTTTGGAGAGAAATAAAATTATACCATAGAATATAAAAATAAACCTGATCAATACCATACTAAACTAATCCTTCAACATGATCCCCAATGAGGCTAACATATCATTAAAACCGATAACCACAAAAGTGTAAATATAGATATACAACATATATCATTTCCTAACCTCTAGGCATGAAATAACCCCAGACGGGTTGTTACGCTGTTGTCCTTCAACATGATCCCCAGCAATGCTATCATATCGTTAAAACCGTTAACTAAAAATGTGTAAATATATTACTTTCTAACCTCTTGGCATGAAATAGTTCCAGACGGGTTGATATGCCGTTAAAATCCACTAACCAACCAATTTAAATCATATATATATATTTACCAAACCCCTCTGCACGAGCAGGATGTGACACATGGTCAATTTCTTAGGCGGTGTTTAACAGGTTTAAATTCAGAGTTTTCCTTCTCCTAGACTGGTTACCTAGCTACGGTTAAAGAGCCCAGTCTGCCCTACTATTTATCCATAGCTGGAGGGAGATTAGGATTCATACCTTTCACAAGGGTATTAGCGCTAAGTGAAATGCAATTACCACATCCAGGAGTTGAACTCGGGGCGACGAGTCCATTTCCCATGACTTTAACCATTACACCACGCGCTTCCTACAATATAATTCTGTGCAAACAAATTATTATTAAATATAAATAATTACTTGAAATCATATAATTATTTGTATAATGTAGATACTGATATCATGTAACTGTGTGTAAAAAAGCTTTTAAGAAACATTTACACAAAAATATAAAACTCCCCGTGGTATAGTAGATAACATCATTGACTGCAATATTGTAGTATGCGAGTTCGAACCCAATTCGCGCTATTACGTTCACAAATACGCTCCATTCTTCCAGCAGTGGGTAAAATAGTAGCTCTACTCTTCTACAAGGATGGCTTTGGTATTAAATGACCCACAAACGTTGATAAGCCATTAAAAAAAAGAAGACAAAACCAAGAAATATAAATGTACAATGAAAGCAATTCAATAACCTCAACACATAGAATAACCCTTGATGAATTGACATGCCGTTAAAATCAATTAATTATTCAATCAATCAGACCAGCACAGAAATTGAATTGAAATTTCTATCTTTTTCTCACCTTCCACATTCCTTTCTTTCTTTCTTTTCTTCATCTTCTTTCTTTCTTTCTTTCTTCCTTTTCTTTCTTCTTCCCATATTCCTTTCTTTCCTTTCTTCTTTCTTTCTTTCTTTCATCTACATATTCCTTTCTTTCTTTCTTTTCTTTCTTTCTTTCTTCCTTTTCTTTCTTTCCATCTTTACATATTCCTTTCTCTTTCTTTCTTTCTTCTCTTTCTTTCTTTCCTGTCATCTTCCATATTTCTTTCTTTCTTTCTTTCTTCTTTCTTCTTGCCTCATCTTCCATTTTTTCTTTTTTCTTTCTTTCTTTCTTTTTCCCCTTACGTTACATATTTCTTTCTTTCTTTCTTTCTTTCTTTCTTTCCCCCCTCATCTTTTTACCATATTTCTTTCTCTTTCCCTTCCTTTCTCCCCTTTCTTTTCCCTCTTTCCTTTCTTTTTTTTCTTTCTTTTCCTTCTTTCTTTCTTGCCTTCATCTTCCATTTTTTTTCTTCTTTTTTCTTTCTTCTTCTTTCTTTTCTTTTTTTTTATCCCCTACGGTTACATATTTCTTTCTTTCTTTTTTTTTTTCTTTTCTTTACCTTCATCTTATATTTTCTTTCTTTCTTTCCCTACGTTCCAATCTTTCTTTCTTTCTTTTTTCTTTCTTTCTTTCTTTCCTTTCTTTTTTTTCTTTCAGGAGACGTG
>CM042162.1:76624436-76671936 GCA_023376005.1 Doryteuthis pealeii
CGCCCCTCCGTACTTCTTTCTTCTTCCTTTCTTTCTCCACTTCCATTATTTCTTCTTTCCCTTCTCTCCAACTTCCATATCTCGTTCTCTCTCTTTCTTCTTTTCTTCTCTTCTTTCTTTCTTTGCTTTCCTATTTTTTGTTTCTTTCTTTCCTTTCTTTTTGCATCAACTTCTTCTTTCTTTCTCTTTCTTCTATTCCTTTTTGGTACTTAGCCTATTCAAGATGATTTACTTAGCCTATTAAGATTGTTTATAACTTAAAAAAAGAACATCCAAAATTAGACGTGCTAATTTTAGCGGACACTTTTGTATTATATTCTTCTTTAGGGAGTCCCTGATTTTGGAAATTGTAGGTGTAACCTTGAAAGTCTATAATGGAGGATTTCATGGTCAAATCTCAGATTATCATCGACTAAATTAACTGGGCCTCTTAGGAATTGTGTGTCCATTATACGCCTACTTGATTCAAATTAAGTTAGAATAATGCGGCAATGGTCTGTATTATTTCCCATGGATGTAGATGTGCCACATACACACAAATATACACATACTCAAACACACACACAAACATACACACACACACACACACACAACATACACACACACACACGTACCATATATATATATATATATATATATATACATGCACACACATTCACATACACAGAGAGAGACAATCACATACGCACACATACGCACACATACACACACACACACATACACACATATATATTTCTTAGAAAGAAGAAAGAAAGAAAAAAGAAGTAAAAAATTATGGAAGGTGAAAGAAAGAAAGAAAGAAAGGAAAGAAAGAAAGGCGCGTGGTCTGACGGTTATAGTCGTAGGAAATGACTCGTCAACCCGACTTCAATTCCTGCACGAAGCTGTTGGCATTTCACATGGCGCTAATACCCTTGGGAAAGGTATGAATCCAATTCTCCCTCCGGCTATGCCTGAATAGTAGGGCAGAAATTGACATTGTGTCACATCCTGCTCGTGCGGAGGGGTTGGTATATATATATATATATATATATATAGACACACGTACGTGCACATGCGCACACATATATATATGAATATATGATATTATGAAGCTGCAGTTTACGGAATACGGAATATTAACTACATAATATTAATATATATATATATATATATATATATATATATATATATATATATATATATATAAGGGTAGCGAACACAAAGTCAACGGCGCTTGATAACTTTCAGTTTCTTGTCTTGGTTTGAAAATTTCATAGGTAGCTGACGATTACCAATATACCGTTAACTGTCGTCGCTACCCTAGAATAATTTTAAAATTGATATTTCGTACATGTAGACCAAAAGATAACGAAACACTTGTGTTGACTTATTAATACAATAAATTTCAGCATAAACATCGTATATATATTTTTCACTTTCAACGTATATATATATATATATATATATATATATATTATATGTGTGTGTGTTGTGTTGTGTGTGTGTGTGTGTGTGCAAAACAATTCTCAATAAAGGACTTCACAAAAATGTATTTATTATTATTATTATTATTATTATTATTTATTATTATTATTATTTGCTGTCCATTGTATCCAATGATGACACCACGCGTATCCTTTTCCTCCAATTTATTCCGTCTCTGTTTGCATCTTGTCAACTGCCTATGGGGATGTTCAAGTCCTTCAGGTTTCTCTTGATGTTGTCTTTGTATCTGAGCTTTGGTTTACCGATTCCACGTGATCCCTCTCTCAGTTGAGAGTACAGAATCTGCTTTGATAGTCTGTCATCCTCATGTCTGTTCAAGTGGCCAACCCATCTCAGGTTGTGTTGGACAAGTATTTCATGCATGCCAGGGAGTCCAGTTCTCTTTATGATGGCCCAGTTTGAAACATGTTGCCACCACTTGACATTTAATATACTGCACAAGTGACGCATGTAGTAGACATGCAGTCTATGGACATATATATATATATATATATATATATATATATATATATATATATATATATATATATACATATGAGAAGTAGATACACAAGCGATGTATTTATGATATGGCTTTTTTAGCCGACAATTTTTGGAAGAATATGTGCTTAATTGAAGTCGTACCTAATTTTGAAAGTTAATTAATCAATAATTGCCCGCCTAATTGATTAATTAATTAATTATTAATTAATTAACTTTCAAAATTAGGTACGACTTCAATTAAGCACACACACACACACACACACCACACACACACATACACACACACACACACACATATATATATATATATATATATATATTATATATATATATATATAAATTTATGTAAATATGAACGTACAATTAACGCGTCTCTTTAGCATCTATGCAATGAAATAACCCTCGATAGGTTGACATGCCGTTAAAATCAATCAATCATGAATATTAATTCAAGCATATATATATATATATATATATATATATATATATATATATATATATATATATATATACGTTGTGACAGTTGTTCTCCCATAAGCATGTGAAAATGTTCATTTAAAATGTCCACGCAACAATCGGTACATACAAAAAATAGTGACCCCCCCCCAAAAAAAAAAAGAAAAAAAAAAGAAAAAAAAATACCCAATACATTTTTTGATTTCAAAGGTTATAAAATTTTTTAACTTTAACCTATTGGAAATGAACAATGATGTCTGGATGCTCGAGGAAAGAAAATGTTGAGCCATTTTAATAAAGGTTTGAGCCAAACATTCATCATATATATATATATATATATATATATAATATATATATATATATATGTGTGTGTGTGTGTGTGTGTGTGTGTGTGTGTGTATGTATGTATGTATATATGAATATATATATATAATATCTGTGTATGTATGTAATTATGAATATATATATATAATATATATATATATATATATAAAGTTGATTCATATCTATTGATCTATCTATCCAAAGGCAATAAATCTTTTAACTTTAACCCATTGATAATGAACGATGGTATCTGGATGTTTGATGATAGAAGATTTTGAGTCATTTTAATAAAGGTTTGAACCAACAATTCACACACACACACACACACACACACACACACACACACATATATATATATATATATATATATATATATATATATCAGTATGTTCATATCTCGGCAAGATAGGAAGAAAACTGCTTGTAAATTGAATCTTATTATAATGGAGATTCAGTGTCTGTAACCAATACAACATCACTGCTTACGTCACTATACCCTCATGAATTGCGTAAGCTTATGAACGAGTATTCAATGTATAGTAAAAATCATTACTACATAGAATAAATCTTATTTATAAACGAGATCTCTATGAAAATTTGAGTTAGAATTTCCTCAAAACAGCTCATGTTATTAGTGTGTTAAAAATCCGGCAATGTGACTTATATATCAATAAAAAATAAAGGTCTACATAAAATATGGTGTTGTCAATTTGCATATTGGTTTTAACAAAACCGTGTTTAATAAATAAGCACTTGGTGTTTTTGATATATAATATTATTGTGTTATTCTCCAACGTATTAAAATCAAGCTTATGAATGATTTATTTTAATTGAAAGTAATTAACTAAAGTAAGTGTAATCTTTTTATATGCGTTCTTACCTTCCTTAGTCTTTTTAATCTTTATATTAATACGCCTGTTCCTATATCTTCCAACTGTTTTATCCCTACAACACCCTCTGGTTAAAAATGAGACCGTCCAAATTGTTCAAGATGCAATGCAAAAATGTAATTCCAGATAATCTGGTAACGCTTAATCGCACATTTCTTATTTGTCCGATTTTATTTCACCCAATTTTAAAAATGAAACAATCCAAGAGGTCTTGCATTAAATGCCCAACACAGAATGAATTGAAAAAAAATTACATTTTATTTGTAATATTGAAATTGTAAATTACAGAAGATATTTTTGTAATTTTGATCTTATGTCTTCCCAGCCTCCTGCCTTAATTTACGCTATGTTTTAGCGAGCCAGCATCAGACGAATTTCCGACCCAACTTAGATATTTTCCTAGTCGTTTTTGTCGCTGTTTTGTCGGCAAATTAATGTAGATTTTTAAAACACCTCCCTCCAGATTTTTATCTACAAATCATTGTAAATATTTTACAACTCCCCTCTTTTATAAAGAGTTAGAGTTAAATCAAGATTATTATACTTTTTATATATTGAACTATTTAACAATAGCTCTTGAGTAAACATATCAAACGTTGTAATAATTAGATTTGTATACTGTGGTATATCCACAGGTCCTACTAGGTGAATATATTTCATTACATTTAAAGAGTTTAGTCAATTGCATTGAAATTTATTTAAAAAAAGTTGCTCAGTCGGTAGAACCCACAAGGTTCCTAGTTCGATACCGACTCTCGCCAACTATGCGTATGAGTAGCACAGGGATCTGAGCGGTAAAGTAAGGAACTTATGGTAGGTGTGGTGCTCCACTTCAGATGCTAAAAATAATTTTCTTGGTCTAGCACTAATGAAAAGGGGATAGACTCCCTCGCTGATTGGCTGATACCGACATTAGGCTACCCTGACGACTTTACTTTACTTTACTTACTGTAGTATATCCACAGGTCCCGCTAGTTTAATATATTTCATTACATTAAAACTTAAGTACTTGCGCCCGGCGAAGGGTGTATATTATTGCTAGTACAAATTATTGGCACGTTCCTTGTCCGATACAGTCAATGGCACTTTTTTCATATATCTACAAATCACTGTAAATATTTTACCCCCCCCCTTTATAAAGAATGAGAGTTAAATCAAGATTATTATACTTTTACATATTGAACTATTTTTGCAATAGCTCTTGAGTAAACATATCAAACGCTGTAATAATTAAATTAGTATACTGTGGTATATACACAGGTCCCGCTAGTTTAATATATTTCATTACATTAAAACTTACATACTTACGCCCGGCGGTGGGTGTATATTCATGCTAGTACAAATTATTGGCACGTTCCTTGTCCGTTTTAGTCAACGACGCTTGTTTTCAAAAAGCTCTTGAGTAAACATATGAAACGTAGTAATAATTAGATTAGTATACTGTGTTATATCCGCAGATCCCACTAGTTTAGTATATTTCATAACATTAAAATTTAAATACTTACGCCTGACGAAGGGTGTATATTCATGCTAGTACAAATTATTGCCTCGTTCCTTGCCCGTTACAGTCAATGACGCTCGTTTTCATATATCTACAAATCACTATAAATATTTTACAGCCCCCCCCCTATAAAGAATGAGAGTTAAATCAAGATATTTATACCTTTTACATATTGAACTATTTTGCAAAAGCTCTTGTGTAAACATATCAAACGCTGTAATAATTAAATTAGTATAATGTGGTATATACACAGGTCCCACTAGTTTAATATATTCCATTCCATTAAAATTTGAATACTTGCGCCCGGCGGTGGGTGTATATTCATGCTAGTACAAATTATTGGCACGTTCCTTGTCTGTTACAGTCAATGACTCTTGTTTTCATATACATTAGGCCAAGCTGTAACCCTAATTCAATTTTGGACGGAAGCAATTCCTCTCAGCCGGTCGTTTCAGCTCTTTGGTGATAGAATATTTGTTTCTATTTTGAGCTGTGTTAATAATAAAATGAAATGTAAGCGAAAGAAGAAGAAGACAATGAGTTCGCATCCAATTTTGTTTCTTGGATTCGACATTAAATGAACGTAAATGAAATACGACCATTTTGAAGTGAAGTGCTTCTCAGACTCTCTCGACTTTTGAATAGCGATTCTCATTGGTTAAATAAAAGAAACATGGACGATGCAGCAAGTTGCAATGGACAAGGGAGATAACCCAATCAAGCCAGTCGAATGAACAACTGAAACGCTTCATTCTTGTCAAATGTTTTACAAGACAAGACACCGGAACAAATATACACACATACACAAGAATGCATAAACGATCTCTAGCTCTGTCTCTTTCTCACTCTCTCTCTCTGTGTCTCTGTCTCTGTCTCTTACTCTCTCTCTGTTTCTCTCTGTCTGTCTGTCTGTCTGTCTCTCTCCCTCTATATATATATATATCCCTTTCTTTCTCTTTCTCTCTCTTTCTTTCTCTGTCTCATCTCTCTGTCTCTCTATCCCTCTCTTTCTCTTTCTCTCTCTTTCTCTCTCTCTCTGTCTCTGTCTCTGTCTCTCTCTATCCCCCTCTTTCTCTTTCTCTCTCTTTCTCTCTCTGTCTCTTTCTCTGTCTCTCTCTGTTTCTCTTTCTCTCTCTGTCTCATTCTCTTTCTCTGTCTCTGTCTCTCTATCCCTCTCTTTCTCTTTCTTTCTCTCTCTCTTTGCCTCTGTCCCAGACTGTCTGTTTCTCTCTATATACCTATTATTATCCTAAAGCTGAGTGAATCAATGATTGTTAGCTAAAGGCTTTATTCATACTAGCAAATATATGCACCCTCCGGGTGCAAGTATTTAAGTTTTAATATAATAAAATATCATATTAAATTAGAAAGGCTAATGAAACTGAATAAGAATGCAGATAAAAATTTGGAACAGAGGGGGTATGATTGAAAATAGAACAACTTTGAAAGTAACTCTTCCATCATTTTCCATTACTCCCCTCTTTCATTGGTAAATTTTCCTAATTTTAACTATTTAGTTTAAATAGGAAGTAAAGAATAAAAATACAGTTATTTTTTCTTGTTAATGGATTTCTTTTAAGATTTATCTCTGAGATTTTAGATAATATTCATTAAGATAAAACCAAACAATTAGAAATCAATAATACTAAGCACATATTTATTAAAATCAGATTTTTAATATCAATAAGCAAATTAGCCTTCCCATTCACACTGTAAACTGCTATTTTGTTGTATATATAAATACAATTGCATGTTATTCTTAAGTAGATATGGTCAACAGTATTAATAATGTAAAACAATTTTTATTAATAATTGAGGTTTAAATAAAAATAAAATCATATAGAATGTGACGTTAGGGAATTGTTACTTGAATAGTAATATAGTTTCGGTTACAGACAGAAAAACACACAATCTCCATTATAATAAGATTTAGTTTAATTACACAAAATTCGTACTAAAATATTCCTTAATTCTAGGATTGAGTTATATATATATATATATATATGTGTGTGGTTAGAGTCGTGGAAAATGGACTCGTCGATTCGAGTTCAATTCCTTGACGAATATATATATATATATATTATATATATATATATATATATATATATATGTGTGTTGTGTGTGTGTGTGTGTGTGTTAACAGGGGATTTTCACCGTTTCTTGAGAAATTCATCACGTGAGCTAAAACTAACTCTATGCCAAAAACGGTTACGGTCCTTTTCTCGCACACATTCTCTCATTTTTCGAAAGCCATCTACCCTTACCATACAACACTTCTTCCACCTCAAGTCGTGATGATAGTTTGTTCAAAAAACCGAAACGTTTATCAAGTCGACTTCACCATCATTAATAAATTCATATTTTTGGAATATTTGTTGTTTTTCTATTTTCTACACATATAAATCGGCCGTATTTCAATCCCGACCAGGTGTAGCCTGCTAAGTCTAGCCACTCTGATAAAAATGTGTGCGTATGTGTGTGTGTGTGTGTGTGGTGAATGTGTGTGTAAGCATCCGTGTGTATGTGTGTGTGTGTATATAGTAACCAAGATATACATTAAAACATACTTGTACGTAGACACAAATGTTTTCAATTATTACTGATATGCGATATATAAATGTGAGAACTCCCTTCTCCCCAAGAGAGGAGGTGGGGAAAGGTCATTTCTATAAAGAACCAGATTAATATAGGATACACATCATACAAGACAAAAATAGAGGAATATTTATATTTATACGTACGTGAATATACTTGTAAAATAGGAGATATGATGTTAATGTCAAGAACAAATATATATATTTTTTTCTTTTTTTCTTTTACAATTTTTAATGAGTTCCTGGACATTGTAATTTTCATGTTCCGGTCACAGCCTTTTTAGATTGAGAGAAGAAAAAGAAGAAAAAAAGTTTTCAGTGTTCGTCTTCGAGATTACACGAGATTACACGTGATCTTGGCATTTTTCCTTTCTTGTTGAGTGTTGGAAACAAAAGACATTTTTTTTCCACTTTGCATATACATTTGCATACAAGTTATTGGTGTGTATAAGTACAATAGAGTGATCTGTTCCTGTATCTAAGGTGAACAGAGTGATCTGCCCTTGAAAAGAGATACAATATAAATAGAGTCATGGAAGTAGCCATTGGCAATTGTACTCTTGACGTCTGAACACCACAGACCACGTCTTTCGTACTTTATAATTGGTATATGATAGAAACAACAAACAAAAAATCGATGTCATCTGTAAAATGTGTAAAGTGTTTTTTCTTTTCTTAATTATAAAAAAAAATATCTGAAGGAGGTTTTCAATCACGGTGGATATATGAATAAAAACACATACCCACACAGATATAGACACATACATACATACAGAAACAAACCACGCAAACTCGTATATATATATATATATATAATAATATATATAATATATATATATTATATATCTTGTGGAATAATGAGAAACTGTCAGTAATCAAGCGCCGTTAACTTCACGTCCAAGCTTGAAGCATTGTGCTTATATTGGTTTGTTGGTTGGTTTTGAAGGCTATCACAATGCAAGTGTAAGTGTGGTATTGTTTGTTAACCTGTGATTTATTCTTAATTCTTAATATTTCGGGATAAAAATCCCTTCTACAGAAGATTACTAGAACTGCAGTTGTTGCTAGTGGCTGTTCATTTGTTCTGTCTCATGCCTTCCAAATTCTGTGTGTGTGTGGGGGGATTCTTGTTTATGTGTGTATGTGTGTTTGTGTGTATGTGTGTGTGTGTGTGTGGGGGTGTTTAGAAAAAAGAAGAATGTTTATAAAATATGTGTATTTAGGCAATTTCGTTTCATTCATTCAAATTTCGACAAATACAACAGAGTCCAAATAATTTTGTACTTTAAAAAAAAATCTTTATTTTACTTTTTAAAAATTGATTTTTCCGCCTTACTTCCGTTTTTTAAATTCATTCTTTTTTGTACGCATGCATGATTGCCATTTCTTCACAGAAGAAGGCCATTTCTACAAGCAGTTCGTTTGTGAGCACGCAGATGACTCCGGGTTCCAGCTTTTCTTTTACGCGCCCTGTCGCACAAATGACACGTGAGACACCCACCTATCGCTCGTATGGAACCGTACGTGACTTAAAAGTCCAACTCTCAACAGAACAGCCCTGCCGCACACCTCACATATATGGTCAGACTTAAATGTTGGAAATGTGTTCAGGATGTCCAACATGTGCCGGGACTGTAAAGCCCGCTTCAGGATCGAGTGCTCGAGCCGTCTTACCTCAAAACCCTTACAGCTACTATGAATAAATCTTCTCCAAACCACACGATTCGTAGCCATCCTCTCCCAGTTCTGAACATTTATATCAATATATATATATATATAATATATATATATATATCTATATATATGTGTATTATATATAACAAGGGTGCTATATATATATATATATATATATATAACAAGGGTGCTATATTTATAAGTTAACAGTGCTCAATGTCATTAATAGAGCATCTATATTTAAAATAAGCTAGCGTGGACATCGACTCAACGGCGGCTGGTTACTGATAGTTTCTCGCCTATGCGATCTGAAGGAAGAAAGAATGAAACAAGCAAAAGATAATGAAGAAGAACCAGAAGTAAAAGAAAAAAAAAAGAAAAAAAAAGAAAAGAAAAGAAAGAAAGAAAGAAAGAAAGAGGGAGAAAGTGATGGAAAGGAACAAGAAGAAAGAACGAAAAACAGTTTCTTGCCTAAACGATCAGAAGATCGCATAGGCGAGAAACTGTCAGTAACCAGGCGCCGTTGACTCCGTGTCCACGCTACCTTAACTTTCTTTCTTCTTTCTTTCTTTCTTTCTTTCTCCACTCTCTATCTCTCTCTCTCTCTCTCTATATATATATATATATATATATATATATATAGTGTGTGTGTGTGTGTTGTGTGTGTGTGTGTGTTTAAAATGTCTTTTCTTTCTTTTTTTTCTTTCTTTCTTTGTACATCTATGTACATATGTATTTCTAAAAAATTTTTCTCTTCTTTTTTTTTTGTTTATTTTTTTTTTTTAATAATTTTTTTAATTTTGAAATCCAGTTCATAACTTCTTTCATGTCACAAGTTTTCTGCTGAGATGAGTATTAAAGCTGATCTTTTCACACTCATCTTTTTTTTCACTCTCATCTCAAAACTCTTAGATCAGGTTTTTATTCAAACAAATTCTTTGTGCACACATCAATTAGTCTCTCTCATCTTTAATCCCGGATAAAACTAATCACTTGAGCTGTTTTTATCTAATTTTACTATCAATACAAAATAAGGTTTCATAAGGACATGAGTTTTATGCAACTCCAAAACTTTTTTTTAAGTGTAGTTCTGTAGAGCCTAAGGAAAAAAATATCTGAATCTTATTGAATGAAGAATACTCATATTGGGAAGAAAATAATAAAAATATATTGACTTAAAGTGTGTGTGTATGTGTGTGGGGTGTAGCAATGACATTTTGAATGGATAATAAACTATTTCGCCTTTTTAATTGATGAATTGATGAATTTTCTTTTTTCTTTTTTATCTGCTATCTTCCTTCTTTCCAATTTTCTTTTCTGCTTTTTTTCGTGTACTGCATGTTTACATTCTTTCTTTCTTTCTTTTTTTCTTTTTTCTTTCTCTTTTTTCTTTCTTCTTGTTCCACTCTATTACCTTATCCTTGCTTTTTTTCTTTCTTTCTTTCTTCCCGTTCCTCTTCATTACCGTTTTTTGCTTTTCTTTCTTTTCTTTCTTTCTTTTTTTCTTTCTTTCTTCTCCGTCTATGCATGTATTTATTTCTGTCTATCTTTTCACTGTCCTTTCATTTATTTTCATTCCCCCCCCTGTCTCATATCCTCCCTCCTTTCCTCTTCCCCTCCCCACCTTCCCCCATTCCTTCCTACTTTCATTCATTCCTTCCTTCCTTTCTTCCAATTGTCTTTCTTCATATATTTTATGTTTGATATCTTCAGATTATTTGTCCCAAATTTACCATTTTGCAATTTCACAATAAATGTTTACTTTTTATTTTCCTCTTGACAGCAATTTCCTTTATTTCCTTCTCTCGTTTTTTGTCCTCAACAACAACAACAAAAAAAAAAAAAGAAAAAAAAAAAGAAATTCTTTCGCGCACTTTTTTTTTTAAGTCGTTTCTTTCAACGAAAAATAATAAAGAATTGCAATCCACAATTTCCCAAAAGAATTCACTTGGAATATTTTCAGAAATATAAATGCTACCAATTTATAAAGGACAATGTCTCAAGTTGATTTAACTTACTTATATATATATATTATATATATAATAATATATATATATATATATATATATATAATATATATATATAATGAATAGAGAATGAAAAAATGAGAAAAGTATTGGCATGAAAAGGTGCTCAATGCTAATAAAGCAGAGCAGATTTATAATCAATGGTAATATTATGGGTTTACACTCATAACTTGAAGTTTCATGGTAATCCAATCATCAGATGAGTTCAAAGGTTGAGATCTTAAAAACCAGTCGTGAAATGGTTGAGATTTTAAAAACCAGTAATTTTTTAGCGTTTATATAAACGTGAAGCTTTTTCACGTGATGGGAAATATAAAGCTAAAAAATATTAAAAGATGTCAACCATTGAACTCATCTGATGATTGGATTACCATGAAACTTCAAGTTATGAGTGTAAACCCATAATATTACCATTGATTATATATATATATATATATATATATATATATATTGTGTGTGTGTGTGTGTGTGTGTGTGTGTGTGTGAGTGTGTTTGTGTGTGTATGTATATATATATGATGTTGTGGAAAATATGTATATATATATATTTATTAATAAGAATTTATATATGTATATACATATATATATGTCTGTGTGTGGGTTTGTGTGTGTGTTTATATATAAGTATATATATATATATATATATATATATATATATATATATATATATATATATATGATGTGAAAAATATGCACATATATATTTATTTATAAGAATTTATTATTATTATTATAAGGTGTTGTGGAAAATATGTATATATATATATTTATTAATAAGAATTTATATATATATATATAATTATATATATATATATATATATATGAAAATGGAAAAGGAATTGAATCCAACAATATGAGGAAAAAATGAGTAAAGAAAAGAAATGGAAATGGATAAAATGGATTTAATCGATATCACATTAATCGATATCACTTACACATGTGTTTCGGTCAGTTTATGTGAAATAAAAACATAAATTTTCACTCTGATGAAGGTCGAATCTTCTATGTGTGCGAAATATTTTCACACACATAAACTGACCGAAATACATGTGTAAGTGATATCGATTAATGTGATATCGATTAAATCCATTTTATCCATTTACATTTCTTTTCTTTACTCATTTTTTCCTCAATATATATATATATATATATATATATATATATATGTATGTGTGTGTTTGTGTGTGTTTATATATATAAGTATATATATGTATATATATACATGATGTTGTGAAAAATATGTATATATATTTTATTAATAAGAATGTATATATATATATACATATATATGTGTGTGTGTGTTTGTGTGTGTATTCAAATATAAGTATATATATGTATATATATATACATGATGTTGTGAAAAATATGCATTTGGTATGAGCTCTCTAATTTGGTAATTTAAATTAACTCTCACTACTAAGCATATAAGCAATGATTGTTTCCCCGGAAATTTGATCTCTCAGTAACCGTAAAATGCATAAAAAAACCTATGTACTTAATAGTTTAAAAACACCAGTCCCCGCTACAACTGTCAGTGGACGTGGGGATAAGATATCGGGCTACCATACGGTCAGTCTGAGTTTGACCCTAGCCAAAGATAGTTGTGTCTAGCCACACTGATGAGGCGTGAAAAGCCGAAACACGTGTCTGTGGATGACTTATTAATATATATATATATATATATATATAATATATATATATATATATATATATGATGAGAGGTATCCAAAACTTGGTAGTAAGGGATGATTCTATGTGATTTCTAAGATATACTGTATTATTATTGTATGATCCAGTATGTATAAATACAGTGAATCTTTAAATCACTACAGAGAGCTCAATGTATAATAAACTTTTTAGATTATGTACAGAGCAATATTTATCATAGAAAGGAAGGAAACAATTTGAATTCAAATAACCTGATCTTCCATCTGATGAGACTGGATTTTGGGGAGCTATATTAAATCAACTTAGATTTATATAGGCCCCAATTTTGGTCGAAATAAATTTATTATGGAATTACGGTGTTGAGTTTTCCCTTCCTTTCTAAGATATATATATATATATATATATATAATATATATATATATATATATATATATATATATAATGTTTCATAATAAAACCGCTTTTTGTTACCTGAATATTTTGCTCCAAAATGAAGCGTGCGTGCTTTGTCTGTTTTCGGTCAGAAGCATTTGTGTTTAGAATACACAAACACGTGTTTTATATATAATTCCACTAAATTCCACTTCTTGTCCTCTTAGTAGTATGGGTTAACTCTTTAACTGCCATTACTACAGTGTCTGCTATTGTTTTCGAGGGCAACACAATTTCTCCCCGGATATTATTTACACACCTTCCACTAGTCACTTGCACTGTCTTACTTCGAAGTCAGACTCCGATATCTGTCTCAGGTGACACTGCATTTATATTGCCATGGCTCGCTTCTGTTTAGTTGGTCAGACCAATCACCATAGCAACTAATCATATAACTCGACTAGTCTCCTCTCACGAACCTCTTTTTAGTCATGTCCAGTTAAACACTTTCTACTTGTCACTAGCACCGTCTTGCTTTGAGGTCAGACTGCGATCTTTGTCTCAGCCGACACTGCGTTTATATTGCTATGGCTCGTTTCTGATTGGTTGATTAGACCAATCAGCATGAGCAACTAAGTATATAAATGTACTAGTCTTCTCTCGCGAACCTCTTTTTTGTTACGTCCTGTTTCACGGGAGGCAAGTCACTTTTTCTCTGCAACAAAGGAAAGAATACACATTCATTTTTGGCCATCTCACCTAAATCACGGAATTACACGCGAGATAATTCCTTGTTCGTTTCGCTCCAATAGGTAAGTCTCTTCTCTTGCTATATCTACACTGTCCCGGAGTGGAAGTACCTGTTAGGCTCCCATCTATGGAGTAAATAGATCTGTTAAAAGTTCGTTTACTTGCGAAAAATGACGGCTTTATTATAAAACATTATTAGACGTAAAAATCAACTGTATTTCCTAGTTACCGTATTTAACGGCATATAGAACCCATTTTTTTTCCAAAATGTTGGCTCAAAAATTGCCCCGCAACTTATACATCGTAGGTGAAGTTTGAGACCTCCCGTAGGCCTAGCCTAATCTTCTCTATGATGCTCACTAACCCAGCTTACGCTCAGTACTTTTACCTACTTGTGTATGCTTATTGCTTGCCTGTACTGCCAAATTGCTTTTATACAGCTATGTTTCTACTTGTGTAATGCACAGCTAGACTGTTTTCAACAATATATGCTTAAATACACTATACACTAAAAACTTTTTTTTCTTGTAAGAAACCGAATATCAAAATGGTATTAAAGGTTTGGTTGCTTTGTTGAATGGCATATCAATCTTCTTGGTTATTTCATGCCAAACCTCATCCTGTAGAAGAACAGTAGTGCCCAGGGCCGGGTTAGCTCACGGTAGAGCGCTCGGCTAGATACCACAAGGTTCCTAGTTCGATACCGGTCCTCGCCAACTCAGCGAATGAGTAGTACAGGGATCTGTGCGGTAAAGTAAGGAGATGATGGTAGGTGTGGCTCTCCACCTCAGATACAACAATCTCCTTGTCGTAGCGCTATTAAAAAGTAAATAGACTCCTCGCTGATTGGCTGATACTGACTTTAGGCCACCCCGACGACTTACTATTTATTCATAGCTGAGGGGATGATGAAGTTCATACTTTTCCCAAGAGTATTAGTCCGAAAGTGAACGTATTAACGCGACTGAAGTTCGAACTCGATTACTACAATGTCGCAGTCCCACGTTATCTCTTACGCCGCGGAGACTCACCATGATCCGGAAAGGTTTGAGATGCCGTAAAATAAACAGTAAAACAACCAACCATTTAATTCTTAACGACCAAAAAGAAAGCTAACAACTCAGCGTATGAGTAGTACAGGGATCTATGCGGTAAGATAAAGAGCTGATGGTAGGTGTGGCACTCCACCTCAGACACAAAAAAATCTCCTTGGTCTAGCGCTATTAAAAAGTAGATAGACTCCCTCGCTGATTGGCTGATACCGACTTTAGGCCACCCCGACAACTAACTATTTATTTATTTATTCATAGCTGAGGGGATGAGGAAGTTCGTACCTTTCCCATTCGGACTTTGAACAGAATTGTTCAAATTGAAAAAGTGTTGTATACCCTTTTCTTCTTTGCTTTCTATTCTTCTTCTGTTCGTCTTTTCTATCAGGTACTTCTTCTTGGGGACTTCGTTTTGGCGACTTCGTCTTAGTGGTCGGTCGCACTTAACTCTCATTTCTTCTTCTCTATCAGTCTTGTTACCAAGACATTCACCAACCACAAAACCGTGTTATTTTCTTAAGCTTTTATTTACTTAACTATACATTTCATGTAACTAAACATCTGACTAACATAGCGCGCATATGCAGTGTGAGTTCCAGTTAGGCAGTACATCTTCTCTGCCCGACGTCAACATGAAAACTGAGGACCCAACCAGGCCCACGTGACTTCACGTATTTCGCGGGCTTTCTGTACTATTCCATGGAAAGTCCCGCCCGTGATATGAAAGGGCCATCCCTTTAGAAATACAGGGGGTTGACAATAATTTATGCAACCGCAAAAGGTTAAATCTATTACTAGTTTGACAATTTTAAATAAATAAACATTCAGAGAGTTTGTTTGTGTGTGTGTGTGTGTGGGGGGGGGTTGTAGCATTTATACTCCTAAATTCCTGAAGTTAAATCTGTGTTTTAAAGCCATCCATACAAACTGGAAATTTAGAATTGGTAAATTTGCGTAAAGAAAAACAACCTAAAACAACAATTAAAAAATAATAATAGAAATATTTAGAGACAAACCAAGAGTTTTTTCTTTTAATTAATAATTAATTTAGGGCTATTTTTTAGGTTAAATCCTACTTAATGGACATAAATTCCACCATCGTATGCCACCCCGCCGGAAAGAGAAAAAAATGCTAAAAATCAGGGAATTAACCGAATTTAATGAAATTTTCAGTATTGATATATAAATGAATAAATATATAATGCCCAGTTATTTTTTTAAAAACTTTTACATTTTTCAGGTCAATTAACTTTGAACCACGTATGTTTATGAATCTGTGTTACGCTTCTAAAATACCTGGTTTAAGATAACTGACCTGAGATAATGTAAAATTTTTACATAAAATAACTGGTGCATTATATCTTTTATTTATTTATATATCAATACTGAAAATGTTCATAAAATTTCGTNGGTCTTATCAATTTTCGCTTTGATGTAGTTTGTCCTTATGGCATTATTTTGTGCAGCAATTATTAGTGATTATTATTATTATTATTATTATTATTATTATTATTATTATTATTATTATTATTATTATTACAAATTAATCTCTTTCCTTTGATCAATTTTTAATATTATCTTTAATTATTGTTTTTTTTTTTTTTTTTTTTTTTCAGAGAACCGACTGACATAACGCGGGAAAATCCTGAGAATTTCTTTGAATTTGAAAACATCGTGATAAAACTGGCTTCATTCTCATCATTCATTGGACTAGCTGCATCTTAAACAAGAAGGAACAAAAAAAACGGAATCATCTTGCTAAAGAACGCGCTCACCGAAGGATTTTTAATTTTCTTCTGCAATTTTACGTTTCTTCCAACATTCTATTAGAATTCTACATATTCTTCATATCATATGAAAAAAACTATTATATATATATGCATATATAAACATATATACATAAATACATACTGACGACATATACATATATATATATAAATAATATATACATATTGATAAAATAAACTATAAGAAAAAAACTAATATATATTCATAAATTAGATATATACAAACCATATATATATATATACTTTACATAAAATACAAATATATATTAACTTATACACGAATCTATATTCACGGATATGAATTAAATATAGATATATATATATATCTACATTTATAATTGGATACATATTGATGAAATAAATTTATATATATATTTATAATTACATATATACAAACCTGTATATATATATATTATTAAAATACAAATATATGAACTTATACACACATCTATATACACGGATATGAATCAAATATATATATCATCTACAGTTATAATTGAGTACTTATTGATAACATAAATTTATTTATATATATATATATATTTTATAAAATATATGTACAAACTTATATACATATAAACTAAAAATATATATATACAAACTTACGTACACCATATATATACACAGATATAAGTAAATGTAAAAAATATAATTATAAATAAAAACCTATTGATGAAATAAACATATATATTTATAAATTAGATACATATAATCCTATGTATATACATATTAATTAAAAGGATATATGTGGAAAAATATAATAATATACACACAGACACATATATATATATACATATCTACAGTGATACTTGAATGCATGTCGATGAAATAAACTGATATATATTTATAAATCAAATATATACAAACTTATGTATATGCATATGAAATAAAAGTGTATATATAAGAAATTAATTCACACACACGCACACACACATACATATATATTATATTTATAGAGAGAGAGAGAGGGGAGAGAGATTGAGAGACGCAAATCATATATATATCAGTAAAAATAATGAATATTGATTAAATAATATATATATATTCATAAACTGGATATTCCCAAAGATCTATATGTACATATGTATTAAATATATATATAATTATATATTAAATATATTATATTTAAACTAATATACACACATATGTATACCTCAGACATTAATTATATATCTATATCCATGTTTGAAAATAGATAAATATTGATGAAATAAACATATATCGCTAATTTAGATATATACGAACTCATGTATATACACATATTTAGATAAATATATATATATGTAACTGTATATAGATACATACATATATATATATATATATAAAGAGAGAGATATTAATATATATATATATATATAGTTATATTTTTGAGATTCCAAAGATGTCTGTTTTTACTTCATTTGAAAACTCATCAAATGCAGACTTCAATGAAAGTGATCCGGACCAAACCTTCAACGTTTCGGTGTCATCACCGGAAATCGTCCAACGGATCATCACAGTCGCCTTCATAATGATCGCTACGATTGTGGGTAACCTGACTCTGATTGCCGCCATATTCTGGAAAAGATCCCGACTAGTGAAGCGGGTGAACATATTCCTGGTCAACCTGGCCATCGGTGACCTAACCGTTGCCATGATCACCATGACAACAGAGATCCTTTTTATCGCGTTCGGCGAATGGGTGCTCGGTGAGGTCGTGTGCAAGATCAGCGTCTACCTGCAAATTGTCACCTTAGCCAGCACGACGTTCCTAATGACAGGGATGAGTATTGACAGATACCAGGTGATCGTAAAACCACTGCAATCACTTCGTAGCAGACCCAAGATACGAACCAAGGTCATCACAGCTTGGGTGATGGCTTTCATCTTCGCCATTCCTCAACTGCTAATCTTCGTCCAGGTGGAAAAGACTAAACCCGACGGGAGCACCCAATTAAAATGCGTCAGCAAGGGTTACACAAACGAATGGCAACGAAAGGTTTATTTTACTTTTCTCACAGCCTATATCCTCGTCATCCCGGGAGTGGTTATGTTCTACTGCTACTCGAATATCACCAGAGTTGTATTCAGTCGTGCCAATGATATACCACAGATCCGTCACAACAACATATCGGTCAACACTAACCGAATATCAATCAACCAATCGCTTGTATCGGCGTCGAAAAGACGCGTCGTTACAATGACCCTCACTGTGATCATCGGCTTTGTAACATGCCTCACGCCATATTTTATTGTTAATCTAGTTAGAATTTACAGTAACTACACAATTGGCATGAAAAAAGCATTGCATGTATCAGAGGCGATATTTATGACACACAGCGCGCTCAACCCAATCCTCTACGGGATATTCTCCTTACGGTCGAGCACCTTTACAAAGTCCTCAAGACTTGCCTGTGTCTAGTTCCGGTTGGACACGTCATTGAAAGAGAGACCAGCGTCGACAGCCTGGGACAAATGAACAACCTCGGATGTTGCGGTTAAGATTTGCCCGCTTGGGCCGAAACACGAGTCCGACAACAGACATCACCCACAACGGGGAATCATTCCCGAGGAAGAACTTCTTACGAAAGAACGTCGGAAGGGCGTTCAGGGTGACGTTCAAACAAAACTCGAATACATTTCAGTCGACTTTAGACAGCCAAAACATGAGAACAGACACGAGACTTTGTAACGTTTGAAGTAACATGAGCAACGTATTTTTCTTTTTTTCAATCATCGTCTTACCAAAATGTGTAAAATAATCAGTCGTTTAATTTAATAAACAATAAATGTTTTAAGCCAAAAGAATAAATAAATGAATGAATGAATGAATAAGAAGAAAAAAACAAAAAGAAGAAAAATAAAGAAAAGAAAAATGAACAAAGAAAAAAAAAGCCGGGTTGGTCAAAGTATTCTACTAAAGAGAAAGAAAAAAGTGGCTAATGCCGTGTATAACATTTTAAAGACGAAAAACCTTTGCCAATACTTCAACAGCCATCGAAATATATACATATATATATATATATATATATATATATATATATATATATATATTATATATATATATTATTAATACATAAAATATATTAAATAATATATATATCAAAAATATATATAAACATAGATATAAAATATGTCTATAAAATATATATTAAATAATATATATATTGAATAATATATATAATAATATATATTAATAATACATGTATATATATATGTATATATATATATATATATATATATATATATATATATATATATATATATATAAAGAAAAACGTCAACAACAAATTCTTTTCTTTTTGTTTCAAATTCTGACAAAGAATTTTATTAAAAATCAATGACGGGTTACTTCCGGATTATTAAGTTTGTACAACGGCAAAATGACTTTAAAAAGAATGAATAATAAAAGATTAATGCGACTAAAGACCATGCCTCTTAAGACCAACTAATATATATATATATATATATATATATATATATATAATGTTTATATCTGTCGTATTTTTACTTGGAAAGGAGATGGGCACCACCAAGTAATCTTAAATTGCCACGAGTGACGTCATAAACGAGAATTACTCGATAGGGCAACTTGACATTTATGGTTTTCAAAAAATCCATCCATATCCTATTCCAATAAGGATTAGAGAAATCACTAAGAATTTTATCAAAAAAACATCATATATATATATATATATATATATATATATATATATATATATATAAACTCGTCTGCAAATCAATGGTAGAAGTATCATTGGTTTTCATTCTGAATAAATATATTTAACATTTACCACAAAGTACATTATATATATATATATATATATATATATATATATAATATATATATATATATATTATATATATATATATATATATATTTATATAACTTAAATCATTGCTTTCATCATTTATATATATTTTAAAACATTGTGATCTTTGTTTCATTATAAGTTTCAAAACTGATGTTTTCATAAATTATTTAACTTTAAAAAAATTAACGACATAGTCCTTGGCAGACTTTAAATACGACCCTAGAGTAAGGATACCATCATCTAAGAATTATTTTCGAAACTGATTATTGAAATCATTATGGAAAAGAAAACTTGTATTTCTACGACAATGCTATTCCTGAAATTCTTGACAATTTATGCGTCAGTTTTGCATTCAGACCAAAAATAGAAATAGAAAAAAATAAACAGTATAAAAAAAACAACAGTAACGCCAACACATTTATTCGTTTCATCCATAAACACCACAAGGGAACAATGCAAATCGTTAACACATGAAGAACATGTTTAATATGTTGAACTTTGGAAAAATCAGGAACTAGTAAAGCTTGACGTCAATTTATAATCCAATTCGATGTTGATATAACAAAAAATCAGAAAGGAAATTAATTCCTGTTCAAAAATATGTTGGCTCCCGAAAGTCTTCGGCTTTTTACAGAAAAAGAAATTCAAAGTCATTTTTTTTTTAAACTAACAGCAAAAAAGAATTCGAAAAAGGTAAAAAAAAATTTTTTTTTTAAGAAAAAAGCTGTAATGTAAAATTTGTAAATTGTGATGGAAAGCCGTTAATGTCTAAAATAAAAAAAAATAAAAAAGTTCTGGTCGCGGCACCATTTAAAAAAAAACGTAACTAGAAAATAGTTCTGGTCGCGGCACCATTTAAAAAAAGAATTGACTGAAGAGATTGTTTACGAACCATAAATTCTCTCATTTAAACACCGAACAAGAGAGATGATTGCTACACTGTTCAACACACCGGATAATTGAAATACGTGACCGACGCTACGTTTGGAAAGGTAGAATCATAAATTTTAATGTGATAAGAAGTTTGAATAATTTCAAAAAAGAAGACGGATCCCTCAATCCAGACGAGAAGACTAGAACTGATTTTAATTAATAAGAAAGAAAAAATAATCTATCCTCTAACAGATTTTGCTGCGCCAGCAGACACGAAGTATACGTGAACGAGAGCAAAAAAAAACTGGAAAAATACTTGTACTTTGCCAGAGCTCTGTAAAGGCTGTGAAATATGAAAGTGTCAGTGATACCACTCGTAGTTGAAGCCCTCGGAACGGTCCTTCAAGAATCCAGAAAAAAGACTCGATGAACAGAAGATAAGAAGAAGAATTGTTACCACTCAGACCCCAAATCGTCTGGGATACTTAGAAAAGTCCGGGTGACTTGTTGTCACACAGACTCCAGTGATAAAACACACAAGGAGTAAAATATTATGTATTAAGCTAATCGCGATGTCAATGAAATTGAATTCCTACTTTATGGAACCTGGAAAACACGACAGGTGAACCAAGGTGAGAACATAAGGATATTTATCGAGCTTACCTTAGTTTACTGCAAGGACGAATCGAATTAGCTGGATATCCGTGGATTGTGTTGTACCTGTCTTTCAAATAAGATGGCGCTGCTACGCAGAAAATCAGCATTCAGCTTTGTCATCTGCGCTTAAACATCAGCCAGCGACTAAGATACACAACTATCCAGCCCAAGGTAAGACATACATTATGTTATGTAAGCTTTTTTCATATTAGCTATTCAGTAGAGTAACATTTTGAAAACAGTCAATAAGTTACAGTATTTTTTGGCAACACTTTTTCCTCTATACGTGTTTGGTTGAACGCGACAGACATTTCCTGTCTGACGAGTTTCTTTTCGATCTTTTTCAATTGTCGGTCCATCTTTTTATGTCTGGGTGGAATTGTTTTGTTTTGTTTTGTTTTGTTTTTTGTTGGTTTTTTTTTATGTATAGAGCTTCGAGTATCTGAAGTTTTTGTTTTTGTTTTTTCTTCGTGTGTTTTCAATTAGAAGTTCTCGGTAATTAGAGGGGGCGCAATGTGATTCTAAGTGTTGATACATCTTTCTTTTTTTGGGGGGAAAATTATTACTATTAGATTAAAATGCTTGAAGCTATATAACTATATGCAACCAAAACGAGCATCATTATTGTTATTATTTTACTTCTTTCGAGTTTTTCACACCAGCGTTAGAGATCTTTCACTGGAGTCTGAATGACAACAAGTCTCTTCGGGTCTCCAGAACTCTTCCGAGTATTCTAGCCGATCTTAACAATGTCTGGATGGTCGCGATTCCTCTGAATTCTAATTCCTCTAGTCTTTTTCCCAAACCCTCGGGGACTGTTCTAAGGACTCTGTGACTAGAATTCATCCTCATGTTCCACAGTTGTTTTTTTTTTCAGTTCTCTCTGCAAGGACCAGGTATTTGTCTATCTTTTCATTTTCTTTCATTCCCCCCCCCAATGATCTGCTGGCATTACTAGGTCTGGTCTTCTGGCTGGGATAAGGTGATCCGTCTTTATCTCAAAGTCACAGAATTTTATGTTTCATTCTCAAGAACAAATTCTAGTTTATGCATATACCATTTTGTCGTATGGTCAAATTTTTTTTTCATGCAACAGTTTAATTACCGATTAATTCAGTAAATTACAGTATACATATAAAATAACCCTGGCTGGTTGACATGCCATTAAAATCAATTAATCAATCAATCGATTAGGTTTGGAAGGCATAAAAATAAGAGTGACAAAACCAATAAAATAATAAAAGATTAACGGGGAGAGATTAGAGGAATTAAGATTAACTAGTTTAATAGAAAGAAAAATGAGAGGTGAACTAATTGCAACTTTCAAAATAATTAATGAAATTTTTAATCATTTTAGACATCTTTTAAATATTTCAATTCGAAATGAATAATTCCTGTCGATGCAAATTTGAAAAACCAAGTCTATTAACCAATTGGTTAATAGCGCTTTACCCGTAAAGATTATGAATCCAATGATTCTCCCTTTAGATATTACTATATATATGCCGAGTTTCTGGTTATGTTAATTCAATCCAATTTGTAACATCAGACTAAAATGAAGCCTAAAATATTTGAAAGAATCAAGAAAGTAATAGCAGAACATATGATGAAGTAGAAGTATATAATTTGTTACGCTCCAAGTATGGATTGAACGTTTCGAGAGATGGTGACTTTAATAGAAGTTACTTTATACACACACACACACACATACACACACACAAATATATATTATTATATATATATATATATATATATATATATATATAATATATTTTTGAAGGCGTAATAATGCACATTTATGTTTAAAAAACATATTTATTTTTTCTTTTTTTTTTTTTTCCTTTTATGAGTCCTAAATATTTTCAAGCTAATGCTCATCATCAGAGGATTGAAGGATTTTTTCATAATTTTCATCTGTATTTGATAAATTCAAATTGATGAGCATTAGCTTGAAAATATTTAGGACTCATAAAAGGAAAAAAAAAAAAAAAAGAAAGAATATGTTTTTTAAACATAAATGTGCATTATTACGCCTTCAAAAATATATTATTAGATTTTAATTAATGCTTCGAACTCACTATAAAAATGATGATATAAAAAATCTTTATTTCAGTGTCCCTGAGCAGAGCCTCATTATTTTATAGTATTATAAAAAAAAGAAAAAATTTATATATGAAATAATTTTCAAAACATCCCGCGAAACACGATCGCCGCACCGATTTTTTACGGAGTTTACCGAGCGTAACTACATCTTCGCCGGAAAAAAAAAAAAAAAAAAAATTTTTCACAGTTACGATCAAACGTTCAACGACCAACAACACAGTTGAATTTATCAAATACAGATGAAAATTATGAAAAAGTCGTTCAATCCTCTGATGATGAGCATTAGCTTGAAAATATTTAGGACTCATAAAAGGAAAAAAAAAAAAAAAAAGAAATAAATATGTTTTTTAAACATAAATGTGCATTATTACGCCTTCAAAAATATATTATTACATTTTAATTAATGCTTCGAACTCTCTATAAAAATGATGATATAAAAATCTTTATATATATATATATATATATATATATATTATATATATATATATATATTTAATATACCAAACTTATTGGTAAATCCTCGCGGTGAGAAAAAAACCAGCAAATAGTTTGATTGTAAAAATATACTACCAAACATCAACCGGGAAGAAAAGGATTTTTGTAAAAAAGAAAAGACCAAGATAATCGTACCAACAAAAAATAATCTATTAGTACAATATTTTGGCAAAAAGAAAAAACAATTTATATGCATATATATATATATAAGATATATATATTCATACAAAACCGCCAGGAGACTAAAGCTAATAAGTAAAAAAGTGCTCAATACCTAAGTAGAGCAAATAATAAAGATAAATCTAATGAGTCAGACGAACCTACTAAAAGTTTTGCTTAATGCTCTTCAGGGCTAAGATCTGACTCAGATCTTAGCCCTGAAGAGCATTAAGCGAAACTTTTAGTAGGTTCGTCTGACTCATTAGATTTATCTTTATATATATATATAACGTTTGTGATAAATGAGATAATATGTCGAAAATTGACATTTTGAAGCCGACTCGATAGCAATTCGGTTTTACTTAAATCATTATCAGGGCTAATAATCATTAATCATATGAAAGAAAATTGTGGAACAAGTAAAAACTTGTGTGCCTTTGTTTGGTTTAAACAAAACCGAAACGCTATAGCGTCAGCTTCCATAATGTCAATTTTCGACATATTCGCTTGTTTTTTTGTTTTGGTTTTTTTTTGGTTTTTTGTCACAAAAATCTAAAACATACTCAGCTCTTTGACCTCCGTTTGGCAACTAGTCAAGGAAAATGAAACCTGTTAAACTCCTCTTAAAAACTAACATTGTGACACATCCTGCTCATGCGGAGGGGTTGGGTAAATACATGTAAATATAAACTAAAGATAGATATAATCTTCGGCAAACATTTCCATCTGGATTCGTCATTACATTACTGTAATGTTAAAGCATTTAGGAAGCATATATATATATATATATATATATATATATATATATATATATTATATATATATAGCAAGTATATGCACCCTCCGGGTGCAAGTATATAAGTTTTAATGTAATGAAATATCGTATTAAATTAGAAAGTCTAATAAGAAGGCAGATAAAAAGATATGTAATAGAGTGGGGGTATAATAGAAAATAGAAATGAAACTTACTCTTCCATCACTCCCGTCTTTCATTGCTGAATTTTACTTATTTAACTATTTAGTTAAATTAGGAAATAAAGAATAAAATGACAGTTATTTTTTTTTTGTTAATGGATTTCATTTAAGATTCATTGAAGAGATTTTTGCTTATATTCATTAAAATAAAACCAAACAATTAGAAATCAATAATACTAAGCACATATTTAATAAAATCACATTTTTAATATCAATATGCAAATTAGCCTTCCCATTAACACTGTAAACCGCTATTTTCTGTATATATATAAATACAATTGCATGTTATTTGTATGTAGATATGGACAACACTAATAAAAAGGTGAAGCAATTTTTATTAATAATTGAGGTTTAAATATAAATCAAATCATGGAGAATGTGATGTAAATAACGAAGGGAATTGTGACTTGAGTAGTAATATAGTTTCGGTTACAGACAGAAAAACACACAATCTCCATTATAATAAGATATATATATAATTATGTATGTCATGTTCATGTGAGCGTTGTTTATTTGGTCTTTTGAAGCATTGGAAAAAAGAACAAAACAAGAAAAACAGAACAAAAATCAGAATTTTTATATATTCAACTGTTGCTCTGTTTCTGGTTTAATCTATTCCAATATTTCAGGTGAACTTTCACCCTTTTTCAAGGTAATAACAAGACGGTCTGGAGGAAAAAGAGATGAAATGTTGTATATGAGGGCAAAAAAGTAATTAAATGAATTATATATATATATATATATATAGAGAGAGAGAGAGTCAGATCTTAGCCCTGAAGAGCATTAAGCGAAACTAATAGTAGGTTCGTCTGACTCATTAGATTTTTATATATATATATATATATTAGTAAAGAAAAAGGCTTAAAAATCGGTTATTTTGCGGTTATGGATCCATTTCTGCTAACAGGTATCTGAATATACCAATGAGTTTCGTCAGACCGTTAACTTTATTGAAACAGTATAGTGAGACAATTTTCAATAAAGTTAACGGTCTGACGAAACTCATAGGTATATTCAGACACCTGTGGGCAGAAATAGATCCATAACAGCTAAATAATGGACCATTCCGTTTTTATTATAAAGAAAGGGAAAGAAAAGAACATGCTACGCAGAAAAATCTAAGAAAGAAAGAAAGAAAGAAAGAAGAGAGTAAGAAAGAAAGAAAGAAAGAAAGAAAGAAAGAAAGAAAGAAGAGAGAAATAAAGAAAGAGAGTAAGGGAATAGAGTGGGTGAGCACGCGAAAGTGATAGCGCTATGTTTCCATCGAACATAAGGAAAGATGAAAAGAAGGAAAGAAAGAAAGAAAGAGTTAGTCAAATCATTATAAGTAAAATATAAATGAAAGGGACGAATAACGGAATTGAAAAAGAAGAAAATGTTCAATGACGAAAGCATACCGCTAGTCTATCCATACCTATCTATTTATCTATCTCACTTTCTTCATATCTATCTATCTATCTATATTCATATCTATCTATCTATCTATCTTTGTTCATATCTATCTATTTATCTCATTCTGTTCATATCTATCTATCTATTTATCACTCTCACTTTCTTCATATCTATCTACTTATCTATCTACCTTTGTTCATATCTATCTATCTATCTCATTATGTTCATATCTATCTATATCTATCTATCTATCTCATTCTGTTCATATCTATCTTTCTATCTCACTTTCTTCATATCTATCTATCTATCTTTGTTCATATCTATCTATCTCATTCTATTCATATCTATCTATCTCACTTTCTTCATATCTATCTATCTATCTATCTATCTATCTATCTATCTATTTCGGACGGTCGGTTCCTATGCGTATATCTATCTATCTATCTATCCATCTATCTATCTATCTATCTATCTATCCAATCTGTACATATGCATCTATCTATCTATCTATCTATCCATTTATCCATCTATCTATCTATTCATCTATCTATCTATCTATCTAGCCAGGTAACATGATTAATCCATACACACATCTATCTATCTATCTATCTATCTATCTATCTATCTCTGTACATATGCATCTATCTATCTATCTATCCATTTATCCATCTATCTATCTATTCATCTATCTATCTATCTATCTAGCCAGGTAACATGATTAATCCATATCTATCTATCTATCTATCTATCTATCCCAATCTGTACATATGCATCTATCTATCTATCTATCTATCTATCCATTTATCCATCTATCTATCTATTCATCTATCTATCTATCTATCTATCTATCTAGCCAGTAACATGATTAATCCATACACACATCTATCTATCTATCTATCTATCTATCTATCCCAATCTGTACATATGCATCTATCTATCTATCTATCTATCCATTTATCCATCTATCTATCTATTCATCTATCTATCTATCTATCTATCTAGCCAGTAACATGATTAATCCATACACACATCTATCTATCTATCTATCTATCTATCTATCTATCTATCCAATCTGTACATATGCATCTATCTATCTATCTATCTATCCATTTATCATCTATCTATCTATCTATCTATCTATCTAGATAGCTAGCCATGTAACATGATTAATCCATACACACATCTATCTATCTATCTATCTATCTATCTATCCAATCTGTACATATGCATCTATCTATCTATCTATCTATCCATTTATCCATCTATCTATCTATTCATCTATCTATCTATCATCTAGCCAGGTAACATGATTAATCCATACACACATCTATCTATCTATCTATCTATCCAATATGTACATATGCATCTATCTATCTATCTATCTATCCATTTATCCATCTATCTATCTATTCATCTATCTATCTATCTATCTAGCCAGGTAACATGATTAATCCATACACACATCTATCTATCTATCTATCTATCCCAATCTGTACATATGCATCTATCTATCTATCTATCTATCTATCCATTTATCCATCTATCTATCTATTCATCTATCTATCTATCTATCTATCTATCTAGCCAGGTAACATGATTAATCCATACACACATCTATCTATCTATCTATCTATCTATCCCAATCTGTACATATGCATCTATCTATCTATCTATCTATCCATTTATCCATCTATCTATCTATTCATCTATCTATCTATCTATCTAGCCAGGTAACATGATTAATCCATACACATCTATCTATCTATCTATCTATCTATCCCAATCTGTACATATGCATCTATCTATCTATCTATCTATCTATCTATCTATCTATCCATTTATCCATCTATCTATCTATTCATCTATCTATCTATCTATCTATCTATCTAGCCAGGTAACATGATTAATCCATACACACATCTATCTATCTATCTATCTATCTATCTATCTATCCCAATCTGTACATATGCATCTATCTATCTATCTATCTATCTATCCATTTATCCATCTATCTATCTATTCATCTATCTATCTATCTATCTAGCCAGGTAACATGATTAATCCATACACACATCTATCTATCTATCTATCTATCCAATCTGTACATATGCATCTATCAATCTATCTATCTATCTATCCATTTATCCATCTATCTATCTATTCATCTATCTATCTATCTATCTAGCCAGGTAACATGATTAATCCATACACACATGGTGTCCGTCGACTCATTTTTAACTATGACCCCTTTCAAGCAGTGTCGACTATTTAGCTGAGAGTTCCTATTCCGTCACGTTTCCTTAAATGGCTCCTAAAACCAACCTTTGATTTTAAAATCAAATTGACAGAGGTTTTCCCACCGAGGAAAAAAATGAGACCTGTCAGAGGGCGGATGAACCCTCTTTGTCGGGTCAGCAGCTATGGATCTCTAATACACGCGCGCAATTTTAATTTTGGGTTTTATGTATTTAGTTTTACATACAGAGTTTTCTGCAAAGTGGGTAATATCCTGCTGTAATGGTCAACGAGCTAGTCTCCCAGATCCATTACTATTGAATAGCGAATTTCATCCTTACTGGATGCTCCATACCTGAGATCCTGTGTCACATCCTACCTGTGGAGTACGCGTAGGTGAACCTGGGCATTTCATCGTGGTGTAATAGTTAACAAACTAGTCCCGCAGATCCATTACTGCTGAGCAACGAGTTTGATCCTTGCTATCAAAATTCAAATAAACTGGATACAGTTAAATACACAAACATTTTCAAATTTAATATAGAAGAATTACGTGATTATTTCTTGTTTTTAAATAGTTTCTCGTAAAACTCTATACGTTAGATAACTTTAAATATATTGAAATAAAACAAACCCTTTATAGATCAATAATACCGGGCATGTATTATCAAAACTTGTTTTAGCAAAAATGTGGACCGTTAAATGCTGCATAATTTCCGAGTATATATAATGTAATGTAGTTCTTTATTCTATGTATTAATGATTTTGATTATTAATTAATTACTTATTGATATACTGTTGTAAGGGAGATATTTCCCCTACAAGATAGCTGGAGTTGCTTTATACTAAAGACTGACATATATATATATATATATATATATATATTATATATATATATATATATATATATATTTGAGCCACCTGTGGTGTATTGGTTATTGTCATAGGAAATGGACATAGTGACATGATTTCAAATCCAGAATTAAGCTGGTTGCATTTCACGTACTACTAATACCTTGAAAGGCATGAATCCAACTATTTTCCCTCTAAGTATGGGTAAATTGTAGGCAGTGCTCTTTAAACTTGATTGGGTAACTGGTCTAAGAGAAGGAAAACTCTGAATTCAAACCTGTTAAATTCCATTTAAAAATTGACCTTGTGTCACATCCTGCTCGTTCGCAGGGTTGATGCATATGTATATACAATAGTTTCAATGGTGTTTGTGGTGTCAGGACAAGTGTGTGTCTAGCTAGAAGGCATCAGAAAATCAGGGAGGGGTAATTAAAACTAATGAATGAGAATAAAGGGAGCTGTAATTATTTGGATAGAAGAGAATGCAGAAAGAGTTTGTAGTAAAGTAGGGAACTGACGGTAGGCCACTCTGCCAACTTTACTTTTACTTGTATAGGCTATAGGATATTCTGCTAATTTTTTATTATTCTAAAAACATTTGTAGTCGAATTACATAGTAGTGTTTGTAGTCGAAGAACTGGTCATGATATTGAAGAACTGTGCGTTGATTATTTATATTCCTGTACAAAAAGTAATAAATCTTTTACGGATTTTCAAAGTTGTTAATTCATTAATTCAGTCACAACACAAACTTACGCAGTTCCTGGGGGTATTGTGACGTAAGTAGTGGTCGTTTCGATTATAGACAGACAGACACCGAATATCCATTATTATAAGATATTACGAGGGTGAGTCAAAAGTACTGCCATTTTCTTTATTTCAGGTGAAGTTTTTTTTTTAAATAAAACTAAGGCATACATTGAAACCTAACGAAGCACAAAGCAAGAATCCGACTAGTAATACCCAACTTGCCAATCGACAATGTCCTCCTTCTGCAGGACAATGCTCGACCACACACAAGCATCAGGAAAAGGGAGAAAATCGCCCATTCGGTGGACAACTTTACTGCATCCTCTATACTCACCAGATTTATCGCCTTCAGACAATCATCTCTTCGGTCCCATGAAAGAGGGTTTGAGAGGCAAATATTATTCCAGTGACGAGGAAGTGAAATCTGTAAGGAAGAAGTGGCTCAAAGAACAGTCAACAATTTTTTACCTGTCCTAAACAAACTGGCATTACTTTTGACTCACCTATGTGGAAGAAGTAGGATGTGATCACAGAGGACCAGCTTCATTTTGATGTATTTACATGTTTCTGTGTTGGTAATTATACCTGTCCTCAAAATGGCATTACTTTTTTATTCACCTATGTGAAGAAGTAGGGATGTGATCCACAGAGGACCAGCTTCATTTTGATGTATGATACATGTTGCTGTGTTGGTAATTATACCTGTCCTAAACAAAATGGCATTATTCTTTGACTCACCTATGTGAAGAAGTAGGGATGTGATCCACGAGGACAGCTTCATTTTGATTTATGATACAATGTTGCTGGTGTGGTATATACATTCATTTCAGTAACAACCGGGTTTTGCCTGTCTTCCCAGTTCGACGGTAATTGGAACTTTAAAATTCTTCAGTTTCTTACACAACCTGCTGTTTGGCTTAAATGTCACAACCATAGTAGTTAGTTTAGTAGTAGTGTAGCCAATGCAAAAAAAGTTCTTTTTTTTCAAAATTTCCAGTCCTCATATTCATTTTGATTTGCTTTTTATTTTTAACACGATTGAACTTTTTAACACCACAAGAGATACAATATAAATATTACGTTAATGGGATCGTAGAGTTTTTTAAAACCGACCTGATCAGCAGCGAATGAAAAAGAAAAAGAAAAAATGGTGGTTACAATTGGCAACTACTTGAATGTGAACATTAGCAATTCCCACCATCGTATGATTTGCACCCCGCGAACGAAATAATTAGTATCACCTTTCTAGAATTGTTAGGGAATTAACCGAATTTAATGAAACTCTTTCAGGGTTGGATATATAAATGATTAACTGAAAAGACACCACTAATAATGAAACCCGCATTTTTTATAAACTTTTACATTATCTCAGGTAAGTAATTTAGAAGCGGTACACGACTTCATATACATTACGTGTTTTCAATTGCGTTAATGTGACCTGTAAAAAAGTACTAATAAGTTTTTTTTAATAAAATTAATAAATAAACTGGGGCTCTTATATATATTAGATCTATTAGTAAATATAACATCAAAACTCAACTGAAAAATTTCATTACAAAAAAAATCGATTACTTCATCTGGTTAAAATGTGGTCTGGTTTATAGCTTAATTCCCAGTGTTTGATTTTTTTAGTTTCCCACTATTTTTCTATTCCTGCGCGATAAAAAAAAATATCGTGGTGCATGCCAATAGGTGATGGAGGGGAGGCGGGTAGGACTGGAATTTTATTTGGGGTCCATTAAGAGTAGTAGGATTTTTTTTTCAAATTAAAATCACCCTTAACTCCCTCCCTCAATCCCCCTCAAAAAAACACCCAATCCCCTAAAAACGGAAAAAAGAAAAAAAAAGAAAATAAACCAACAAAGCCGCTAAAATTAAATACTAATTTTAAATAAAGAGAAAAAAAAAAAAAAAAGAAAAAAAAAAAAAAAAAATATAAAAAAATAAAATACTTCAATTTGAGACACATATGTCTCTAAATTATCCTTACACAATTATTATGTATTTTTATGGTTGTTATTTTATATTAGGGTTCGTATCTTTCTTAGCGACAAAATTTACCAATTCTAAAATTTCCGCATTTGTAATTGTACAATTACTGGCTTTTACAGAAGAAACAGATTTAAGAACTTCAGAGAATTTTCAAGACCATTGGCAAACTGCCGGAGGTAACTTAATGAAATTCTAAAAAAAAAAAACAAAACCCCCCCTACCTCACCCACACACACACCTAACACACACAAAACAATCCTTGGCATGTTTTAATTATTTTAAAATTTTTCAAAACTAGTAATATAATTTATATAACCTTTCTATCTCAATTTGTAAAACAATCTGTTCAAAGTCGAATTGGAGAAAGGTAGTGAACTTCTCACTACACTCAGCTATGAAAATAAGTAATAGTGTCGTCGCGGGCCTAAAAGTCGGTATCAGCCAATCATGCGAGGAGTATTACTTTTTAATAGCGTATACCAAATCAAGGAGATTTTTTGTAGTTGAGGTGGGACGCCATACACTACCATCAGCTCCTTACTTACCGCCTAGATCCCTGTACTATATCGCTTAGTTGGCGAGGACCAGGTATCGACTAGGAACCTTGTAGTTCTTAAGCGACCCTTTCCGTCGAGCTAGATCCCGGCCCTGGGCACTACTGTTTCTTACAGCATGGGTTTGGCATGAAAACCCCAAAGAGATTGATCTGCCATATCAACAAAGCATACCCAAACCTTTAACTACCCATTTGATGATTCGTTTCTTACAAGAAAATAAAAAGTTTTATAGTATTTAAGCAATATATTGTTATGGTATGAGGCTGGTCGGAAAAAGCAGTCAGTAAATCAAGCCTGTGACACCTACACAAGTAGAAGTACTTCATACAGCTTGTAAAAAAGCAATTCCAAGCCTTGGCTAACACCCCAGTAGCAAGCAACATATAAGCTAAACATAAATTGAGTATTTACAGGTGAAAGTAGTAGAGTGACGAAGTAAGTCTATGGGAAAATGATACCTGAGCATCATAATTAGAGAAGGATGCTATTAATTAGTTATTTTAATCTTACTTTACTCATTGGCCTGATAAGTCAGAAATGTTTTTAAGGAAGATGAATTGTTAATATCATCCCGTTCACTTACCGTATATATGACGCTGAGTAATGGTGACATATTTTAATTATAAATATCCTCCTCACTAGGCCTCCTCTACTCACTTTGCCCCGCCTCTGAAAGCATTGTGTTTTATATGTTGTCTTTGTGTTCAGGTATTGCACTCACAGGATCTTAAGATAAGTAAAAATGTTATGAATTGAAGTTTTGCTGATCCTACCATGCAAGCGTTGTAGTTATAACTGTGCTAAGCATGATGTATGTTCTGGAGGGAATGTTACAGGCGTTACCTTACAACATTGTATTGAAATTGCCTATTCTCCTGCAATCGACATATTAATTTTTTTAGTTACTCATCTTACACCGGCGCACAGCCAAGATTAAAAAAATCGCAACCTTTTACTACAGAAATTATACTTAGAAACTATGAATTTGGATTGCTAGATGCGATACTGGTCTCCTGTTGTTTCATAAAAGCCCATATTTCGGCATGCAGCTATCCAAAATGTATGCAAGCATCTAGTTTAGGCTGTAGTACGGGACGGATGCTTGTTTAATGGTAGTAGGAAATATCTGAGCCTAAGCTGGGTTACTGAGCATCATAGAAGAAGATAGCCTAGGCCTACTGGGGAGCCGTCTCTAGAACTCCCGTCGTGTTTTGTTCATAGTACGAAAGTTATAAAGTTGCCGAGAAGAGACAAATATTTTTCAATACCCTCGTTTTAATACAATAATTATATTGGTGGAGTAATATACGGCAAATTTCGGTTTCACTTCATTTCAGAGATTTCGACAAATTACAACAGAGTTCTACCAAATAATTTTGTGTACTTTAAAAAAAAAAAATTACTTCTCCTCTTTCATTGTTTAAATTATAAACTATGGTTTTTCGTTAGCCTTACTTCCATTTTTTTATTCATTCTTTTGTACGCATGCATGATTGCCATTGATCTTTATCAGATGAAAGGCCATCATGTTGCATCTTACAAGCTAGTTGCACGGTTGTGTACGCACGCAGATGACTCCGAAGAGTATGTTTTTTCCAGTACGTTAATAAATCTTTATGCCCGCCGCCTTGTTTTCGACAACATACACCGAATCGTGTGTAGAAACCAAACAAACCCAAACGAACATAAATCTATCGCTCGTTTAACAGATCATTACTCCATAGTGAGCCTTAACAGGTACTTCCACTCCGGACAGTTAGGAGTATAGGCAAGATTAAGAGACTACTATTGGAATTAAGGGCTAGCCAATTTCGTGTGAGCGTGGCCCCTCCTCCGCTATGTAATGATGATGATAGGTGAAGGGGACCGCCGTATCGCTGAACAAATCCCAAAGAGCGCCGCCAGCGCCGCTCGCGTACCGGCATCGAGCGCGCGGGGCACGCTTGGAAGGGAAGAGTGGAGCGGTGAAGGAGCGGATAAACCGACGAACACATCGAACAGAGGAATTAAATATATCTCGCCCGTGGTTATAATTCCCGCGAACCTGAAGGTTGCAGGCAGATAGGTGCACCTTCAAAAATGAAATATGCAATTCTCTTTTTTTTTTCTTGTTGCAGTAGAATGTAAACATGATCGCATCCCCTCGCACTTTGTTCTTTGATAGTCTAGGAGTGAGTGGGCGTAATGGTTGAGGTAACAACCGATAACAAGTCCAGACTTTCGACATGATATGATATAAAAAAGAAAAGAAAGGCACCCCTTGCCCCGTTCAGAACGAAGAAGTACTATTAGTCAACACTTATATAGCTTGCTCATTGCTTATCAGTCTAAACTCAATACAACAAATTCACGAACCGAGCATGTAGGTGCAGAAAATAAGTTATTGTCAAGGAACTCCAACAGGCGTGTCTCCCGGTCAGGTATAACCACACCACCATAGTGCCTCTAAGTGTTCTTCGAAGCTCCCTGCCACTCCAAAAACCGACGTTAACGCCCTCTGTGGAATTAGTCATGCTTCTCGCTAAAGTACTCACGACGCAAGATAACGATATTAGCCGATGGCCCCCGACTAGTCTTTTTTTGCAAAGCATTCGACAATGACTTATAATATAATAAGAGGTTCGTTATATGAGAGATGAGACGTATCTGTCTATAGTATTATATGAATTAATGAGCTAAAATTTGTAATTAATAGGTCTTAGATAATCATACATTATCACTATGTATGTAAATACCAATATATACAATTAGGTATCCGGTAAGCGCATGCTAAGTATATATAATATATGTCTCTCCAGTGTGCATACCTGAAGACGAACATACGGAGTCTAAATTCTATATAAATAAGAAAAAACTAGAGTCAATATCATAATAAATACATATACGTACCTATTTGAGATATAAAAGGTGTAAGCGATCTCTCAATGCATTGAATTGAAGCAATTATCGGTGAATGATTTATAAAAAATGAAGCTAAGAACATGTTGTTGACATTCGGATTGCCTCAACCCACTCCGGGACTGAGTTAACTTGAACGTTTCTAACTAAGCCCAATAAAGCGATCTAAAGAAAGACAAAAGACAAGTCCACAAAAGAGCAAAAGATATAAATATGAAGAAAAAACCAGGAGAGTGTTTAAAAATTAGAAAGAGAAAGAAGAAAGAAAGAGATAAGACAAGCCAGGGAGATAGTAGATGGAAGAGGCACCACAAAGGAAGAAATAACAAATAACAGTGTTCTATGCTTTCTTAAACGAGTCAGAATGATTCGCATAAATTAAGAACACCGGTCTTGATGTAATATTACATGGAATACCAATGTAACAAGGCGCCGTTGGACTTCCCGTATATATTCCACGTACTTACCTTATACTTTCTTTCATTTCTCTCATCATACTCATTCTCTCTCTCTCTCTTCTCTCTCTCATCCTCTCTTACAATATATATATATATATTAAATATATTTATATATTCTATAGAATAAGGTACTAATAGTATATTATGGAGAAATATACACCGTAATTCCCATAATAAATTTATTTTCGGACTGTGTCTGCATATAATTGGGCCTATATAAACTAAGTTGATTTAAATAAGCTCCCAAATCCAGTCTCATTCAGAGGAAGATCCAGTATTTGAATTTCAAATTGTGTTGTTTGTCACGCCTCATAGTGGCTAGACACAACTATCTTGTAAGTCGACTCCTGACCTTATGAGCCGATTATGTTCTTCCCACCGTCCACGACAAGTTGTTAGCGGGACTTTTGGGGTTTTTTACGCTACTATAGTCGCTTTAAAAAGTGTCTCTTTCTTTACTGGTTTTTTTTTCTTTTTATTCTGTTCTTAAGTGTTTTAACCGAGTTTCATCTGATGAAGATTCATAACATATATCTATTCTTCTTGCAAGTTTTTGTTATACTTTAAATCGATTCATCCCACTTGCTACTTTTATTTGCTTAGTAAAGGTGGAGGTATAATTTGAATATTGGAAATTTACCAATTACTGGGATTTGTCATGCACTCTTATGCTCCTCATCTTCTATTCTCAGATTCTTATATTTTTTTTCCTGAGCCATTAATTCTTCGTGATAATCTGCCCAGATGTTATTTACTATTCTTTATCTTTTCTTTACTTTTCTACTTCCTCTTATCTTTCTTGTATCCACTTCTAATTTACCTATTATCCACCATGTTATCATTTCTTTGGGACTTATCTTTCTTATCTTCACCACCCCTCACACTCATACATTTTACCGTATTTCCACACTTTACACACTATCTTTATTTATGTATCATATATACTAAGACCCCTTGCGTCCTCGGTACCTCGACTTTATTTATTAAATATTATTATACACTTTTGATTTTGGTGCGACTGTTACTCTCTCTATAGCGTAAGACTTCTGCTCTATTCTTCCGCTTTTCATCCGTATTGACATAAGTAGCGGTCGGTCTTTTCAATGCATATATGTGACTATAATTATACTAATGATTTTTAAACATTTCACTTCGACAAATCATTCACAAGATCTATCATCACTCTATATAGTTCTCTCAATTATTTATATTTTTTTACTCTTCACTCTTTCCCCAGTCTCAGTTTATTATATCACTATTCTACTATCCTTATTTATCTCGATTCGGACCAATCACTCTGCCCACGACTCTAAAGATAACACACGCCATATCATTCCCTTGTTCACATACATGCCGTATCATATCGAATATACCTTGGACTTTCATTTCCACCTGTTATCATCACCAATTATGTCTTTTCTCTCGATTCAATTCACTTTACACATTTTGTGTATTTTTCTCTGATCCTCATTGCTGATTTCATGTGTTGATTCTTCCCAAATTTACCATTTTTGTTGGAACAAAATTTTACTTTCTTAACTCATCACATATGTAAGACTTTCTGACGTTTTTCTTCACGTGTGAGCGAGCAATATGTCCGTGTGGTATATTAACCTTTCTTATAACTCGTTTTTGTCTGCTCATACTCTTTAACATACTTACAACCAAAAAAAAAAAAGAAACATAAAAGAAAAAAGACAATTCCTTATACGACGCAACTTTTTGTTTTAAAAGTTCGAATATCTTTCAACTCGAAAAAAATAATAAAGTGAAATTGCGCAAATCCACGTTGATTTCCCAAAAGAATTATCACTTTGGCAGAATTTAATTTTCAGAAAATATATCACAATTTTGCTTACCTAAATTTATTACAATATCCGACAATGTCTCAAGTTTGATTACTTACTTTCTTCATTTTCATATCTATTATAACTCTCATTTTTTCTCCTATTTAATTAATTGTTATATATGAATATATCAAATCCCTATAATATTTTTCCATTATACTTCCATATAATATTAATATTATATAATGAATATGAATAATGCAAAAAATGTAGACAAAGTATTGGCTATGAAAAGTAGTTGACTCATATACTAATAAAGCAGAGCAGATTTTATATTAATCAATTTTAGTTAATTTATTATGTGGGTATATTACACTAATAATCATTGAAGTTACATTGGTAATCCTCAAATCATCAGTATGAGTTCAATTTGTGTAGATATCTTTTAAAAAACCATGTCGTTTGAAAATAGTGTTGAGATTCTTAAAATCCAGTAATTTTCTTAAGCGTTTAATATAAACCGTAGAAAGCTTATTTCACGTGATGTGGAAAATATTTAAAGCTAAAAATCTCAAAAGATCTCAACCATTGAACTCATCTGATGATTGGATTCACTTATAAACTTTATTATCGAGTGTAAACCATAAATATTACCTATTGATTATATATATTATATTATAATATATATTAAATCAATTATATATAATATTTGTGTTTCGTACCCACGTGGTGTATGTGCTCCTCATACATCTTTAATATGCTATTAATAATTGAATTCTTATTGAATATGATAATATATGTTATATGTTGGATATTTTTGTCAACTGTGATGTGTATATATAATATATATATATATATATTATATTGAGCATTATATGTATACTTAGTATTATTATAATATTGATGTGTGGGAACAACTACTATACAACTAACTAATACTAAATATAATTTAATAAGAATCTTCCTCTGCCCATATATATACTATAACACCACAACACACATATATATTATTATAATTATATTATTTAATAACAAATCTATTAATATAATAATAGCTCGTCCCTTAGACACGTATATATACAAGTGCAGATAATTGTCTTCCACAACGTACGTGTGTGTTCATGCGGTGATATCAGAGTTATTGTAAATACACACCGAAACATGTCACCTGTGTACACAACAGACAGCACATAATACATTGCTTATATCATAAGTTCCCTATATATATGTTTGGTGTGTTTAATATATAGTATTATATATATAATAATATATATAATATATATATGAGGAAAAAATATGCACAAAATATGTAAAAATTTATTATAAGTATATTATATTATAAGTGTTGTGGAAAATATTATATATATATATTTATTAATAAGAATTATATATATATATATATATATATTATATATATATATATATATATTGAAATGGAAAAGGAATTGAATCCAACATATGAGGAAAAAATGAGTAAAGAAAAGAAATGGAAATGGATAAAATGGATTTAATCGATATCACATTAATCGATATCACTTACACATGTGTTCGGTCAGTTTATGTGAAATAAAACATAAATTTTCACTCTGATGAAGGTCGAAATCTTCTATGGTGCGAATATTTCACACACATAAACTGACCGAAATACATGTGTAAGTGATATCGATTAATGTGATATCGATTAATCCATTTTATCCATTTACATTCTTTTCTTTACTCATTTTTTCCTCATATATATATATATATATATATATATATATATATATTATATGTGTTGTGTGTGTTGTGTGTGTTTATATATATAAGTATATATATGTAATTTATACATGATGTTGTGAAAATAGTATATAATATATTTATTAATTAATGATTTATATATATACATATTATGTGTGTGTTGTGTTGTGTGTGTATTCAAATATAAGTATATATATATGTATATATTATACATGATGTTGTGAAAAAATGCATTTGGTAGAGCTCTCTAATTTAATTTTTAAATTAACTCTCACTACTAAGCATAAAGCAATGATTGTTTCCCCGGAAATTTGATCTCTCAGTAACCGTTAAAATGCATAAAAAAACCTATGTACTTAGTTATAGTTTAAAAACTACCAGTCCCGCTACAAACTGTTCAGTGGAACGTGGATAAGATATCGGGCTACCATACGCGTCAAGGTTCTGACGTTACGACCCTATATGCCAAAGACTAGATTAGTGTCTAAGCATTTCATCACTAGTATGAGGACGTGGAAACAATTTGAATTTTCAAATAACCTGATCTTCCATCTGATGAACTGGATTTTGGGGAGCTTATTTAAATCAACTTAGATTTATATAGGCCCCAATATTTTGGTCGAAATAAATTTTATTATGGATACTGCGGTGTTGATTTCCCTTCCTTTCTAAGATATATATATATATATATATATATATATATATATATATATATTATATATTAATGTTTTCACTTGAAATCCCAAAAACACGTGTTTATATCATAATACTAAATTTCCACTTCTTGTCTCTAGTAGTATGGGTTAACTCTTTACTGCCATTTACCAGTGTCTGCTATTGTTTTCGAGGCACACCAATTTCTTCCGGATATTATTTACCACCTTCCACTAGTCACTTGCACTGTCTTTACTTCGAAGTCAGACTCCGATTTCTGTCCAGGGACACTGCATTTATATTGCCATGGCTCGCTTCTGTTTGGTTGGTCAGACCAATCACATAGAGCCAACTAATCATATAACTGACTAGTCTCCTCTCACGAACCTCTTTTTAGTCATGTCCAGTTAAACACTTTCTACCTTCACTAGCACCGTCTTGCCTTGAGGTCAGACTGCGATCTTTGTCTCAGCGACACTGCGTTTATTGCTATGGCTCGTTTCTGATGGTTGATTAGACCAATCAGCATGAGCAACTAAGTATATAAATGTACTAGTCTTCTCCGAGACCTCTTTTTGTTACGTCCTGTTTCCGGAGGCAAGTCACTTTTTCTCCTGCAACAAAGGAAAAGAATACACATTCATTTTGGCCATCTCACCTAAATCACGAATTACACGCGAGATAATTCCTTGTTCGTTTCGCTCCAATAGGAAGGTCTCTTTCTTGCTATTATCTACACTGTCCCGGAGTGGAAGTACCTGTAGGCTCCCATCTATGAGTAAATAGATCTGTTAAAAGTTCGTTTACTTGCGAAAAATGACGGCTTTATTATAAAACATTTTAGACGTAAAAATCAACTGTATTTCCAAGTTACCGTATTTAACAGCCAATAGGCAAAACCATTTTTTTTCCAAAATGTTGGCTCAAAAATTGCCCCGCCAACTTATACATCGTAGGTGAGTTTGAGACCTCCCTAGGCCTAGCTAATCTTCTCTATGATGCTAACAGCTTACCTCAGCTTACCTGCTGTATGCTTATTGCTTGCCTGTACTGCCAAATTGCTTTTTATACAGCTATGTTTCTTGCTTGTGTAATGTCACAGCTATGACTTTTTCCGCAATATATGTTTAATCATTAAAAAACTTTTTTTCTGAATCTACAACTGAAATGTGAGGGGCGTTATATGCAATGCGTTATAATACGGTAGTGAACGGCTGTAAACAAATTCATCTTCCTTAAACAGTTTTTCTGATTACAGCAAATGAGTAGCGAAAAAGCTAAATTTAATAACTAGGGCTATTTCTCTAATGATGCATCAGTAATCCTATGCTTACGCTCAGTCCACTTTTCCCTGCGTGTGCCCCTATTGCTTAGCCGTACTGCCAAAGTTTTAGTTACACGCTATGTTTCTAACTTGTGTAATGCACAAGCTGAAGACTAGGGTAGTGTTCAGAGCAATCAGATGAGTACTGCTGATAGGCAACGTTCCGACACATTAAAAAGCTGCTTTGTTATTTAACTTTGCTAAGATAACGACAATCAACTGTGTATTAAGGCTAATTGTGCTTTATGTGATCAGGCACGTATCTCTTCTTGGTAGTATTCATGCCAAACCCATGCCTGTAGAAGAAAGTGTGAGGGCCGTCACTCAGTCGGTAAGCTTTTCGGCTAGAAACCACCAATTCTAGTTCGATACCGTCGGCTCCCAAAACTCAGCGTATGAGTTAGTACAGGGATTATGCGGTAAATAAAGAGCTGTCTAGTTGGCAGCTCCACTCAACCACAAAATATGATCTTCACTACTATGTTGTAGCGCCACTCGACTTTAAAATTGCTAGTATAGACTCCCTCGCTGATTGGCTTGCCATTAGCCGACTTTTAGGCCTAGCCCCGACGACTAAAACTGAACTACGTATTCTACTTTTTATGTTATCTGCAAAGTCCCGCCGGATATGAAAGCATGGCCTTTCCCATTGCGGACTTTGAACAGAATGTTCAATGAGAAAGGTTAAATCTATTACTAGTTTTGACAATTTTAAATAAATAAACCATTCAGAGGATTGTTGTTGTGTGTGTGTGTGTGTGGGGGGGGGGTGTAGCATTTATACTCCTAAAATTCCTGAAGTTTAAATCTGTGTTTTAAAGCCATCCATACAAACTGGAAATTTAGAATTGGTAAATTTGTCGTAAAGAAAAACAACCTAAAACAACCATTAAAAAATAATAATAGAAATATTTAGAGACAAACATTTTTTTCTTTTAATTAATAATTAATTTAGGGCTATTTTTTAGGTTAAATCCTACTTAATGGACATAAATTCCACCATCGTATGCCACCCCGCCGAAGAGAAAAAAAATGCTAAAAATCAGGAATTAACCGAATTTAATGAAATTTTCAGTATTGATATATAAATGAATAAAATATATAATGCACCAGTTATTTTATTTAAAAAACTTTACATTTTTCAGGCAATTAACTTTGAACCACGTATGTTTTATGAATCTGTGTTACGCTTCTAAATATTTTAACTTACCTGAATAATGTAAAAGTTTTACATAAAATAACTGGTGCATTTATATTTTTATTCATTTATATATCAATACTGAAAATTTCATTAAATTCGGTTAATTCCCTAATTTCTAGTATTTTTTCTTTCGGCGGGTGACATACGATGGTGGAATTTAGTTCCATTAAGTAGGATTTAACCATTTTTTTTCTTTTCTTTTTATCGCTGCTGATCAGGTCGTTTTATAAACTCTTACGACCATTAAGCAAGTAATGTTAAAAAGTCGTATTAAAAAAACAAAAAGCAAAGCAAAATGAATAATGGAAGGACTTAAAATTTTTGAAATTTGCTTGGCTACTACTACTACTACACTACTACTACTGGTTGTGACATTTAAGCAACAAGCAGGTAGTGTAGAAACCGAAGAATAATTAAAGTTCCAATTACCGTCGAACTGGGAAGACAAGGCAACAAAACGGTTATAACTGAAATACAAACCCTGTCCAAACTCTGCAGATGACAGGAAAATTGTAAGACTCCACAATGTCATTCAAATCAACAGCAAGCACCAATCAGATCAAGGAATGGAATGACCCAAATCACCCAAATTCAGAATGGGTCATTCTGATTCTTATATATCCAGTTTTATGAGACACTCGTGCTGTATAGTTACTTGATATCAAAACTTGAATTAATCGGCTTAAATGACCGAAAAGGTTGATGTGCCGTAAACAAAACAACCAACCAAACAACCAACCAATAATGAGTGTAAACAAACAATATGTCGTGGTGAGAAATAAGAAAAATGAAGAATGAAGCTATATGATTAAATTTGAAAAAACAAAAGCGTGTGTCATGGTTACATTAGTGATATGAGTTTACCCAGAAAAAAAAACCTCTTAGTTTGTCCCGTTTAGTATTCTTAGGGCTAAGACAGAAATATCCCCCCCTCCAACTCGCCATTGAAATTTACAACAATTTTATTCAAATCTCATTTAAAAAGTTTATGTAAGTATCAAACTTATACACAGTACAGATAAAAATTATTTTCTGATATTGCCTTTATTCTTTATTTAAATTCATCAATTACATTTAAGTCCGAACAAATCGGGGCATTTTGCCATAACTCGGTACATTGTTAGTAGTTGATGGCTGGAAAGACTAAAGAAATATGACGAATAAAACCAAATTAGGCCAGTTGAAAATTGCAATTGCGAATATAATATCCGACTACTCACTCACCCTGCTCTCTGAAAACACTAAACGAATCTATATGATCTTGATCTGGTTTGATTACCTTGGTGATATACTTTTTATTATAATTTCAAATGATAAATTCGCGTGAAATATGACTCCCGTACTCGAATTCATGACTAGATAAAAACAGTTCAATTTTGGGATTTTGACTGTTTAGAAAAAAAAAAAAAAGAAGCAAATGACTAAAAAATTAGTCTTATCCGGATTTTATATGTATTACATTTGTATATATTTAAAAATAATTTTAAATTGAAAATAGTGANCGGGACTAAAGAAATATGACCGATTACCGATGATATGACTAGATGAAGATACAATTTTGGGATTTTACTGTTTTAAAAAAAAAAGAAGGTAAATGAGTAAAAATTAGTCTTATCTGGATTTTATTATGTATTACATTTGTATATACATTTTTTCATTTAATTTCAATGAAATTAGAGAACTAAACAGAAATATGTCCGATTACCGAATTATGACTAGATGAAGATGGCAATTTTGGGATTTTACTGTTTAGAAAAAAAAGATGCAAATGACTAAAAATTTAGTCTTATCTGGATTTTATATTATGTATCACATTTGTATATATATATATATATTTTTTATAATTGAATAAAATTAGTGTACGTTTCAAGGGCTGGATTTTTGTATAAGTACCTATTTAAAAAAAAACAACAACAAAAAATAAAAAATAAAAAAACTCCTCTTTTGCAGACCTGGAAGAGAAACGCAATAACAAAGAACACATCAGGGTATATGTTTAAAAAAAAAAGAAACAAGGACAAGGAATTACCGATGACCTTGAGAATGTTTGAAAAGGAAGTTAAAGGAGGCAGTATATATCGGCCTTATTTGCCGGTTGTTGCATAAGTCAAGCTAATTTGCACTTGCTCAACATTTTGACCGTAAAGTGTTTAGGAAACAACAACAACAACAAATTTGAATAACATTTGCGACCAACAGGACTAATTTATATAAACAAAGTTAGCTGCGTATTAGGCGTCCATGAAAAAAAATAAGATAAAGTTGGTCTTTGTAGCCTAATCGGTAAGGCAGCCACCCCGGAAGTTCAAAAACTTCCGAGAATAAAAGACAAAATTTTGAAATTTCACCGGATGTTTAAAACTTTTGTTTTCGATTCGTTCTGCTTTCAAACGATCGTAGAATGACGGCCAGCGAGTTGAAATAATGAAAAAAAAAAATTTGATATAAACCAGAATAAAAAATGACTTCACAAATTCAATTTAATTTTCTTTCTTAATTTCATATTTCGAATTATGCTTTAATATTTCCTTATTAATCCAAGTGTTGCATAATCTATGCGGTTGCATAAGATTATTGTCAACCCCCTGTATTTCTGAAGGGATGACCCTTTTTCATATCACGGGCGGGACTTTCCATGGAATATTACAGAAAGCCTGCGAAATACGTGAAGTCACATGGGACCAAGTTAACTCGTCAGTACCTGCTTGGACGTCCGATGAGAAACATGGGCTCATTATGCACACGCGCGTTGTGTTAGTTAGAAGAAGAATTTTAGTTAAATAAAAGTTTAAATAAATAATATGGTGTTTCTGATTGATGAATTGTCTTGGCAAAAAGGACTGACCAAGAAGAAGGAATGCATCAAAGACGAACAGCCAACAGGAATCTAGAAATAGAATTCAACATGGAGAGAAAGAATTAGAAACGACTAGAATCACCAAATGGCCAAAAGAAGTTAGTAATGCAAATGCATATGCATCTTTCTCTGTCTACCTATGTCTATCTCTCTCTCCTCTCTCCAGTAAAAGAACTCTTGTATATGTTCCCAACATAGATTATATGGTGATGAGTATGTAACAAAAGTTGTTATAATTTGTTCTTTAAGTTTAAAAAAACCGGAAGTACCACTTCCGCCATTGTTATTATTTTTTATTATATTGCGAGTTTGTCGAAAAAAACATTGTTGACTCTGGTGACAGAGAGTTGATTCTGGCCGACGTATCGGGGTTGGTAAATGACCCACTCCTGTTTTGAGTCAAATAACAAAGGTAAACCGCAACAGAGGTATATTAATAGTTGGTCTCTGACACGAGAATATTGAAGTTGAAAGGGAAGGAAGTGCCTTCCCAACTTCCGGTAGGATATATAATGTAGTTCCTTTTTGACCTCCTGTTCTTAGTGACACGCTGTCAGAGACCTCTCATGACTGAACCAAATACTCCAACCGGTAAGTGACCAATCTAGCTCCATTTTTTTTTTTAACAAGTTGCAATAATACAATCAAATAAAAACACAAAAACAAAAACAAAACAAAACAAAACCTA
>CM042162.1:76686936-76706936 GCA_023376005.1 Doryteuthis pealeii
AGAGCGTTTGGCTAGATACCACAAGGTTCCTAGTTCCATACTGGTCCTCGCCAACTCAGCATATGAGTAGCACAGGGATCTGTGCAGTAAAGTAAGGATCTGATGGTAGGTGTGGCGCTCCACCTCAGATGCTAAAAAAACAATCTCCTTGGTCTAGCGCTATTGAAAAGGGGATAGACTCCCTCGCTGACTGGCTGATACCGATTTTAGGCCACACCGACGACTTTATATATATATATATATATATATATATATATATATATAATTCTCTGCATATCTAAACATCGATCTATCACAGCTTGATCCTATCTATCTATCTATCTATCTATCTATCTCCTAGTGTGCTCATAAACTAATTAAATGCTCGAAAATGGTTCAGAAAAGAAAATAATTATTCAAACAGAGCTATTAAAACGCTATAACCGTAACAGTCTACGGTGCTATCCCACACGTTATCCACAAGAAAGAACAAAAAAAAAAAAAAAGACAAAGAAAAATCCAACCCCGTAAAATGTTGGTATCTGGATTCTTACCAAAGTTCTGCCAATTATTCACACATAAAGAATGATGACGAGATGCTGTTTACCAAAAGTCTGGAATGGACAGTTTTAACTCTTTGCAAAGAGCTGTCTTGTTCTTTGATGGATTTATTTGTCCGTGCAATGGAAGAATCGCTAATCTAAAGATAGTTGCCACGTGACGTACATGTCTGCCGTAAAAAAGAAAATGAAAAAAAGAAAGAAAAAAAGAAAAAAAAGAAAAACCAAAGCAAAAAGAAACGCAAAAATCCGCGCATCTTTGGCCATATTTTTTACGTACAGGCTGCGAGAGATGTATTTGTTAGTCAAAGATGAAATGTCCGAATGGCTATATTCAATCTGCGTTATACATATATATATATATATATATATATATATATATATATATATAATATACGTGTGTAGGTGTGTATATATATATATATATATATATATATATATATATATATATGGGCACGTATACATAAGTATATATATGTGTACGTAATTTTTTTTATGTTTTTAAAAAGTTTTTTTTCAAATTTAAGTTTAAAGTTATTTGCATGTTTACATTTGAATATCATTTCCTTTTTTCTATTTAGTAATTTCTTCCGTTTTTTTAAATTTTATCATTGCTATTTTTCCCTCCATACACACACACACACACGTATATATATATATATATATATATATATATATATATATATATTATATATATATATACGTGTGTGTGTGTGTACGTCTATGTATGTGTATGTCTGTGTGCCAATCATTCTTGACACTGAAGATGAATTTGATTCAATAGATGAATTAGATTTTGACAGTGATGGCAGTCTGTTAAATACATTTACTGTTCTTATTCAAGATACAGATAGATAGATAGATAGATAGATAGATAGATAGATTGTAATTTTGAATTGAAACAAATTCAATATATTTTGATACCAGTTTTATTATTCTATCCAATCTAAAATTTGCAATTCTGTCAAGTAATAAATAAATAAACTCCACTTAAGAAATTAACCTTGTGTCGCGTCCTGCTCGTTTAGAGGGATTAGTATTGCTATATATATATATATATATATATATATATATATATATATATATATATATATATATATATATATATATATGTATGAACCCCTCTAGGATTTGGACTTGTCTTACTGTGTTCATTACGTACGACGGTAACCATCACAAACTGCATCTCTATTCAAAAATTTATCTTTTTCTTCAACTTTACATTTATCCATCTATCTATCTATCTCTCTATCTACCTATCTATCTATCTCATTATCTATATATCTATCTATCTATTTTAGTCTGTTAATATCTATCTATCTATCTATTTATCTATCTATCTGAGCCTGTTCTTATCTATCTGTCGATTTATCTAACTATCCAGACCCGTGTCTATCTATCTATCTATCTATCTATCTATCTATATAATGCAATCTATCTATCTATCTATCTATCTATCTATCTATCTATCCCAGTTCGTGCATATCTATCTATATTTCTAGCTATGTTCTAATCTATCTATCTATCTATCTCGGTCCATTTATATCTATCTATTTATCTATTTATCCATCTATATCCCTATCTCTCTATCTCTCTATCTAACTATCTCGGTACATGCATATCTATCTATCTATCTATCTATCTATCTCAGTCTATTCATATCAATCTATACTTCTCTATCTATTGCAGTCTATTCATATCTATCTATCTTTCTCAGTATATCTATACCTATCGATATATATATATATATATATATATATATATATATATTATTTTTTTTTTTTTTTTCTAATAAACAATTGTAATCTTTGAAAGAAATAAATTCACTTCATTTTGATACCAGTTGTATTATTCTATCTGGTCTAAAATTTGTTTTATAGGATTGGATACCTTATTTATCAATCAACCCTCACAATTCATTTTGATACGACTTTCATTATTCTTTCTTGTTTTATAGGATTGAAGACCTTGTCATTTTTAATTGAAATACATTTTCCTTAATTTTGATACCAGTTTAATCATTCTATCCAATTTAAAACTTGTTTTATAGAAGTGAAAATCCTTTCAATTTTAAAGAGAGACAAATTTACTTCATTGTGATACATTGTCGTTATTCTAGCTGGACTAAAACTTGTTTTATTGAATTGGAGAGCTTTTCATCACCGAAACCATGTAACTTTGAAGAGAATTAAATTTACTTCATTTTGATACCAGTTCCATTATTCTAACTTGTCTGTAAATCATTCTATAGGCAAAGGGTTACAAAATGACCACTTAATACCAGCTGGTATCATAAACAATTCAAGGCCTGTGTGATAGATTAAGTAACGCTTAGTAAATAAAGACAGTAAATGTATTTAGCAGACTGCCATGGCTGTCAAAATCCAATTCATCTTTTGCACCAAATCCATCTTTAGTGTCAAGCATGATTGGCACACACACACACACACACACAGACACACACACACTCACATATATACACACACACACTCACATATATATATATATACACACACATACACACGTGTGCGCGCACACACACACACACACACACAAACACACGCGCGCGTATACGCACAGGGACAATAATAAAATTAAAAAAACGGAAGAAATTACTAATTAGAAGAAATGAAATCATATTCAAATGTAAACATGCAAATAACTTTAAACTTATATATAAAAAAACAACTTTTTAATAAAATATAAGACCATTTACGTACCCATATATACAGATACAAAACCACGACAATCGAGGCATAAAGTACATAAAATGCATGAAATTAAAACATAATTCATATCTATCTATCTAACTATATTATAAATAAATGAATAAATAAATAAATAAATAAATGAAATTTGATAAGTACGATGTCACAAACATGAGTAACATGCGCAAACTTTAATTCGCGAGTCTGCGCGTGCCCGTGAGCTGGCGTATTTAACAAACGCGGAAGTGAAAAAGAAAATGTGTGAAAGGAGAAGTTCATACTCAGTGAAAATTCGGTATGAGGTTTTCGAATTAGTAAAGATTAGACGGAAGAGGTAAAAACACCTCATTCAGTTGTAATGGACGATAGGCCAATACGCAGGCTTTCCTGCTATCCGTCTAGGAATCGCAAGGTTCCGGGTTCGATACCAGGGCTCGCCAACTTAGAGCACGAGTAGCAAAGCCTTGGTAATCTGATAGAATGTGACACAATGTTGCAAATATGGGGCATCCGGCGATGATCAAACTCGTTATTCAGTAGTAATGACTCTGGGAGACTGGCTTGTTAGCCATTACACCTCAACGGGATGACCAGTTATTTACTCAAAACGTAACAGAGTGAGATAGATAGATAGATAGATAGATATGAACAGAGTGAGATAGATAGATAGATAAATAGATAGATAGATATGAACAGAGTGAGATAGATAGATAGATAGATAGATAGATATGAACAGAGTGAGATAGATAGATAGATAGATAGATATGAACAGAGTAAGATAGATAGATAAATAGATAGATAGATAGATAGATAGATAGATAGATATGAACAGAGTGAGATAGATAGATAGATAGATAGATATGAACAGAGTGAGATAGATAGATAGATAGATAGATAGATAGATATGAACAGAGGGAGATAGATAGATAGATATGAACAGACTGAGATAGGTAGGTAGGTAGGTAGATAGATAGATAGATATAAATAGTGAGATAGATAGGTAGATAGATAGATATGAATAGAGTGAGATAGACACAAGGTCTCAAGTATCGGGCGTCCAGCGAGGATTGAACTTGCCATTCAGTTGTTGTTAATCTGCCAGACTAGCTTGCTAACCATTACACCAAAATGAGACGCCCTAATATGATGAAAAAAAGGCATAAAGATTTTAAAAAAAAACAACCACTCGCATAATCTTTCCCCCACCAAAAAAGTTGTTTTTGCAAAGAGGCAAGAACTTTCCAGCTTGCTAACAATGGCCTGCGAGTTAAGCTGCCGAAATGTTATGCAATTGTAGAAAACAACAAGAGAAAAAGAAACGCCGGAGAAAATAAATTTCAAGTTTTAATTAAACCCAATTAAAAAGTATTAGTCTAATTAATTTCTTTAAAAAGAAAAAAAATGGCTGACCTGTGATTTGTGTTCACTGTCCACTAATGCTTGTTAGGAGTTGGGTTTTTTTTGTTTTGAGTGGGGTTGTTTTTGTTTTAATTTTAGATCAGCCTGAAGAGATTTTTATTTCAAATACTCGGCCTGTCTCTTGTTAGTTGCTTTCGGAACCTAGACACAGTTATTTGCATTCAAATGAAATATTTGACTAATTTTTACTTGGAACACGCTAAGGAATCCCCCCCCCAAAAAAAAACACCCCCTCAAAAAACAAAACAAAAACAAACAAAAACAAAAAACAAACAAAACAGAACACAAACAAACAAAAAACAAAAAAACAAAAAACCCAAAACATACCAAAAATAAAAAAAACAGCAATAACAAAACTTTCAACAAACATCTCAGATAGATAGAAGAATAGATAGATAGATATGAACAGAGTGAGATAGATAGATAGATAGATAGATATATAGATAGATAGATATGAACAGACTGAGATAGATAGGTAGATAGATAGATAAATAGATAGATAGATATGAACAGTGAGATAGATAGGTAGATAGATAGGTAGATATATATATATATATATATATATATATAGATAGATAGATATGAACAGTGAGATAGATAGGTAGATAGATAGATAGACATGCATGAGATAGATAGTTAGAAAGATATGAACAGAGTGAGATAGATAGGTAGACAGACAGACAGATAGATAGATAGATAGATAGATAGATAGATAGATAGATATGAACAGAGTTAGAGAGATAGGTAGATAGATAGATATACATGAATGGGATATATAGATAGATAGATAGACATAAACAGATGGAGATAGATAGTTAAATACATAGATAGATGGATATGAACAGTGTGAGATAGATAGAAGAATAGATTGATAGATAGATAGACAAAACAAAAAAAATCCAAAACATACTAAAGACAAAAAACAAAAACAAAAACAAACCAAAAAACAGCAACAACCCCCCACCCTCAACAAACAACATCTCAGTTCAAAAGTTTAAGAGAGACTAAATAAACTTAAATGTACTGGGTGGTCCGAAACTCTTGTCACCCTTACATATTATTTTAACTTTTATTATTTTTCCTTTTGATACGAGGGTGAGTCAAAGAATAATGCCATTTTGTTTGGGACAGGTATAATTATCGACACAGCAACATGTATCATACATCAAAATGAAGCTGGTCCTCTGTGGATCACATCCCTACTTCTTCACATAGGTGAGTCAAAGAATAATGCCATTTTGTTTAGGACAGGTATAATTACCAACACAGGAACATGTATCATACATCAAAATGAAGCTGGTCCTCTGTGGATCACATCCCTACTTCTTCACATAGGTGAGTCAAAGAATAATGCCATTTTGTTTAGGACAGGTATAATTACCAACACAGGAACATGTATCATACATCAAAATGAAGCTGGTCCTCTGTGGATCACATCCCTACTTCTTCACATAGGTGAGTCAAAGAATAATGCCATTTTGTTTAGGACAGGTATAATTACCAACACAGGAACAAGTATCATACATCAAAATGAAGCTGGTCCTCTGGGGATCACATCCCTACATCTTCACATAGGTGAGTCAAAGAATAATGCCATTTTGTTTAGGACAGGTATAATTACCAACACAGGAACATGTATCATACATCAAAATGAAGCTGGTCCTCTGTGGATCACATCCCTACATCTTCACATAGGTGAGTCAAAAAGTAATGCCAGTTTGTTTAGGACAGGTAAAAAATTGTTGACTGTTCTTTGAGCCACTTCTTCATTACAGATTTCACTTCCTCGTCACTGGAATAATATTTGCCTCTCAAATCCTCTTTCATGGGACCGAAGAGATGATTGTCTGAAGGCGCTAAATCTGGTGAGTATAGAGGATGCAGTAAAGTTGTCCACCCGAATGGGGCGATTTTCTCCCTTGTCCTGATGCTTGTGTGTGGTCGAGCATTGTCATACAGAAGGAGGACATTGTCGATTGGCAAGTTGGGTTTTACTAGTCGGATTATTGCTTTGTGCTTCGTTAGGGTTTCAATGTATGCCTTAGTTTTATTTAAAAAAAAACAACTTCACCTGAAATAAAGAAAATGGCATTACTTTTTGACTCACCCTCGTAATATCTTATAATAATGGATATTCGGTGTCTGTATGTCTGTCTGTCTATAATTAAAACGATCACTGCTTACGTCACAATACCTCCAGGAACTGCGTAAGTTTGTGTTGCGACTGAATTAATGAATTAACAGCTTTGCAAATCCGTAAAAGATTTATTACTTTTTGTACAGGAATATAAATGATCAACGCGCAGTTCTTAAACATTATGACCAGTTCTTCGATTAGTAGTGACTCGACTACAAATAACCTTGTGTATTCGTATCTGTATACGTGTTCCCTCGGACGTCCAACTATCTTGTAGGGAAAATATCTCCCCTTACAACAATTTATCAATGAGTAATTAATTAATAATCAAAATCATTAATACATAGAATAAAGAACTACATTGCATTATATATACTCGGAAATTTGTAACGTTGTCCCTTTTTTACGGGCACTAAAACGATATCTGTAACGTTGTTGTATATCTGGTCACAGTACCCAAAGCGTATATAAGCAACGTGGCGGCGGCGGCGGCGTATATTGTATAGCGGGTCTCGTCCACGTGCCTCCAAATTCACAGTGCTAAAATGGTGTTGATAAAAATTACAACGCGAGAAATATGTAGTCACAATTGCTAGCCTTTATTTCCGTGCTCGCCTCGTGTGCTGTATCGGAGAGGAGGAAAGGCCGAGAGAAAGAGAGAGGGAACACTACTTGATTACTGTGACCCCAATACTAGACACCAAAGGGCTGTCCGTTCTCCTACGCGTCCGAAAGCAAAAAGAGACTCGTCATTTTCTTCGTCTTTCCACGTCACCACGTAACTTCCGGTCAACACCCGAAACTTCCGGTTGACACTCAATTCTCCATTCGGGGTCACGCTACGGTCAAACCATCGTTCATCCTGTTTTGCTCATCACTATTTTTTAAACCTTTATCATCTCTTATTTATTTATTTCTTCCTCCCCCTTCCATTGCCAAATCTAATCCTGCTACAAATTATGCAGCAGTTAACGATCCACATTGATTGCTAAAACAAGTTTTGATAATACATGCCCGGTATTATTGATCTATAAAGGGTTTGTTTTATTTCAATATATATTTAAAGTTATCTAAAGTATAGAGTTTTACGAGAAAACTATTTAAAAACAAGAAATAATCACGTAATGTTCTTCTATATTAAATTTGAAAATGTTTGTGTATTTAACTGTATCCAGTTTATTTGAATTTTGACAGCAAGGATCAAACTCGCTACTCAGCAGTAATGGATATGCGAGACTAGTTTGTTAACTATTACACCACGATGAAATGCCCAGGTTCACCCTACGCGTACTCCACATGTAGGATGTGACACAGGATCTCAGGTATGGAGCATCCAGTAAGGATGAAATTCGCTATTCAATAGTAATGGATCTGGGAGACTAGCTCGTCAACCATTACAGCAGGATATTACCCACTTTGCAGAAAACTCTGTATGTAAAACTAAATACATAAAACCCAAAATTAAAATTGCGCGCGTGTATTAGAGATCCGTGGCTGCTGACCCGACAAAGAGGGTTCATCCGCCCTCTGACAGGTCTCATTTTTTTTCCTCGGTGGGAAAACCTCTGTCAATTTGATTTTAAAAATCAAAGGGTTGGTTTTAGGAGGCATTTAAGGAGACGTGACGGAATAGGAACTCTCAGCTAAATAGTCGACACTGCTTGAAAGGGGTCATAGTTAAAAATGAGTCGAAGGACAACATGTGTGTATGGATTAATCATGTAACCTGGCTAGATAGATAGATAGATAGATAGATAGATGAATAGATAGATAGATGGATAGATAGATAGATAGATGCATATGTACAGACTGAGATAGATAGATAGATAGATAGATAGATAGATAGATATTAAGAAAGTGAGATAGATAGATAGATATGAATAGAATGAGATAGATAGATATGAACAAAGATAGATAGATAGATAGATAGATAGATAGATAGATAGATAGATAGATAGATGAATAGATAGATAGATGGATAAATGGATAGATAGATAGATAGATAGATAGATGCATATGTACAGACTGAGATAGATAGATAGATAGATAGATAGATAGATAGATAGATATGAAGAAAGTGAGATAGATAGATAGATAGATATGAATAGAATGAGATAGATAGATATGAACAAAGATAGATAGATAGATAGATAGATAGATAGATGATAGATAGATAGATGGATAAATGGATAGATAGATAGATAGATAGATAGATAGATAGATGCATATGTACAGACTGAGATAGATAGATAGATAGATAGATGAATAGATAAATAGATAGATAGATAGATAGATAGATAGATGCATATGTACAGACTGAAATAGATAGATAGATAGATAGATAGATAGATATACGCATAGGAACCGACCGACCGAAATAGATAGATAGATAGATAGATAGATACATATGAAGAAAGTGAGATAGATAGATAGATATGAATAGAATGAGATAGATAGATATGAACAAAGAGATAGATAGATAGATAGATAATAGATAGATAGATGGATAATGGATAGATAGATAGATAGATAGATATAGATAGATATATGTACAGACTGAGATAGATAGATAGATAGATAGATAGATAGATAGATAGATAGATATACGTATAGGAACCGACCGACCGAAATAGATAGATAGATAGATATGAAGAAAGTGTGATAGATAGATAGATATGAATAGAATGAGATAGATAGATATGAACAAAGATAGATAGATAGATAGATAGATGAATAGATAGATAGATAGATAGATGGATAAATGGATAGATAGATAGATAGATAGATGCATATGTATAGATTGGGATAGATAGATAGATAGATAGATGCATATGTATAGATTGGGATAGATAGATAGATAGATAGATGTGTGTATGGATTAATCATGTTACCTGGCTAGATAGATAGATAGATAGATGAATAGATAGATAGATGGATAAATAGATAGATAGATAGATAGATGCATATGTACAGACTGAGATAGATAGATAGATAGATAGATAGATAGATAGATAGATAGATATACGCATAGGAACCGACCGACCGAAATAGATAGATAGATAGATAGATAGATATGAAGAAAGTGAGATAGATAGATAGATATGAATAGAATGAGATAGATAGATATGAACAAAGATAGATAGATAGATAGATAGATAGATAGATAGATGAATAGATAGATAGATGGATAAATGGATAGATAGATAGATAGATAGATGCATATGTACAGACTGAGATATATAGATAGATAGATAGATAGATATACGCATAGGAACCGACCGACCGAAATAGATAGATAGATAGATAGATAGATAGATATGAAGAAAGTGAGATAGATAGATAGATATGAATAGAATGAGATAGATAGATATGAACAAAGATAGATAGATAGATAGATAGATAGATAGATGAATAGATAGATAGATGGATAAATGGATAGATAGATAGATAGATAGATAGATGTATATGTACAGACTGAGATAGATAGATAGATAGATAGATAGATATACGCATAGGAACGACCGACCGAAATAGATAGATAGATAGATAGATAGATAGATATGAAGAAAGTGAGATAGATAGATAGATATGAATAGAATGAGATAGATAGATATGAACAAAGATAGATAGATAGATAGATAGATGAATAGATAGATAGATGAATAAATGGATAGATAGATAGATAGATAGATAGATAGATAGATGCATATGTACAGACTGAGATAGATAGATAGATAGATAGATAGATGGATAGATATACGCATAGGAACCGACCGACCGAAATAGATAGATAGATAGATAGATATGAAGAAAGTGAGATAGATAGATAGATATGAATAGAATGAGATAGATAGATATGAACAAAGATAGATAGATAGATAGATAGATAGATAGATGAATAGATAGATAGATGGATAAATGAATAGATAGATAGATAGATAGATAGATAGATAGATAGATGCATATGTACAGACTGAGATAGATAGATAGATAGATAGATAGATATACGCATAGGAACCGACCGACCGAAATAGATAGATAGATAGATAGATATGAAGAAAGTGAGATAGATAAATAGATATGAATAGAATGAGATAGATAGATATGAACAAAGATAGATAGATAGATAGATAGATAGATAGATGAATAGATAGATAGATGGATAAATGGATAGATAGATAGATAGATGCATATGTACAGACTGAGATAGATAGATAGATAGATAGATAGATAGATATGAAGAAGGTGAGATAGATAGATAGATATGAATAGAATGAGATAGATAGATATGAACAAAGATAGATAGATAGATAGATAGATAGATAAATAGATAGATAGATGGATAAATGGATAGATAGATAGATAGATAGATAGATGCATATGTACAGACTGAGATAGATAGATAGATAGATAGATAGATAGATATACGCATAGGAACCGACCGACCGAAATATATAGATAGATAGATAGATAGATATGAAGAAAGTGAGATAGATAGATATGAATAGAATGAGATAGATAGATATGAACAAAGATAGATAGATAGATATGAAGAAAGTGAGATAGATAGATAGATATGAACAGAATGAGATAGATAGATAGATATGAACAAAGATAGATAGATAGATACATAGATAGATAGATATGAAGAAAGTGAGATAGATAGATAGATATGAACAGAATGAGATAGATATGAACAAAGGTAGATAGATAAGTAGATAGATATGAAGAAAGTGAGAGTGATAAATAGATAGATAGATATGAACAGAATGAGATAAATAGATAGATATGAACAAAGATAGATAGATAGATAGATAGATAGATAGATATGAATATAGATAGATAGATAGATAGATAGATATGAAGAAAGTGAGATAGATGAATAGATAGGTATGGATAGATTAGCGAGATCCTTTCGTCATTGAACATTTTCTTCTTTTTCAATTCCGTTATTCGTCCCTTTCACTTATATTTTACTTATAATGATTTGACTATCTCTTTCTTTCTTTTCTTCTTTTCATCTTTTACTTATGTTCGATGGAAACATAGCGCTATCACTTTCGCGTGCTCACCCACTCTATTCCCTTACTCTCTTTCTTTCTTTCTCTCTTTCTTTCTTTCTTTCTTTCTTTCTTTCTTACTCTCTTTCTTTCTTTCTTTCTTTCTTTCTTTCTTTCTTACTTTCTTTCTTTCTTTCTTTCTTAGATTTTTCTGCGTAGCATGTTCTTTTCTTTCCCTTTCTTTATAATAAAAACGGAATGGTCCATTATTTAGCTGTTATGGATCTATTTCTGCCCACAGGTGTCTGAATATACCTATGAGTTTCGTCAGACCGTTAACTTTATTGAAAATTGTCTCACTATATTGTTTCAATAAAGTTAACGGTCTGACGAAACTCATTGGTATATTCAGATACCTGTTAGCAGAAATGGATCCATAACCGCAAAATAACCGGTTTTTAAGCCGTTTTCTTTACTAATATATATATATATATATATATATATATATATATATATATATATAAAGATAAATCTAATGAGTCAGACGAACCTACTATTAGTTTCGCTTAATGCTCTTCAGGGCTAAGTCTGACTCTCAATACCTAAGTAGAACAAATAATAAAGATAAATCTAATGAGTTAGACGAACCTACTATTAGTTTCGCTTAATGCTCTTCAGGGCTAAGATCTGACTCTCTCTCTCTATATATAATTCATTTAATTACTTTTTTGCCCTCATATACAACATTTCATCTCTTTTTCCTCCAGACCGTCTTGTTATTACCTTGAAAAAGGGTGAAAGTTCACCTGAAATATCGGAATAGATTAAACCAGAAACAGAGCAACGGTTGAATATATAAAAATTCTGATTTTTGTTCTGTTTTTCTTGTTTTTGTTCTTTTTTCCAATGCTTCAAAAGACCAAACAAACAACGCTCACATGAACATGACATACATAATTATATATATATATATATATATATATATATATATATATATATATATATATATTATACTAGCAAATATATGCACCCTCCGGGTGCAAGTATTTAAGTTTTGATATAATAAAATATCATATTAAATTAGAAAGGCTAATGAAACTGACTAAAAATGCAGATGAAAAGATCTGCAACAGAGGGGGTATAATCGAAAAATAGAACAACTTTGAAACTAACTATTCCATCATTTTCCATTACTTCCCTCTTTCATTGGTAAATTTTCCTAATTTAACTATTTAGTTAAAATAGGAAGTAAAGGATATTACAGTTATTTCTTCTTGTATATAAATTTCTTTTAAGATTTATCCACGAGATTTTTGTTTATATTTCTTAAGATAAAACCAAACAATTAGAAATCAATAATACCAAGCACATATTTATTAAAATAAAATTTTAAAATATCAATATGCAAATTAGCCTTCTCGTTCAAACTGTAAACCGCTATTTTGTTGTATATATAAATACAATTGCATGTTATTAGTACGTAGATATGGTCAACAGTATTAATAATGTAAAACAATTTTTATTAATAACTGAAGGTTTAAAAGAATGAAATCATCGAGAATTTGACGTAAATAATTAAGGGAATTGTGACTTGAGTAGTAATATAGTTTCGGTTACAGACAGAAAAACACACAAATCTCCATTATAATATATATATATATATATATATATATATATATATATATATTCGCGTTCGTTTCTGTAAACAGTCTTTTTTAACGGATATCTTCTCTTCCCATCTATGTCGCTCTTTGATGAAGACCAACTTATCGATTTGGTCGAAACAGTACTGTCAGCAATTACACAAACATCATAATTAATTTTTATATGTATTATATATATATATATATATATATATATATATATATATATATATATATATATATATATATATATATGCTTCCTAAATCCTTTAACATAATGAGATCTATGCAAAGTGCCTGTCAGTAATGTAATGACGAATCCAGATGGAAATGTTTGCCGAAGATTATATCTATCTTTAGTTTATATTTACATGTATTTACCCAACCCCTCCGCATGAGCAGGATGTGTCACAATGTCAGTTTTTAAGAGGAGTTTAACAGGTTTCATTTTCCTTGACTAGTTGCCAAACGGAGGTCAAAGGGCTGAGTATGTTTTAGATATTTTTGTGAAAAAAAACAAAAAAACAAGCGAATATGTCGAAAATTGACATTATGGAAGCTGACGCTATAGCGTTTCGGTTTTGTTTAAACCAAACAAAGGCACACAAGTTTTTACTTGTTCCACAATTTTCTTTCATATGATTCATGATTATTAGCCCTGATGATGATTTAAGTAAAACCGAATTGCTATCGAGTCGGCTTCAAAATGTCAATTTTCGACATATCTCATTTATCACAAACGTTATATATATATATATATATATATATATATATATATATATATAAATAAATCTAATGAGTCAGACGAACCTACTAAAAGTTTCGCTTAATGCTCTTCAGGGCTAAGATCTGAGTCAGATCTTAGCCCTGAAGAGCATTAAGCGAAACTTTTAGTAGGTTTGTCTGACTCATTAGATTTATCTTTATTATTTGCTCTACTTAGGTATTGAGCACTTTTTACTTATTAGCTTTAGTCTCCTGGCGGTTTTGTATGAATATATATATCTTATATATATATGTGCATATAAATTGTTTTTTCTTTTGGCCAAAATATTGTACCAATAGATTATTTTTGTTGGTACGATTATCTTGGTTTTTTCTTTTTTCCAAAAATCCTTTTCTTCCCGGTTGATGTTTGGTAGTATATTTTTACAATCAAACTATTTGCTGGTTTTTTTTCTCACCGCGAGGATTTACCAATAAGTTTGGTATATTATATATACTAGCAAATATATGCACCCTCCGGGTGCAAGTATTTATGTTTTAATGTAATAAAATATTATATTAAATTAGAAAAGGCTAATAAAACTAAATAAGAATGCAGTTAAAAAGATTTGAAACAGATGGGGAAGTATAATCGAAAAATAGAACAACTGAAACTTACTCTTCCATCACTCTCGTCTTTCATTGTTATTTTTTCTAATTTAAGTATTTAGTTAAAAGAAGAAGTAAAGAATAAAATGACAATTATTTTTTCTTCTTAATGGATTTCATTTAAGATTCATTAAAGAGATTTTTGCTCATATTCATTAAAATAAAACCAAACAGTTAGAAATCAATAATACCAAGCACGTATTTATTAAAATCAATTTTTTAATATCAATATGCAAATTAGCATTCCCCTTCACACTGTAAACCGCTATTTTGTTGTATATATAAATACAATTGCATGTTATCAGTATGTAAATAAAGCCAACAGTATTAGTAATGTAAAACAATTTTATTAGTAATTGAGGTTTGGATAAAAATAAAATCATGGAGAATGTGATGTCTATAACTAAGGGAATTGTGACTTGAGTAGTGATAGAGTTTCGGTTACAGACAGACAAACACACAATCTCCTTTATAATAAGATATATATATATATATATATATTTGTGTGTGTGTATGTGTGTGTGTGTGTGTGTGTGTATAAAGTAACTTCTATTAAAGTCACCATCTCTCGAAACGTTCAATCCATACTTGGAGCGTAACAAATTATATACTTCTACTTCATCATATGTTCTGCTATTACTTTCTTGATTCTTTAAAATATTTTAGGCTTCATTTTAGTCTGATGTTACAAATTGGATTGAATTAACATAACCAGAAACTCGGCATATATATAGTAATATCTAAAGGGAGAATCATTGGATTCATAATCTTTACGGGTAAAGCGCTATTAACCAATTGGTTAATAGACTTGGTTTTTCAAATTTGCATCGACAGGAATTATTCATTTCGAATTGAAATATTTAAAAGATGTCTAAAATTATAAAAAATGTCATTAATTATTTTGAAAGTTGCAATTAGTTCACCTCTCATTTTTCTTTCTATTAAACTAGTTAATCTTAATTCCTCTAATCTCTCCCCGTTAATCATTTATTATTTTATTGGTTTTGTCACTCTTATTTTTATGCCTTCCAAACCTAATCGATGGATTGATTAATTGATTTTAACGGCATGTCAACCAGCCAGGGTTATTTTATATGTATACTGTAATTTACTGAATTATTCGGTAATTCAACTGATACAAGTGGATACAAATGTATTTAATAGTTTAATCACCACCCCTAGTGGACCCATAAAATGACGCCGGATAAGTACCAAATAAATTCAAATTCATTCTTCCTTTTATTTTTAAAATCAAAAGACAATGAATATACAATTTGAAATAAAGTACGATAAAATTAATAGATTTAAGGTGTTTTTATTGACACAAATCATTTTTTCTCAAAAGTGTATGAGGTGTGGAGGGTAGATTTTCTGTTTCGGTATTTGATTCCGCAAATGCCAGTGACCCTGTACACATTGCAAGAGACTTTGCACACAATTCAAAACAATAGTAAGTCCTTTATGGATAGATTTTTTATTTATTTATTACAACCACCCGACCCTTATCAATCCGGTTTAGAAAATTACTCTCTATCCAGTGAAATATTCCATAAGATCCAATTTAAATCATGCAACACTTAGAATCACATTGCACCCCCCTCTAATTACCGAGAACTTCTAATTGAAAACACACCAAGAAAAAACAAAAACAAAAACTTCAGATACTCGAAGCTCTATACATAAAAAAAAACCAACAAAAAACAAAACAAAACAAAACAATTCCACCCAGACATAAAAAGATGGACCGACAATTGAAAAAGATCGAAAAGAAACTCGTCAGACAGGAAATGTCTGTCGCGTTCAACCAAACACGTATAGAGGAAAAAGTGTTGCCAAAAAATACTGTAACTTATTGACTGTTTTCAAAATGTTACTCTACTGAATAGCTAATATGAAAAAAGCTTACATAACATAATGTATGTCTTACCTTGGGCTGGGATAGTTGTGTATCTTAGTCGCTGGCTGATGTTTAAGCGCAGGTGACAAAGTTGAATGCTGATTTTCTGCGTAGGCAGCGCCATCTTATTTGAAAGACAGGTACAACACAATCCACGGATATCCAGCTAATTCGATTCGTCCTTGCAGTAAACTAAGGTAAGCTCGATAAATATCCTTATGTTCTCACCTTGGTTCACCTGTCGTGTTTTCCGGGTTCCATAAAGTAGGAATTCAATTTCATTGACATCGCGATTAGCTTAATACATAATATTTTACTCCTTGTGTGTTTTATCACTGGAGTCTGTGTGACAACAAGTCACCCGGACTTTTCTAAGTATCCCAGACGATTTGGGGTCTGAGTGGTAACAATTCTTCTTCTTATCTTCTGTTCATCGAGTCTTTTTCCTGGATTCTTGAAGGACCGTTCCGAGGGCTTCAACTACGAGTGGTATCACTGACACTTTCATATTTCACAGCCTTTACAGAGCTCTGGCAAAGTACAAGTATTTTTCCAGTTTTTTTTGCTCTCGTTCACGTATACTTCGTGGTCTGCTGGCGCAGCAAAATCTGTTAGAGAATAGATTATTTTTTTCTTTCTTATTAATTAAAATCAGTTCTAGTCTTCTCGTCTGGATTGAGGGATCCGTCTTCTTTTTTGAAATTATTCAAACTTCTTATCACATTAAAATTTATGATTCTACCTTTCCAAACGTAGCGTCCGTCACGTATTTCAATTATCCGGTGTGTTGAACAGTGTAGCAATCATCTCTCTTGTTCGGTGTTTAAATGAGAGAATTTATGGTTCGTAAACAATCTCTTCAGTCAATTCTTTTTTTTAAATGGTGCCGCGGCCAGAACTATTTTCTAGTTACGTTTTTTTTAAATGGTGCCGCGACCAGAACTTTTTTTATTTTTTTATTTTAGACATTAACGGCTTTCCATCACAATTACAAATTTTACATTACAGCTTTTCTTAAAAAAAAAAATATTTTTTTACCTTTTTTCGAATTCTTTTTTGCTGTTAGTTTAAAAAAAAAAAAAAATGACTTTGAATTTCTTTTTCTGTAAAAAGCCGAAGACTTTCGGGAGCCAACATATTTTTGAACAGGAATTAATTTCCTTTCTGATTTTTTGTTATATCAGACATCGAATTGGATATAAATTGACGTCAAGCTTACTAGTTCCTGATTTTTCCAAAGTTCAACATATTAAACATGTTCTTCATGTGTTAACAATTTGCATTGTTCCCTTGTGGTGTTTATGGATGAAACGAATAAATGTGTTGGCGTTACTGTTGTTTTTTTATACTGTTTATTTTTTTCTATTTCTATTTTTGGTCTGAATGCAAAACTGACGCATAAATTGTCAAGAATTTCAGGAATAGCATTGTCACAGAAATACAAGTTTTCTTTTCCATAATGATTTCAATAATCAGTTTCGAAAATAATTCTTAGATGATGGTATCCTTACTCTAGGGTCGTATTTAAAGTCTGCCAAGGACTATGTCGTTAATTTTTTAAAGTTAAATAATTTATGAAAAACATCAGTTTTGAAACTTATAATGAAACAAAGATCACAATGTTTTAAAATTATATAATGATGAAAGCATGATTTAAGTTATATATATATATATATATATATATATATATATATATATATATATATATATAATATATATATATATATATATATATATAATGTATTTTGTGGTAAATGTTAAATATATTTATTCAGAATGAAAACCAATGATACTTCTACCATTGATTTGCAGACGAGTTTATATATATATATATATATATATATATATATATTATATATATATATATATATATTATATATATATGATGTTTTTTTTGATAAATTCTTATTGATTTCTCTAATCCTTATTGGAATAGGATATGGATGGATTTTTTGAAAACCATAAATGTCAAGTTGCCCTATCGAGTAATTCTCGTTTATGACGTCACTCGTGGCAATTTAAGATTACTTGGTGGTGCCCATCTCCTTTCCAAGTAAAAATACGACAGATATAAACATTATATATATATATATATATATATATATATATATATATATATATATATAATATATTAGTTGGTCTTAAGAGGCATGGTCTTTTGTCGCATTAATCTTTTATTATTCATTTTTTTTAAAGTCATTTTGCCGTTGTACAAACTTAATAATCCGGAAGTAACCCGTCATTGATTTTTTAATAAAATTCTTTGTCAGAATTTAAAAACAAAAAAGAAAGAATTTGTTGTTGACGTTTTTCTTTAAATATATATATATATATATATATATATATATATATATATATATATATATATATATATATATGTATTATTTCATATATATTTATTATATATATATTCAATATATATATTATTTAATATATTATATTTTATAGACATATTTTATATCTATGTTTTTATATATATTTTGATATATATATTATTTAATATATTTTATATATTAATAATATAATATATATATATATATATATATATATATATAATATATATATATATATATATGTATATATATTATATTTATATATATGTATATATTTCGATGGCTTTTGAAGTATTGGCAAAGGTTTTTCGTCTTTAAAATGTTATACACGGCATTAGCCACTTTTTTCTTTCTCTTTAGTAGAATACTTTGACCAACCCGGCTTTTTTTTTCTTTGTTCATTTTTCTTCTTTTATTTTTTCTTCTTTTGTTTTTTTCTTCTTTTATTCATTCATTCATTCATTTATTTATTCTTTTTGGCTTAAAACATTTATTGTTTATTAAATTAAACGACTGATTATTTTACACATTTTGGTAAGACGATGATTCAAAAAAAAAAATACGTTGCTCATGTTACTTCAAAACGTTACAAAGTCTCGTGTCTGTTCTCATGTTTTGGCTGTCTAAAGTCGACTGAAATGTATTCGAGTTTTGTTTGAACGTCACCCTGAACGCCCTTCCGACGTTCTTTCGTAGAAGTTCTCCTCGGAATGATTCCCGTTGTGGGTGATGTCTGTTGTCGGACTCGTGTTTCGGCCCAAGCGGGCAAATCTTAAACCGCAACATCCCGAGGTTGTTCATTTGTCCCAGGCTGTCGACGCTGGTCTCTCTTTCAATGACGTGTCCAACCGGAACTAGACACAAGCAAGTCTTGAGGACTTTGTAAAGGTGCTCGACCCGTAAGGAGAATATCCCGTAGAGGATTGGGTTGAGCGCGCTGTGTGTCATAA
>CM042162.1:76711936-76714157 GCA_023376005.1 Doryteuthis pealeii
AGACCGAATTTTAATTGATTAATTTATTATTATTATATTTCGAAAGATGGGGGCCAAAAAAGAATTAAAAAGTTATATTACCCTAATTCTCTCCCAAATTCTAACAGAACCCCGTTTTTCCTTAAGTGCTTTGGTTATTTTAAGTACACACAAAAACCAAACATCCGGGCGCATGTCGAACCTCGCGTCCAGTACCTAGATAGCATTTGTTTTTGCATGCGGGCGGACGCGGGTTCGATCCCGGCAGGCAAGACAAAGTCTTACTCTTTTTCGTTCTCCGCCACATATTATATTATTATTATCATATACAGTGGAACCACGGTTCTCGAACAAACTCTGAAGTCGAAAATTCAGAGTTCGATCAAAAAGGTTTAAGTAAAAAAAGGCGAAAAAAATCCCGGACTTCGAACACGTGAGTCGCGCCGATGAAAACGGAAGTCGTGCGATTGACTGCCGAGGCACACCGAAGACGGCCGAACGGTTGGACGAATCTACCCAAGCAGCATCAGTTAGCATCAGTCGCTATGATGAATGAATGTCTGATATTGTTTTGTGCAAATTCTTCGCTTCGTTTGTTTTATTCTCTATTTGACGGCTACTTTAACCCATATTCATTGATTCTAAGAAAGGCAGCAGTGGAACTACTGGAAAGGGAAAGAGGAAAGTTGTGAATTCTGATGGTCAAGAACGCATAAATCCACTTTGAACCATTTCTTATGGGAAATATTGTTTCAGTTTTCGAACAAATCGATTCTCGAACATAATTTTGGAATGAATTATGTTCGAAGTTTCACTGTATGTTCATTTCAACTTCCGCACATGCGCAAATTTAGATTCATAGGAATGTCGAAAATTTCGTACGAATTCTCACATACATTTATCTTTCTTTCTTTCTTTCTTTCTTTTCTTTCCTTTCTTTTTCTTTCTTTTTTCCTTTCTTTCTTTCTTTCGTTTCATTCTTCTTAATCATTGTTCTTTCTTTCTTTCTTTCTTTCTTTCTTTCTTTTTTCATTCTTTTCTTTCAATCTATTTCCTTTTCTTTGTTTTTTTTTTCATTTTCATTATGTCTTTCTCTCAGTCTTTCACACACACACACACACAAATATATATATATGCTTTCTTTCCTTTTTTATTTTTTTATTATGCTCGATTGAAACAGATTAGCGTTATCGATTCCGCGCGCTCGCTCCCTCTCTCTATTTTTCTCCTACTGTCTTTCTTTCTTTCCTACTTTCTTTCTTCCTTTATTATTATATTTTTGTATGTCGCAAGTCCTTTTTCCTTTCCTTTATTTCTTTATAATAAAAACGGAATGGTCAAATAATTTACCTGGGGTGATGACACTCACAAGAAAATAAGAATTTGGCACATAAGCAACACAAGGATTTACATTTTGCATTTCATCTGGCGACTTGACGGTCTCATTTTTAATCGGCGGGGGTGTTACAAGACGATAACTGTTGGAAGATAAACGAACAAGAGTATTAATAAGGACTATTATTATTACTTCACTCATTGTGGGTTTTTCACACCAGTGTCATTTGATGGCATTTCTCTAGAGTCTGCGTGTCAATAATTCTCCTCAGGTCTCCAGGAATCTTCTGAGTATTCTAGCAAATTGCAGCAATGCAGTTGTCTGGGTGGTCTCAATTATTCATCTGATTTCCAGTTCCTCTAGTCGTTTTTCCAAGCTTTATTGGACCATTCTAAGGGCACCAACTACAACTGGTATTACATTCACCCTTATATTCCACAGCTTTTTCAATTCTCAGGCAAGGTCCAGGTATTATTATTATTATTATTATTATAGTAGTAGTAGTAGTAGTAGTAGTATGAGGTTTTCACACCTGTCGTAGTCGGTGGTTCACTGGAGGCTGAGTGACAGCAAGTCTTCTCAGGTCTCCAGGACTCTTCTGAGTATTCTAGCCTATCCTGACAGTTCTGTAGTTTGGATGGTCTCGATTCTTCTTCTGATTTCCAATTCACCCAAATTCTTTTCAAGAGCTTTAGGGGATAGTTCCAAAGTCACCAATTACAATTGGTACGACCGTCACCTTCTTGTTCCCCAGTTTCCTCAGTTCTCTGGCAAGGTCTAAGTATTGTCTATCGTTTCGTTATTCTTTCATTTTTCACTTGGTGCGTCAGCCGGAACGCAAAGTCCACGAGATGACAGATTCTCTTCTTCTGTCGATTAATTATTATTATCATATATCTCTCTCTT
>CM042162.1:76714257-76734257 GCA_023376005.1 Doryteuthis pealeii
TTTCTTTCGTTTCAATTCTTCTTAATCATTGTTACTTCTTTCCTTAAAATCTTTCTTTCTTTCTTTCTTCATTTCTTTCTTTCAATCTATTTTCCTTTTCCTTTGTTTTTTTTCATTTTCATATTATGTCTTTCTCTCAGTCTTTCACACACACACACACACAATATATATATGCTTTCTTCCTTTTTTATTTTTTTATTATGCTCGATTGAAACAGATTAGCGTTATCGATTCCGCGGCTCGCTCCCTCTCTATATTTTTCTCCTACTGTCTTTCTTTCTTTCCTACTTTCTTTCTTCCTTTATTATTATATTTTTGTATGTCGCAAGTCCTTTTTCCTTTCCTTTATTTCTTTATAATAAAAACGGAATGGTCAAATAATTTAGCTGGGGTGATGACACTCACAAGAAATAAGAATTTAGCACATAAGCAACACAAGGATTTACATTTTTGCATTTCATCTTGGGCGACTTGGACGGTCTCATTTTTAATCGGCGGGGGTGTTACAAGACGATAACTGTTGGAAGATTAACGAACAAGAGTATTAATATATAGACTATTATTATTACTTCACTCATTGTGGGTTTTTCACACCAGTGTCATTTGATGGCATTTCTCTAGAGTCTGCGTGTCAATAATTCTCCTCAGGTCTCCAGGAATCTTCTGAGTATTCTAGCAAATTGCAGCAATGCAGTTGTCTGGGTGGTCTCAATTCTTCATCTGATTTCCAGTTCCTCTAGTCGTTTTTCCAAGCTTTATTGGACCATTCTAAGGGCACCAACTACAATGGTATTACTTCACCCTTATATTCCACAGCTTTTCCAAAATTCTCAGGCAAGGTCAGGTAATTATTATTATTATTATTATTATTAGTAGTAGTAGTAGTAGTAGTAGTATGAGGTTTTCACACTGTCGTAGTCGTGGTTCACTGGAGGCTGAGTGACAACAAGTCTCTCAGGTCTCCAGGACTCTTCTGAGTATTCTAGGCAGTTCTGTAGTTTGGATGGTCTCGATTCTTCTTCTGATTCCAATTCAGAGCTTTAGCTGGTATCAAGGACCAACATCATTAATGATTTTTCACACAAAATCTCTTCGTTCTCCATGACTCTTCTGCGTAATTCAAGCCGATCTTAACAGTGCTGTAGTTTGGATGCCTCAATTCTTCCTCTGATTTCCAATTCACAAAATTCGTTTCCAGAGCTTTGGGGGACCGTTAAACGGCACCAATTACAATTGGTACAACCTTCGCCTTCATGTTCCACATCATCATCCTCATCATCATCTCCTCCTCCTCCTCCCCCTCATCATCATCATCATCATCATTATTATTATTTACTCCTTTTGAGTTTTCACATCAGCATTAGCTGATGGTACTTCAATGGAGTCTGAGTGACAGCAAGTCTCCTCAGGTCTCTTCTGAGTATCCTGGCAGTGTTCTGAATGGTTTCAATCCTTCCTCTGATTTCCAAACTTTCCAAACCCTTTTCCAATCCTTTTGGGACCGTTCCAAGTGCACCAACTACAATTGGTATCACTTTCACTTTCATATTCCACAACTTTATCAGCTCTCTGGCAAGGTCCAGATATTTGTCCATTTTTTAATTTTTCTTTAGCTTCACCCTGTGATCTGCTGGCACTGAAAAATCCACCCGTTGACAAGTTCTTTCTTTTTTGTTTATCAACACTAGGTCTGGTCTTCTTGCAGGGATTATTATTATTATTATTATTATTATTATTATTATTATTATTATTATTATTATTATTATTTATCGTTTTTTGAGTTTTCACATTAGTGTTAGCTGATGGTCTTTCACTGGAATCTGAGTGACGGCAAGTCTCCTCAGATCTCCAGGACTCTTCTGAGTATTCTGGCAGATTGCAGTGCAGTGTTCTGAATGGTTTCAATCCTTCCTCTGATTTCCAAACTTTCCAAACCCTTTTCCAATCCTTTTGGGACTGTTCCAAGTGCACCAACTACAATTGGTATCACTTTCACTTTCATATTCCACAACTTTATCAGCTCTCTGGCAAGGTCCAGATATTTGTCCATTTTTTATTTTTCTTTAGCTTCACCCTGTGATCTGCTGGAACTGCAAAATCCACCAGTTGACAAGTTCTTTCTTTTTTGTTTATCAACACTAGGTCTGGTCTTCTTGCTGGGATTATTATTATTATTTATTTTTATTATACTCTCACCGTTTCTACAGTTGTTGCCTACGGCCTTCTTCAAGTGCCTGGCATAGTCACCAACATTCTGAAAATTTCGTAGTTATAGAAATGATTCGGTTCGACAGAGTAGGTTACCAACAACGACGGATAACTGAAGAAGTCCAGAGGCAAAAACGACTGAAACGTGACTATAATAACAACAGCCATAAATTTTTTACACCAATGAATATTAACAGATTTTAGTCAATTGGTTGGTTTTTTGGTTGGATTTAAAGATATCAACCCTTGTTGGGTTATTTTATACCGAATACGTTTGGTTGTATTCATTCTTGATGGGTATTTAATCTTTTGGATTTTATGGCATGTCAACCCTTGTTGGGTTATTTCATGCCGAAGACGTTTTGTTTTATTCATTCTTGATGGGTATTCAATCTTTTTGGATTTTACGGCGTGTCAACCCTTGTTGGGTTATTTCATGCCGAAGACGTTTTGTTTTATTCATTCTTGATGGGTATTCAATCTTTTTGGATTTTACGGCATGTCAACCCTTGTTGGGTTATTTCATGCCGAAGACGTTCTGTTAGGGTCCCATCAATGGGTTAAATAGAAAATATGTGTTTAAAAAATTTAGTTTTAAAAAACAAATTGAATACTTACCAAGAATGAATAAAAACAAAAATAAAATATAACCCAACAAGAGTTGACATGCCGTAAAAAACAACCAACCAAGCAATTCAGGGGACCTAAAACTGTTTTATAAAAAAGGGCAGATTTTCACAAAATATTCATTTTTATTTAATCAGCCGCTCTATCGGCTGGTTCGTTCGAATGCACCGACTGCACCTCTACAGAGGGGTAAGACTCCCCCAAATGGGGCCACTTGTTGGTCGTGGGTGGCGACCCGTGATGCTTAAGGATAGAACCCAGGTGGATGAGCAGTCCATGTCCTGCAACACTCCACTTAGACCCTTACTTAGGCTAGACGGGCGGTCGGAGAGGCCCCCTCCGATCAATCGGCTGCTCACGTCAAGCCCTAGCACCTATATGATTGCCCCAACCCTATTGCTCTTATGGCAAGCCCCAACCCTTTTTATCATATGGATGCTAGAGGGCGGTGGCTGAAGGTCTACATGTCCTGGTAATGAAGTTAAACTCTATCTGATGGTGAGGTTCCAGTTTTGGAGGTTTGGGGAATGTGGAGCACCCCTTCATCACCATTGCTCCCTGGTCCACTCTGACCCGGAGTGTTAGTACCTGTTAGGGTCCCATCTATGGGTTAAATAGGAAAATGTATTTATTAAAAAAATTGTGTATCCATTAAGAATGAATTTATTTAAAAACTTTATCGGCATTAAGTGACCCACTGAGGTTGATATGCCGTAAAACAAAACTAAACAAACAAATTTATTTAATCAGGTTCGTCATAGTTTTTAAAAAATTGTTTATTTTCTTCTTTATTTTTGTTTTTATTTTGGAAAGACTTCGTATACGATCCAATTTATGCGCGCCAAATAACGCTTGGTTAAACTAACCGTAAGGTTATACATTCGACCGGTCCTTTCTCTTGCCATTCATAGAATTTAGGTTCCACCGACTGCAGGTGATTTTAGCACTCTACATCCTGGCATCAAATCGGTCGAAATGGAAGACATCCGTGCGTATGTAATTTCAAGAAAATCTTCTGAAATAAATCCCGGGACAAAGATCCAGGGGGGGGGCAGAAAATAGAGGTGGTGGGTTAATTATGGTGGTTGATACAGGGCAGTGTACACGTGATCATGTGCAGCTATAGAAATGAATTGTACAACGCACAGTACCGTGTATGCAAATACGTAGAAGACTATTCACAAAATCCCCCACATCTGCAGGGATACCCTACGTATTTATTTACAGGTAATATGATTACATAAAGCAACCCAAAATCCTAGAAAAATGATTTGATTTTAAAGGTCTTTTTTAGATGTTAAATAATTACATAACATCTATATATTAGTATTACTAGCAAAATAAAAAACACCCTCCGGGCGATGTAAAAATAGATTTTTAAAACATAGAGGGGTGGGAGTAAAAAATTCAATGTCAGCGAGTTTGTACCCTAAGTAAGTAAAATCATCAAATACATTAAAGGATTAAAAAAATAAAACAATTTGAAATGTAAACTTTAAATATGTATTAAAATAAAACAAACTATATATAGTTATATAATACCAGTCATGTATTTATTAAAACTTGTTTAAAAAAAAAATGAGTGTATTTATTCTATGTTATGACGATTTTGGTTAATGTGACGTAAGCAGTGTCGTAGTTTTTTTTACAGACAAAAACCGGAAGCGAATCTCCATTATTAATAGATTTGTATTATTACCAATATATTTACCAACCCCTCCACACGAACAGGATGTGACACATGGTCAATTTCTTAAGCGGAGTTTAACAGGTTTTAATTCAGAGTTTTCCTTCGCCTAGACCGGTTTCCTAACCAAGGTTAAAGAGCCCAGTCGGCCCTACTATTTACCCATAGCTGGAGTGAGAGTAGAATTCATACCTTCCCCAAAGGTATTAGCGCTAAGTGAAATGCAATTACCACGTCCAGGATTTGAACTCGTGTCGACGAGTCCATTTCCTATTACTTTAACCATTACACCACGCGCTTCCTACTATATTATTATTATTCTGACAATTGTCCTCATCTTCATTGTTATCTGTACAACCGCCACCTTCAGTGTTAGTATTTCATTGGATATACCGTGATTCCTCCAAAATAGCACAGGGCATATTAATGTTCACTCGGATATATAACACTTGGGCTTATTTTCGGGGGATGTCAAGTGCTTGCGTCACATGATGTGATTGTGAAGAATGCTTATTTCTTTCGTCTGTCTGCCGCTCTCAATTAGGGCATATTTAAGGGGGAAAACATGGTACATTTAACTCTCTTAGGCCGGTTTAGCTCAGTCGGTAGAGCGTTCGGCTAGGATTCACAAGGTTCCTGGATCGATACCGGCCCCTCGCCAACTCAGCGTATGAGTAGCACAGGGATCTGTGCGGTGAAGTAAGGAGCTGATGCTAGGTGTGGCGCTCCACCTCAGACGCTAAAATAATCTCCTTGTCTAGTAGTAAAAAGGGGATAGACTCCCTCGCTGATTAGCTGATACCGACATTAGGCCACCCCGACAACTTTACTTTTTTTTACTTAGTTCGGTTTATATTGAATTCACCCTGAAACATCTGTGATACTATGATTGAAGACGAACATGGTCAGAATAAATAAATAAATAAATAAATAAATGAATAAGAAAGAGGTTAAAGCCAGGCATAAGTAAAAGGGGTGGGTGGTTGTCCTTTCTACAAACACAAAAGATTAGGTAGTAAGGTTTGAGAGGGTTGTACGACCACCGTGAAATGGGACCACTTGATGATGATATCTTAAGCATCTAGGTACTAAAAGCAAAAGGGATTTTTTATGAGAAAATCGCTTTTGATAAAAATTAATGTTCGCAGTATTGAAGACATTAAGTCTGAAAAGATATTTAATTGCTTTAATTTTAAGGGTTAATGACGACTAGAAGTCGGCGATTTGATTTAAGTACTGGTCATCTATGTGGTCCGGAGAAGATGGTTGGGGAAGGGGAATTTGACATAAATACAGCTAAACTCGAGGACTAAGGCAGTTAGAACCCGGGCCGTTGGGGTGTTAAGGTCGCCGGTAGAGATAACCAGTAGCAGCCAGTTGGATAGACAGCGAAGTCTCACACACCCCTTCTTCCATCCACGTCTTGTTTACAAACACTTGTAGTTGTTTGTTTTTATTTTTGTGACTACTGTTTCTGACTCATGCCCTCAAATTGGCTAGCGCAGAGTGTTACAACGTTTGGGGTCTAGACATCGTGCATTGAAGGTGCAGAGCGCAGAACAGGTAGTCTCACACATCAGACAAGGTCTTATTTTGCAGGTAGGTCTTATTTTCGAGGAAACACAGCACTAATGCTAATATTGAACCTTCGAAACTCAAATTCCGAGCACCGACCAATCTAATATCATACAACAACAAATTATATTTTTTACATAAAAAAAACACACAGTTAATAAGAACTCTTTTAGATCAAGACGATACCTTTTGGTTTTAACTTTAAATCTATTTTCTCGGGAATAAAATTGAATTATCTTTTCTTTGTCTGAGATCAATAAAAAATAACATTTTTACGCATGACAATGTCGAAATGTTGCATTAAATCGAAAGTAAATTGGGTTTGTTTTGTTTTACGGCATATCAACCTTGGTGGGTCATTTAATGCCGACCAAGTTTGAAATAAATTCATTCTTAATGCATAATACAATTTTGTTTATCAACTCATGTTTTTCTATTTAAACCATAGATGGGACCCTAACAGGTACTACCACTCCGGGTCAGAAAGGACAAGGGAGCAATGGTGATGAAAGGGTGCTCCACATTCCCCAAACCTCCAAAACTGGAAGCTCACCATCAGATAGAGTTTAACGTCATTCCCAGGACATGTAGACCCTCAGCCACTGCCTTCTAGCACCCATATGATAAAAGGGGTTTGAGGCTTGCCATAATGGCAATAGGGTTGGGGAAATTATATAGGTGCTAGGGCTTGACGTGACCAGCCGATTGATCGGAGGGGGCCTCTCCGACCGCCCGTCTAGCCCAAGATAGGTCCAAAGTAGAGTATTGCATGTCATGAACTGCTCATCCACTTGATTTCTATCCTTAAGCATCACGAGTCGCCACCCTCGGCCAACAGGTGGCCCCATTGGGGGAGTCTTGCCCCTCTGCAGAGGTGCAGTCGTTGCATTCTAACGCCCCAGCCGACAGGGCGGTCGGAAGTAAATTTGTATGAATTAATTCCTAGATTTCCAAAGACACATATTTATTTTTCGAATTTACAATTAAAGAAGCTTCAGGCATTTTCTTGGCTCTACTTATAATATTTATTCTTTCTGATAAAAATTGAAAAAAAAGGAGGAAAAGTTGCGAAGGAAATTCGATTAGCATCCAAGCTTCATTGAAAACGTTCAAAATAAAAGGGAGATAATCTGATTGGAATGTTTTCTCAATTAATAAACTGGGAAAAGATTTTCATCGCTTGATAAGATGTCTTTTGAGGCAATAATTAATAATGTCTAAAATGTGAGAAGAAAAGAAAAGAGAGAGAAAGAGAAAAAGAAAAGAAGGGAAGAGAAAGAAAAAGAAAAAGGAACGAAGAATAGAGGAAAAGAAAAGAAGAAAAAGAAGAAAAAGAAAGAAAAGAAAGAAAGAAAGAAAGAAAAGAAAGAAAAGAAAGAAAGAATGAAGGAAGATAAAAAAGAAAGAAAACGAAACGAAGAAATAATCATGGAGAAAAAAAATAGAAAAAAAAATAAGAAAGGAAATGTTTTGGTTTGTTTTGTTTTACGGCATATCAACCTCAGTGGGTCATTTAATGGCAAAATGTTGAAATAAATCAATTCTTAATGGATAATACAATTCTTTTTATAAACGTTTTTCTATTTAACCCATAGATGGGACCCTAACAGGTACTACCACTCTGGTTTGTTTTGGTTTGTTTTGTTTTACGGCATATCAACCTCAGCGGGTCATTTAATACCGGCAAAGTTTTGAAATAAATTCATTCTTAATGGATACTCATTTTTTATATAAACATGTTTTCTATTTAACTCATAGATGGAACCCTAACAGGTACTACCAATCCAAGTCAGAGTAAACTGGGAGTAATGGCGATGAAGGGTACTCCACACTCTCCAGGCTCTAAAATTGAAATTTCACCACTAGATGCAGTTTAACGTCATAACCAGGACAATAAGACCCTTATCCACAGCCTTCTAGAACACATATGATAAAACAGTTTGCCATAAGGCAAATGAGTTGGGACAATCATATCCGTGCTAGGGTTGTGGAGTATGAGGGTGAAGGTGATACCAATTAGATAAATTCCATGATCAAATCATCCAGAATAAAAGCAACATTGTCACCCACCCACTTCAATTTTTCTTAATTTTTTTCCAGGTGTGGACTATGTTAACATTAGACAATCCCCAAAAATTTGAGCTTCCAATTCAAAAAATTGTCAGAGTTATGTCGATTTTTAGCTCTCCAAATTTGGTGGGGTTGACGAAAAATGGCGCCCCCCCATACGTTTGGAGAGCTAAAAATCAATATAACTCCACCAATTTTGGAATTGGAAGCTCAAATTTTGGGGATTGTCTAATTTAACATAGTACACATCTGGAAAAAAATAAGAAAAATTGAATTGGGTGGGTGATAATTTTGCTTTTTTCTGGATGATTTGTCATGGAATTATCCGATTAGTATCTAACTTGATCATAATCCACACTTGGACAAAATTTTAGAAAAAATGAAGGGGGTTGGTGAACATGGCCTGGGTAATTTGACATGGAATTACCCAATTGTAATTAGTATCCTTGGAAGGGTCCCCAAAGGCCTGGACAAAAGATTGAGGGAACTGGAAATTAAAGATAGACCCAAGACCAACCAAATGAAACACTGTTAAATTAAATCAGTTAAATTAAATCATTGTTAAATTAAATCACTTTTAAATTAAATCACTGTTAAATTAAATCACACTGTTAAATTAAATTTGTTAAATTAAATCACTGTTAAATTAAATCACTGTTAAATTAATCACTGTTAAATTAAATTAAATCTGTAAAATTAAATCGCTGTTAAATTAAATCACTGTTAAATTAAATTACTGTTAAATTAAACTGTTAAATTAAATCACTGTTAAATTAAATCACTGTTAAATTAAATCTGTTAAATTAAATGTTAAATTAAATCACTGTTAAATTTAAATCACTGTTAAATTAATCGCTGTTAAATTAAATCGCTGTTAAATTAAATCATGTTAAATCACTGTTAAATCTGTTAAATTAAATTACTGCACTGTTAAATTAAATGGCTGTTACATAGAAGGGTTTTGGAGAAATAAGAAGGCTTGTTTGCACTGACACTATATTGAAAAAATGCCTGTGAAAAGTTATATATAATAGAAAAACTTGCATTGAGTGAAAATAATAACAAGTGACTGTTTTCATCTAAAAATAATTAAGATATAACTTATTCATATCTGAAATTAATTGTTATTTTACAGACATGAAATACTATCGCCATCATCTTTCACTATCACACCTGCACAGGTAATCAAATTATAACATCATTTATTTTTATTTCTACGTCAATTCATTCTTTTTGGGATAGGTACAAATGCAGAATAGCGCGCAAGAGATAATATCATTAGAATCGAATTTTACGTATAAATAGCATTAGATTACGCGAACTCCCGATGTAGCCTAATCCTAACACTAATCTTGATCCTAATACTAACCCTAACCTCCTAATACTAACTCTAACGCTAAAACATAACCTTTACTCTAATAACCTTAACCCTAGCATCTCAAAGTATTCGGGTAGTTCCGTGAATATTTTAAAATATCTCTTTTTTATCATTAGGACAACGGGAAAAGTATTAGAGCGAATTTTAACTCAGCCAGCTGAAATAGAATTCGATGCAATGTTTTTACTGTCACGTTATCCTGATAATAAGTGGCTAGTACGCTGCTTTGAAACGAATGGTAAAAAATACCATTTAATTGTATTATACACTATAACAAATGCAGTTCTCACCTCTGTAATCGACCACTTTATTTTCATTTCTCAAATACAAAATCTCTCTCTCTCTCTCTCTCTCTCTCTCTCTCTATATATATATATTATATATATATATGTATATTATATATATATATATATATATATATATATATATATATATATATATATATATATGAATTCATTTTCGCTTAGAAATGTAACGATCAAATATTCTACTATATTTGACAGTTGCCTCTGGCCGCACGGGTAAGAGGATTGGCGAACAAAAGTTCATTCGGATCTCAAACCCGGCAGGGGTAGCTGTTAATGTATAACCACACTAATGAGAAGTGATACTTCGAAACACGTGTCTGTGGATTACTTATTTATCATATATATATATATATATATATATATATATATATACTAGCAAATGTATGCACCCTCTGGGTGCAAGTATTTAAGTTTTAATGTAATAAAATATTAGATTAATTTAGAAAGGCTAATGAAACTAAATAAGAATGCAGATAAAAAGATTTGAAACAGGGTTATACAATCAAAAAATAGAACAACTGAAACTTACTCTTCCCCCACTCAGGTCTTTCATTGCTAAATTTTCCTAATTCAACTATTTAGTTAAAATAGGAAGTAAAGAATAAGATTACAGTTATTTCTTCTTGTTAACGGATTTCTTTTAAGATTTATCTTCGAGATTTTTGCTAATATTCATTAAGATAAAATCAAACAATTAGAAATCAGTAATACTAAGCACATATTTATTAAAATCAGATTTTTTATATCAATATGCAAATTAGCCTTCCCATTCACACTGTAAACTGCTATTTTGTAGTATATATAAAAACAAGTGCATGTTATTAATATGTAGATATTGTCAACAGTATTAATAGTATAAAGCAATTTTATCAATAATTGAGGTTTAAATAAAAATAAAATCCTGTAGAATGTGACGTAAATAACAAAGAGAATTGTGACTTGAATAGTAATATAGTTTCGGTTACAGACAGAAAAAACACACAATCTCCATTATAATAAGATATATAAATAAAAGACATTTCCTTTTTCTTGAAGAACATCGGTGTCGAAATAGAGAAGACCTACTGCGTGAACAACTTCTGGTTTCCTATACAACCATTCGCAGGTTTGCACCGAGACCCAAGCACAGATCCAGGGGGTTCTTATTCCCCATGAATTTGAATTTATTGATTTCGGGTCAATCGAGTGCGTTATAACAGGAAACATCTTAAAAGCTTCCAAAACCAAAAACGAGTTAAGTGAAGGAATGTCACATTGGAAATATCAAAGATGCGTTGCAGAGATCATCTATACATATATAAAGAGCAGTTGTGTGTATGTATGTCCGTATGTAATCTATACATATATAAAAGGCAGTTGTGTGTATGTATGTCCGGAGAAAACTATGAAAATAAAACAATTAACGACAAAGTAAATATCTATATGCACATTCACTATCACCAGATCTTGTTTTTTAAGCAAAAATAATGAAGGTTTGATTTATATTAGTGAAGATACTTAAAAAAATTTAAATGATAATAGCATAGATTATTTTTTTGCATTTAATATTTTAAATAAAGTAATTAAAGTCGTCAGGGTAGCCTAAAGTCGGTATCAGCCAATCAGCGAGGGAGTCTATCCCCTTTTCACTAGCACTAGACCAAGGAGATTATTTAAGCGTCTGAGATGGAGCGCCACACCTACCATCAGCTTCTTACTTTACCGCACATATCCCTGTGCTACTCATACACTGAGTGAGCGAGGACCGGTATCGAACTAGGAACCTTGTGGTTTCTAGCGGAACGCTTTACCGACTGAGCTAACAGACATTAATTTTTATTTACAGAGTGGCTGGATCAACGCAAAGTTTTTTGTTTTTACATAAGGATTTTAATGGGGCATACTACGAGGACCCAACTAGTCATTCAATAATAATGCATTTGTGAGATTAATTTTTTTTTACCTCCCCACTACCCAGGCAACGCCGGGTAGCCGCTTCTAGTCGAATGATAAAGCAGAACTAAGTAGAGAAGTTGAGAAGTTAAAGCAAAGGAAAAGGTTTTAAGAACCAGGTCTGTTTTGAATTCAGTTTTCCTTCTCTTAGACAAGTTGCATAACCAAACTTAAAGAGCCCAGTCTACCCTACTATTTACCCATAGCTGGAGGCAGAATAGTTGGATTCTTACATTTCCCAAGGGTATTCACACTATATGAAATACAAACTGACTCATCCAGGATTTGAACACTGTAAAGTCCATTTCTTGCGACAATAACTACTACGCTACACACCCCAACTTGCAGTTATACACACACACACACACACACACACACACACATTTATATAATATATATAATATATATATATATATATATATATATATAGTATGAACAAAAAGTAATAAGACAAGCAGGAATGTTTCTTATACGTGTTTATTCTCAATAGTTTCGACTTTAGGTCATCTTCAGGAGAAAATTTCTTATTTGAAGAAATGTATTATAGATTTTTTGAAAGGGAGCATTAGAAGAACTATAAAAATTATATATATATATATATATATATATATATATATATATATATATATATATATATATATATGCACACACTAGACAAAACGTGACACGTTGGATCACCAATTGTGCTCTGGGTAGATAATTGGGATTAAGAGTTTGCAAAGTGAATTAAATTTAAAAACACATTAGAATCATTTTGTAAGATCTCTAAGAAAGGGAAAGTTTGACCTAATTTAAATTTATTAAGCGCCAACACTTTGACTGGTTTGGGTGCTTATGAAGCTTAACATACAAATCTGTTTCAAACTCTCCAATCTCTCTCTCTCCTCTCTCTCTCTCTCTCTCTCTCTCTCTGAGAACCTAACATATATACCGAGGAGGTAATTTGAGAGGAACGTAAACCAAAGCGAATTATAGCAAAACAATAATTTTTGAGCAATACTTAGATCTTTCAAACGGCTGGAATTGAGGAGGTCAAGAAAGACAATAGGTATAAAATAAATCTAGAGAAAAATAAAATAAAAATAATACAAAAATGATATGATTATGTAATGAAGCCTTTTATTGTCTTATGTACCATGTAACCGAATAATAGTTGGAGGTTACTTGGAGATGGACACCGCAAAGTAATTCCATTAACTTAAGTGATAACATATTGGGATATTACTCGGTATGACCCTCCCCCGACGAACGGATAGGTCATAGACAAATGGCGGATCTTTTGCTCGTGAGGTACGAGATATTGGAGGCGATAAAAGGACAGGGGGAAGTGAATTCTTTTCTTCAGACGGCGTTTTTAAAACTTAATTCGTCCATCTGCTACGATCTATATAAATAAGATGTCAAACTTTTGAAATAAAAGTTTATATTCTTCTAAAGATATAAGTATATACAGGCTGAGAACAAAATACTCTTCACACACACACACACAAACACCACACACACACACACACACACACATATATATTATATATATATATATATATATATGGGAGTAAAAAGTCAATCCGACAGTATGTGAAGAAATGAAGACAAACACGGGATGTTACACTGGATGGAAGTTTATTATTAGTTGTAATGTCGACGTTCGAACGTTTCGGTTTATATAGAAACCTTCTTCAGAACAATATGAAACAAGTAATGGAAAAACGATTTTTGGATACTTACACACAAAGCGATGTGTGTATTAAAACAGTTAAAATCCCCTTCCCATTCTGTAAGTGAAGACAGCCTAATGTTTAAAGGGCCGGACTGACACCCAACTGATCGGATTTCAATTTCGGCTGTAGGTAGCTTACAAAATGTCCAGCCACATTGAAGAGACTTGATAAGTCGAAACACGTGTCTGTGGATGACCCTATATATTATATATATATATATATATATATATATATATATAATTATATATATATATATATAGTCATCAAGAGGCACCATGTTTCAACGTATCACGTCTCTTCAGTGTGTCTATAGAATAATATATATAGTGCTGTTCATATGTATTTGAACAGACAGGCAATTTGTATTTAATCAATTAGTTTTGAGAGGCACAACGGTCCAGAATTCTCAACAGAAATGGTGTGCTTATAGAGCGTTTAATTCACAACAATTAGTCGACTACAAATTGTTCAGTAGTTTACTGCTTGCTGCTGCTGCTGTTGTTGTTGTTGTTGTTGCTCTTCTTCTTCTTCTTCTTCTTCTTCTTCTTCTTCTCTCTTAATATTTCAGTTCGTCGATTGAATAGAAATAAAATGAAATAAATTGTTAGCTTGGACGTTAGAAAGCACCGACTGCACCTTTGCCGAGATGTAAGACTCCCCAAAAGGGGCCACCAGTTGGCCGTGGGTGGCGAGCCGTGATGCTTAAGGACGGAGTCTTTGTGGATGAGTCCATGACCTGCAACACTCCACTTAGACCCTTACTTAGGTGGTTGGTCGGAGAAGACCTCTCCAATCAATCGACTGGTCACGTTAAGCCCTAGCACCTATATGATTGTCCCAAAAGTGCGTGGCGTAATGGTTAAAGTCATGGGAAATGGACTCGTCGCCCCGAGTTCAATCCTGGATGTGGTAATTGCATTTCATTTAGCGCTAATACCCTTGGGAAAGGTATGAATCCTACTCTCCCTCCAGCTATGGATAAATAGTAGGGCGGACTGGGCTCTTTAACCTTGGTTAGGCAACCAGTCTAGGAGAAGGAAAACTCTGAATTCACACCTGTTGAACTCCACTTTAGAAATTGACATTGTGTCACATCCTGCTCGTGCGGAGGGGTTGGTAATATATATATATATATATATATATATATATGTGTGTGACTGTCCCAAACCTATTTCCCTTATGGATTCCCAACCCTTTTTATCATATGGGTGGTAGAAAGCGGTGCCTGAGGGTCTACATATCCTGGGAATGACGTTAAACTCTATCTGATGGTGAGGTTCCAGTTTTGGAGGTTTGAGAAATGTGGAGCACCCCTTCATACCATTGCTTTCTGGTCCACTCTGACCCGGAGTGGTAGTACCAGTTAGGGTCCCATCTATGGGTTAAATAAAAAAATGTATTTATAAAAAAAATTGTATATCCATTAAGAATGAATTTATTTCAGAACTTTATCGGCATAAATGACCCACTGAGGTTGATATGCCGTAAAACCAAAAGATCTTCTTCTTCTTCTTCTTCTTCTTCTTCTTCTTCTTCGATTTATATATAGATATAATTATTGCTCTTCCTTACTCTTCTGGACTGAGTGTTTGAATAAAACAAACCTAAGACGAGTGTCTGTTCTCCAAGGCATTTTTACTTGGGGTTAAAATAAAAAAGTCTCATGTTTGTTATTAAAAACTAAGCAACGACACAAGAGATCACCAAGATGTTCCAGCCTCAAAGAACAGCGAGAATGCCACCCAATTCAACAAACAGATCCACCAATGAACACGGGCTGACCCAGCAACCCCGATCCAGAATAGCAGAGACCCAACCAGTTCCAGTACAGAGATAAGTAGAACAGTATAAGTATATGATGAATATTATAATTTATACTCCTACTCCTCTAAATTGACCATTGACACATTTCCAAATGGACCCCTCCATGTCACATATAGAGATTTACTTACTATTTCTTTTAATGGAGCCCGTAATGTTAAATTCTGATTGGGTGCTCCATAATTCTGGCCTTGTACCACAACTAGGCTAAGCTTAGTAAGTAAGTAAAAGTACATAAAGTAGTAGTGGCCTGTCGATATCAGCAGGACAGCGAGGGAGTCTATCCCCTTTTCGCTAGCGCTAGACCAAGATTATTGAAAGGCTACATGTGGCTTTCTGATTGGGCAGAAAAAAGAGAGTGAGAGAAAGGAGAGTGAATCATGTATCATTGTATCATGCTGCTGAGGTAAAGCGCCACACCTGCCATCAGCTTTCTCACTTTACCGTATACATCCAAGCCGAACTACACATGCACTGAGTTGACCAGGGCCGGTATTGAACTCTGAACCTTATGGTTCCGAGTCGGATGCTCTACTACTGTGCTAAACCGGCACATCAAACGGGTATATTATCGGTAAATAAGTAAGTGTTTCTTGTAAGGCTATATATGGACACATGACTAGAGGGGCCTTTTTCTTTGTAAATAAACAACGAAGTCTCGCGCTTTCTCGTCTTGCGTGATCTGCATTGATCAGGAAACCGTTCGGAATTCGAAAACTAAGTTTCGATTATTGGGCAGTTTTTCGCTATTTTGTGATTGGACGAATTCATTGAACGCCGTAGTCACGTGGTCACACATAAAAGGTAGAGAGAGCGTCGGTGAAATGATTCACGAGAATCCATTACATTGTTTTTCGCGGATTTTTCTACCACAAAGAGAATCCGGGGGACTGGAGATGCGATTTGTATAAATAAAGTATTCATTGCGAAAGCGTTCTCTGAACCCCCACCCCCACCTCCCAGTCAATTCTATAATATCGTCTTAATTTAGGCCGGGGTCGGGGATGGGGGTGGGGGTTATCGATTTCTGTCTTATATTTCTATTCAATCGACGAACTGAAATATTAAGAGAGAAGAAGAAGAAGAAGAAGAAGAGCAACAACAACAACAGCAATAGCAGCAGCAGCAACAGAGAAAAGAAAAAATTAGCCGTATATATATCGTGATGTAATGGTTAGAGTCGTAGAAAATAGACTCGTCGACCCGAGTTCAAATCCTGGACTAGGCTGTTTCTATTTCACATAGTGCTAATATCTTTCTTTTCTTTTGTAGAGCTTAGTAAAAGTATTATTCCTAATTATGTTAATATTGATTTTTAAATGAGAAAGAAATCAACAAATAAATTTTCTACTTGAACCGATTAATAATGAAAGTGATAGAACTGCGAATGGCATGTTATAAATTAGTTTAAGGAATAAAAAAAGATTTTTAAAAAAGATAAAAAAACAAAAAACAAAACAAAAATTAAAAACAAAAAAAAAACAAACAGAAAAAAAAACCCAAGTTAATATTTTCAAAATTGTTACGCGATGAGAATCGATTATAGCAAAGGTTATTCACCCGATTAATTCAAACATGTCTGGGGTGGGGGGTTGAAGGGTTGGAGGAGAAGAAAGACCCCAACCGACAAACGACTTTCATTAGGAAATAAGTCGTTTGAAAGAATTAGCGAACATGTTAGACCTTTAATCGCCTCCTACACTTTGCATTGGAAATGAACACGATATAAAAGATGAAAACCTTTAATTAAGAAAGAAAGGATATTAGATTTAATGGCAAAGAAAAATCAAACATTAAAAATACACTACGAATAATAACAAAAGTCATATACAGTGGTGTCTTGACTTACGTTTCCCTCGAAATTCAATTTCCTCGTATATCAGATCAATTTTCCTCATTCAAATAAACTGAGATGCCATTAATCCGTTCCAACCTTCCCAGTGGCACCTTGACTAATGAAGTTAATTAATTCCGCTCGTAACTCAATTCTCTCGTATATCAAATCAATTTTCACCATAGAAATAAACTGAAATGTCATTATTCCGTTCCAGCCCTCCCAGTGGTACCTTGACTTACAAGTTCAATTCGTTTCGCTTGAAATTCAATTTCCTCGTATATCAAATAAATTTTCAACATTGAAATAAACTGAAATGCCATTAATCCGTTCTAGCCCTCCCAGTGGTACTTTGACTTACGAGTTCAATTCGTTCTTCTTCCAATTGAATTTCCTCGTATATCAAATGAATTTTCCCCAATGAAATAAACTGAAATGCTATTAATCCGTTCCATCCCTCACAGTGCTACTTTGACTAACGAATATCATTCATTCCCCTCGTAACTCAATCTACTTTCATATCAAACTAATTTTCTACATTGAATTAAAATGAAATGCCATTTATCCGTTCCAGCCCTCCCAGTGGTACTTTGACATACGAGTTCAATTCGTTCCTCTTTCAATTGAATTTCCTCGCATATCAAACCTAACCCTTTATTCAATCCACCGGGGGTAGACTGTCTCTCATTCGGTTAACGATGACTGAGTACAAGTGTTAAACTGTGTTAATTATTCTATATTACTGTCACCCTTGAAAAGGATTGAACCTGCAACCTGGAGATAACTGTCACTTATAAAAGTAAAAATAAGTGAAATATTTTTTGTGTTCATATCTAATTTCATTAGTCTTTTTAATTCAATATAATATTTAATTTCTATTATTTGGATTATTCGGCAATTGTCCTCATCTTTAATATTATCTACTCAACATTTCGGCCGATATACCCTCCAGCCTTCTTCATATATGTCTTGTTGGACTTGGGAACCTTCTCAATTTTGGGGACCTTCTCTTTGAACTCAAGAACCTTCTTGATGAACTCAGAAACCTTCACAGAACTTCGAACCGAACCCTTTATTTAATCCACGGGGGTAGACTGTTCTCATTCTATTAACCATGATAGAGTAAAAGTGTTAAATTGTGTTAATTATTCTATGTTACTGTCGTTAGGTACGAAGTTCGCTGAAGGCTCCCGATTACGACATAAAGGCTCTCAAGTTCAACAAGAAGATTCCTGAGTTTGAAGAAAATGTTTCCAACTTCGAGCAGGTTCTCGAGTCCGACAAGAAATACCTGAAGAAGGCCTGAAGGCATATTAGCCGAAACGTTGTGTAAGTAAGTAAAGTCGTCGGGGCGGCCTAAAGTCGGTATCAGCCAGTCAGCGAGAGAGTCTATCCCTTTTTTAATAGCGCTAGACCAAAGAGATTGTTTTAGCGTTTGAGGTGGAGCGCCATACCTACCATCAGCTCCTTACTTTACCGCACAGATCCCTGTGCTACTCATACGCTGAGTTGGCGAGGACCGGTATCGAACTAGGAACCTTGTGGTTTCTAGCCCAACGCTCTACCGACTGAGTTAACCCGGAGATAACAATAAAGCTGAGAACACAATAGTTCGAATAATACACAAATAGTAGAAATTATCAAAACCTCATCTACAAAAAAAAAAAAAAAAAAAAAAATCAAAAAAATAGCCTACCAGCTTATTTTAGTTTGGTTTGTTTTGTTTTGTTTTACGGCATATCAACCTCAGTGGGATATTTAATGCCGATAAAGTTTTAAAATAAATCCATTCTTAATGGATAATACAATTTTTTTTATAAATACATTTTTCTATTTAACCCATAGATGGGACTCTAACAAGTATTACCACTCTGAGTCAGAGTGTACCAGGGAGCAATGGTGATGAAGGGGTGCTCCACATTCCCCAAACCTCCAAAACTGGAACCTCACCATCAGATAGAGTTTAACGTCATTCCCAGGACATGTAGACCCTTAGTCACTGCCTTCTAGCACCCATATGATAAAAAAGATTTGGGGCTTGCCATAAGGGCAATAGGGTTGGGAAAATCATATAGGTGCTAGGGTTTGACGTGACCAGCCGATTGATCTGAGGGGCCTGTCTGACCGCCCGTCTAGCCCAAGATAGGTCCAAAGTGGAGTATTGCAAGTGATGAACTTCTCATCCACCTGGGCTCTATCCTTAAGCATCACGGGTCGCCACCCCACTGCCAACAGGTGGCCCCATTGGGGGAGTCTTACCCCTCTGCAGAGGTGCAGTCGGTGCATTCTAACGCCCCACCGACAGGGCGGCCAGCTTATTCTAATTTCTTTTTTCGGAATTTGATCATCTTAAATAAGCTATTATTCAAGTATCTAAGGTAATTCCAGTAGACATATGTCGTAACGCAACTCAAAATCTTTCAAAAAGGTTACAGTCTAGTGTTGCAATATAAGGAGGCCCAGTTTAGTAAGAAATACAAAACCGATTTAACTAAACAGTACATTAATTAAACTAGTACAAAATAAAAACCACTCTCCGGGCGATGTAAAAATAGATTTTTGAAACATATTGCCTGAGGGGTGTGAGTAAAAAATACAATGTCAGCGAGTTTGTACCCTAAGTAAGTAAAATCATCAAATTCAATAAAGGATTAAAAAATAAAACAATTTGAAATGTAAACTTTAAATATGTATTAAAATAAAACAAACTATATATAGATATATAATACCAGTCATGTATTTATTAAAACTTGTTTTATAAAACAATGAGGACTGTCTAATGTTGCATGTTCAAATTTTGAGTGTATTTATTCTATGTTATGACGTTTTTGGTAATGTGACG
>CM042162.1:76739257-76746757 GCA_023376005.1 Doryteuthis pealeii
GTCAATCTTTCGTGTGGGAGTGGAGTAGCGGTCTGTCTTCAAAATGATGGATACGAAATAACAAGCATTTTGACGCCAACGGGATTGACGCAACGAGATGAAAACCACTTAATAAGCTAAACACTGATTGTTTACGTCCCTATAGAAAAAGTATTGAAAGCATTACGAAATCTAATAAACACACATCTATCTATCTATCTATCTATCTATATATATATATATATATATATCTACCTCAGTCTGTTCATATCCATCTATCTATTTTAGGGTTAATATCTATCTATCTATCTCAGTCTGTTCATATCTATCTATTTATATATCTACTTTACTGTTAATATCTATCTATCATCTATCTCTCTATCTATATATCTATATCAGTCTGTTTTTATCTATCTATCAATCTATCTTCTATCTATCTATCTATCTATCTCTGTTCATATCCATCTATTTAAGGGTTAATATCTATCTATCTATCTATCTATCCTATCTATCTATCTATCTATCTATCTCAGTATGTTCATATCTATCTATCTATCTATCTATCTATCTATCTATCTCAGTCTGTTCATATCTATCTATCTATCTATCTATCTATCTCATCTATCTATCTATCTATTGTTCTATATATATATATATATATATATATATATTTTACTGTTAATATTATCTATCTATCTATCTATCTATTCTATCTATCTAGTCTGTTCATATTATCTATCTTATCTATCTATCTATCTATCTCAGTTCTGTTCATATCTATCTATCTATCTATCTATCTATCTCAGTCTGTTCATATCTATCTATCTAATCTGTCTCTCTTCTCTCTCTCTCTCTCTCTCTCTCTATAATATATATATATATATATATATATATATATATATAGTATATATATTACTGTTATATCTATCTATCTATCACGTATTTTGTGTGGTTCCTTTTTTCACGCATATTTTAATTCATTAAGTTCGTTCGTGTCTAGAACCGATTATTTTTAGTTGGAGCTGATGGCTCAATCAACTCGCTAACAACGAAAAGAACTTACTCAAGTTTATTCTTCTATTCCTCAGACTATTATAGACGTTTAGAAGCAATGAAGACGCCATATCTACTATCTATCTATCTATCTATCTATCTTATCCAGTCTTCATATCTATCTATCTTACTACTCATCTATCCTATCTATCTTTATCTACTATATATATCTATATACTATCATCTATATATATATATATATATAATAACATAGAATAAATACACCTCAAGTTTGAACATGCAACATTAGACAGTCCTCATTGTTTTTTAAACGGAATTTTTATATATTTTAGATATTCATGATGGTATTATATATCTTATTTAGTTTGTTTTATTTTAATACATATTTAAAGTTACATTTCAAATTGTTTTATTTTTTAATCCTTTAATGAATTTGATGATTTTACTTACTTAGGGTACAAACTCACTGACATTGAATTTATTAACTCCCACCCAACATTCAAAAATCTATTTTTTACATCGCCCGAGGGTTTTTTTATTTGGTAGTATATACATATATATATAGTCTGTTAATATCTCTCTCTCTCTATCCATATGCACATATTATGTTTCCTGCGACTCCTAAATGTTATGCCACGCGCCTCCATTAGGTTACATATATATCAACCCAAAAATTTGCATATATTTCACTCGAAAATACCACTCCAAAACGTTGCATATGTTGCGTAGGGCCAAGGTCGAGTTGTAGTAGTAGTCGTTAGTAGTAGTAGCGTCGTTAGTCAGAGTAACAACATACGAAAGTCGCATAGTCAAAATGGGATTGTTTATTTCTTTCTAGGATCGTTGTTCTTTTTAGAGAGAGAGAGAGAGAGAGCAGAGAGAGAGACGAGAGAGAGAGAGAGTGAGAGAAAGACAGAGAGAGAGAGAGAGAGAAGAGGGGGGGGGTTAAGCTGTTCTATCGTAATCACGTCATGCGCCACTGTTCGTTGCTAGGCGAACATGTCACCGTGGGACTCCCAGAACCCACGTCTGCCTCGATCAAGGCCAGTCGAAAAGACCTATTTTTCTCTTCTTCCGTTTGTTGTCCGAGGGTGGGGGAAGGATACAGCCGCTTCCGCCCTCAACCGAAAACCTGGAACCTCCGTTTTATTTTTAAGCCTAGTTCCGGGGTCATTGTCGATCAATGGCTGGCACCCATTGAGTGTTTACACTTCCAAAGTTTAACTTTTTTTTGTTCTCATTTCTTTTTCTTCTCTTTCTCTAGAAATCCAATTACCGCTTTCTTTTCAATCCCAAATGCTCCCATAGACCATAATAATGACGTTACACATATATATCACCACAAAATATCATACCATGAATGTCGACATATATCATCCTTACAAGGGGACTGCCAGATGTTATTCCCTTAACGAGATTTCTGTTGAATAGCTTGCTTTTTAGGAATTGTTTTTTGTTTGTTCTACTGGGTCCTCATTTATTACTTATTCTTTCTTCTCTGTTTAATGGTGTCTGCTTCCAATATTACAAGTAATTGTAATTCTCTTTTTCTCCAACTGTTCTAATATTTTCATGTTTGGTACTTCTATTCCTTCGTTGTTTTTCTTTCTCCTCCCCCTTTTTTTCAACACGAGAATGGCACACTTTTGGAGGCAAACCACCATCATCATCTCGCGTATGCAGCACGGATATCCATGACAATCTCTCGCCAACCTTCCCTATCATTCATTGCACCTGGGGGGTCCTCTGTGGAGCAACCATCATCATCATCTCGCGTATGCAGCACGGATATCATGACAATCTCTCCGCAACTCTTCCTATCATCATCATTGCACCTGGGGGGTCCTCTGTGGAGCAACCAGCATCTTCGATAGTTGGTCAATGTAGGTCCTTACTGGCGCCCCACACTTGTATATCCATGTGTGGCTTCCCAGGCGAACGTCGTTTGAAAATGGGAATATAGAGATTAAAACGAAAAGTCTTGTTTAATACAAAATAGTATTTATTTAAACAATAAAGAGAATATTAAATATTTAATGAAACATTGAAATATTTTAGAGATTCTGCGAATGAATGTTTTGTTTTATATTCTCAATTTCCATGTTGTCTTTATTGTTAAATAAATGCTATTTTCTATCAGACAATGCCTTCGTTCCAATCATGTATATCTGTATATATCTGTATCTACAGAATACTATTATCATTACTTCTGCTTCTTCTGTCTTCAAGCCTGAACTTGAACACTCAGCGTCACCCAGAAGAAAGAAAGGATAGAAAAAAAGGAGGAAAGAAAAAAAGAAAAGAAGGAAGAAAAGAAAAAGAAAAAAGAAAAGAAAAGAAAGAAAAGAAAGAAAAGAAAGAAAGAAAGAAGGAAAGAAAATATATTTCTCAATTTACATGTTGTTTTTATTGGTTGAATAAATGTTACTTTGTATTGGACAAGACTTTCGTTCCAATCCTATAGAATATTATAATATACTAGCAGCGGCTACCCGACATCACCTGGGTAGAGGGGGATTTTTTAAAAGTTAGTCCCGCAGATCTATTATTATTGAATCATGAGTTGAATCCTCGTGGGATGCCCCATTTAAATCCCTATGTAAAGAAATAGACCTTGCATTGATCCAGCTACTCTGAAAAGAAATCTTAATGTCTCCTATCTAAAATATTAAATGAAAAAAAAAATCCAAGCTGTTATTATTCAAATATCTTAAAAATAATCTTCACGAATATAAATCAAATCTCTATTATTTTTGCTCAAAAACCAAGCCCTGGTGATATTTAATATGTATATATATTTACTTTGTTGTTAATTGTTTTATTTTCAAAGTTTCCTCCGGACATATATATACACATAACTGCCCTTTATATATGTAGAGATAGATAACATAATAGTATACTTATAATAATCTATATGTTAATACTCTTGTTCCTTAATCTTACAACCGTTATCCCCTTGCAACACACTAGTTGAAATTAAAACCGTCCAAATCGCCCAAAATGAAACGCAAAAAATCTAAATTCTGATTATTTGGTGTTGCTTATCCATCGAATTTTTATTTCTTATGAATTCCATTACCCTAAACCTAACCCTAACCCTAACCCAGCTAAAGTATGATCCATTATGGTTTATACAAAAGTTTTCAGTTCTTATCAATTTTTGGAAAATATCTTGATATCAACCATGTACGTAAGGTGATTTATTATTACTAGCAAATATATGCACCCTCCGGGTGCAAGTATTTAAGTTTTAATGTAATAAAATATTCTATTAAATTAGAAAGTCTAATGAAACTAAATAAGAATGCAGATAAAAAGATTTAAAACAGAGGGAGTATAAAAAAAAATGGAACAACTGAAACTTACTCTTCCATCACTCTCGTCTTTCATTGTTATTTTTTCTAATTTAAAGTATTTAGTTAAAAGAGGAAGTAAACAATAAAATGACATTTATTTTTTCTTGTTAATGGATTTCATTTAAGATTTATTGAAGAGATTTTTGCTTATATTCATTAAAATAAAACCAAACAGTTAGAAATCAATAATACTAAGCACATATTTATTAAATTCGATTTTTTGATATCAATATGCAAATTAGCCTTCCGATTCACACTGTGAACCGCTATTTTGTGGTATATATAAATACAATTGCATGTTGTTAGTATGTAGATATGGTTAACAGTGGCTTCGGCCTCTGGACCATTGATATAATTAACAGCGTCGATCCCAGGGGGCCATCCCCCAGGCAACACCTGACCCTTGATTTAAAGGGGCAGGGCTGGGTTTATTGCCCAGTGCCTGAGGCGCCCCCTTGAGGGGAATGCCGACGGGATCGACGCAATTTTCACCTGCCACTCCATGAGCTTCGGCTTGTGGGTGGTCCATGTTAATAGGGACTTTGTGCCTGACCCGTACAAGTGGGTACGCGGTAAATACTATGTAGATATGGTTAACAGTATTAATAACGTAAAACAATTTTATTAATTATTGAGGTTTAAATAAAAAATAAAATCATTGGGAATGTGATGTCAATAACTAAGTGAATTGTGACTTGAGTAGTGATATAGTTTCGGTTACAGACAGAAAACACACACAATCTCCATTATAATAAGATTATTATTATTATTTTACTCCTTTTGAGTTTTCACATCAGTGTTAGCTGATGGTCTTTCACTGGAGTCTGAGTGACAGCAAGTCTCCTCAGGTCTCCAGGACTCTTCTGAGTATTCTGGCAGATTGCAGCAGTGCAGTGTTCTGAATGGTTTAAATCCTTCCTCTGATTTTACAAACTTTCCAAGCCCTTTTCTAATCCTTTTGGGACTGTTACAAGTGCACCAACTACAATTGGTATCACTTTCACTTTCATATTCCATAACTTTTTCAGTTCTCTGGCAAGGTCCAGATATTTGTCTATTTTTTCCTTTTCCTTTAACTTCACTCTGTCGATCTGCTGGCACTGCAAAATCCACCAGTTGACAAGTTCTTTCTTTTTTGTTTATCAACACTAGGTCTGTATTATTATTAATATTACTAGCAAATATATGCACCCTCCGGGTGCAAGTATTTAAGTTTTAATATAATAAAATATCATGTTAAATTAGAAAGGCTAATAAAACTAAATAAGAATGCAGATAAAAATATTTGGAACAGAGGGTATTATCGAAAAATAGAACAGCTTTGAAACTAACTCTTCATCATTTTCCATTACTCCCGTCTTTCATTGGTAAATTTTCCTAATTTAACTCTTTACTTAAAATAGGAAGTAAAGGATAATATTACAGTTATTTCTTCTTCTTAATGAATTTCTTTTAAGATTTATCCCAGAGATTTTTGCTCATATTCAATAAGATAAAACAAATAATTAGAAATCAATAATACTAAGCATATATTTATTAAAATCAATTTTTAAGATCAATATGCAAATTAGCCTTCCCATTCATACTGTAAACCACTATTTTGGTGTTATATAAATACAATTGCGTATTATTAGTATGTAGATATGGTCAACAGTCTTAATAATGTAAAACAATTTTATTATTCATTGAGGTTTAAATAAAAATAAAATCATGGAGAATGTGATGTAAATAACTAAGGGAACTGTGAATTGAGTAGTAATATAGTTTCGGTTACAGACAGACAAACACACAATCTCCATTATAATAAGATTATTATCATCATCAATAATACCAAAAACAAGAAAGATATTGCCTGAGTGTGATGGAGTTAAAAATTCGATATCAGAGGGTTTTTATCATAAGTAAATAAAATCATCAAATTTATTAAAGGAGTAAAAAAAAAAAAACAATTTGAAATTAAACTTATTTCTGTCCTCTTCAAATAAAAAGTTGTGTGCATTCATTAATTATTAATTGAATAATTATTTTGAATATTACACACATAAATTCTACACAAAATCATAGGTATTTATTTATTTGTAAACTTTTTAGTTAACCTCTTGTTACTGAAAGAAAAGGGCGAGTGTAAAAATTGATTTAAAAAAATTGATTACACATTTTGACGATAATTCTTTTCATTTAAAGTAATACAATTTTAAAAATCAATTTCATAATTCATATAGCTTATTTATTCAAATTTTATAAAATTTGTTAATTACAATTAAAAGGATTCAAACGTTGAATTATAAAGGAACAGCTTTTATTTATTTAAAAAAAAAATCAATTTTTCTTTATTCTGCGTATTGACGATTTTAGTAATTGTGACGTTGGCAGTGACGTAGTTTTGGTTACAGACAAATAGAGACCGAATCTCCATTATTAATAGAAGATTATTATTATTATTGCTTCTAAACATAAATATTGCGAGGAAAATGATCTCTCAGGATTACAAGCTGTCAGATTCTTCATGCAAAATTAATGTACGTTTTGAAATTGGGAATTCAGATAAGAAATTCTTTTTTAATTCTTAGTCTGAGCCTCACCGACCCAGCGGAACTGTTTATATTTCTTCAACTATTTAAACGACAATAAAGATGTCTGCTGTTTTTATATTTATCGATTTTCTGTCTTCCGGTCTATGAAAGTCACGTGACGACTCAATCAGTCATCCGGGCTCTCTTTCTTTAAAAATGTTTATTTTTTTATTATTATTCTATCTAAATTATGTGAAACACTACAAATACATAAATTACGATCAAGTCACGCTGAAAGCATCGTGGGTCTCTGTAGAATTTAAATTTTAAGGCCGGTTTAGCTCAGTCGGTAGAGTATCCGACTAGGAGCCTCGCCAACTCAGCGTATGAGTAGCACAGGGATCTGTACGTTAAAGTGGGGAGCTGATGGTAGATGTGGTGCTCCACCTCAGACGCCAGAACAATCTCCTTGGTCTATCACTTGTGAAAAGGGGTTAGACTCCCTCTCTAATTTTGCTTACTTCAAATGAGTAAAATTTATGTTTCTTCTAATGTAAATTGTAGGTTCAATTTTAAGAAAAAAGATTTTCAATTGATATTTCGTAGTTTAGTTTTGCAAGTAAGGCAATATCAGAACC
>CM042162.1:76749257-76759257 GCA_023376005.1 Doryteuthis pealeii
CTTTCTCTCTCCTTTTCACTCTCTCTATTTGTCTCTTTATCTCTTTGTCTCTCTCTCTCTCTCTCTCTTTGTCTCTCTCTCTCTCTCACCACACGTATATATTACAGTCACAAACACTTTCTATCTCTCTCTATCTTTCACCCTCTCTCTGTCTTTCTCTCTCTCTCTCTTTCACTCTCTCTTTGTCTCTCTCTCTCTCTCTCTTTCTCTCTCACCACACGTATATATTACAGGCACGAGCACTTTTATCTCTCTTTCTTTCTCTTTCACTCTCTCTCTCTGTCTTTCTCTCTCTCTCAATTTCACTCTCTCTTTCTCTGTCTGTCTGTCTCTCTCTGTCTCTCTCTCCTCACACGTATATATTACAGGCACAAGTACTTTTTATCAACCCAACGATAAATACACTAATGTTGCGTTTCGGCTTTTGGTTCAAGAAACCTTAGATTAAGAAGTTGAAATAGGTCACCACAAACAACGTCCATCATCTCTACAACGGCCACGACAATACCTCTACACACACACACACACACACACACACACACACACACACACACATATATATATATATATATATATATATATATATATATATGACAACAAACAATTATGTTAAAAGCGTTCAAAAGTGTCCAAATGCTGGTCATCTTAGCTGTACAAAATATCTAAACAATTTTGTTTATATATATATATATATATATATATATATATATGTGTGTGTGTGTGTGTATTTAAGCAGTATTCTTTCATTTATACATGTAGAATTAAACAAAAGGCACGTCTCCTGTTTAACAATCTTATTATAATGGAGATTGTGTGTTTTTCTGTCTGTAACCGAAACTATATTCCTACTCAAGTCACAATTCTCTTAGTTATTGACATCACATTCTCCATGATTTTATTTTTATCTAAACCTCAATTATTAATAAAATTGTTTTACATTATTAATACTGTTAACTATGTCTACATACTGACAACATGCAATTATATTTATATATACAACAAAATAGTGGTTTACAGTGTGAACGGGAAGGCTAATTTGCATATTAATATTAAAAAAATCGAATTTAATAAATATGTGCTTAGTATTATTGATTTCTAACTGTTTGGTTTTATTTAATGAATATAAGCAAACATCTCTTCAATGAATCTTAAATGAAATCCATTAACAAGATAAATAACTGTAATTTTTTCTTACTTCCTCTTTTAACTAAATACTTAAATTAGAAAAAATAACAATGAAAGACGAGAGTGATGGAAGAGTAAGTTTCAGTTGTTCTATTTTTCGATTATACTCCCTCTGTTTGAAATCTTTTTATCTGCATTCTTATTTAGTTTCATTAGCCTTTCTAATTTAATACAATATTTTATTACATTAAAACTTAAATACTTGCACCCGGAGGGTGCATATATTTGCTAGTTCTATTAATGATCTTTTCAAGCTTTCTGGCCAACTTTTTACATTTGGATGAAATCCGTAGATTAGTCCACCAAAGTTCCCAAGTACTTATATATATATATATATATATATATATATATATATATATATATATATATATATATGTGTGTGTGTGTCTGTGTGTGTGTGTCTGTGTGTGTGTGTGTGTGTGAAAAAATGGAGTGAATCCGACGGTATGTAGTTTATTAGGAAAAATGAAAAAACACAGGTTTAAATGGGTTAAGTGGTGAGTTTATTGGCCGACGCTGCAGTGTTTCGATCTATTAATTAGATCATCTTCAGAGCATTTGTTGGTATATGGAAGGTGATAAGAAATTATTTATCACAGAATAACGAGAAAAGCGAGTGGTAGTCCTTGTTATTCAGTCTGTTTAAAAATTTTGAGGTTTGAAAAAAGGGACGATTTTGAAATATGACGTCAAATATTCTATTTTACGGCGTGGGTATGGGACGGTGTATGTGTGTGTATCGAAAGGAAACATTATGCATTTTTTAGGTGTGTGGTTGTGTCTGTGTGTGTATAAATTTTTTGCGATGAACGACAGCGAAAAATAGAATAAATTCAAAAGCGCGCTATTAGAAAGGGTAATTTTCAGCCCAGCAACATTCAGAGTGGAGAAGTTTCAACATGTAATTTATGTGGAAGAGTATATTCTCCAGGGCTGGCCTGGTGAGTCATCTGAGAAAGCACAAGGATACTGTGTCAAATGCTACTGGCACTCAACTATGTGAGAGAAAAAATATTTAAAAAAAACAAGCAATGGTCTTACTCGAACACGAGTTGACAACCTATATATACATACATATGCACGTGCAATCCCGCGCTAGGATACCGTCATACGTCAAAGCCAACACGCATTTTCATGGACACACGCATGACAACATACGCGCAAGTACAAAAAAAAACGTATTCCTGTAAACATACAACACGAGAATACAGTTATATAAAAATGCCATCATTTTCAAAAAAAAAAAAATTCATTTAAGAAAAAAAATGCCATAACTAGACTGCTTCAGTTCCAGTGATCTTTTGAAAAAGAGATTTTATCTCGAAAATTCAAGAATTAAATACAGGTTAACTCACAACATCATTGTTACCGTATTATTATTTTTTCTTTACACCTGCATTGTGATAGCCTTCTAAATTAACCTCCTAACCAATATATATATATATATATATATATATATATATATATATATATATATATATATATCGTAATTTTACGAATTCTCTTATCTTATTGAGAAAAAAAAATTTTTTCCCTTTTTCTCACTGCTTTCTGACTTTTCTGTTGTCTACAACAAAAAAAAACTAAACTATATCACCATCTTTCAATGAAATTTTTCTCTGAGGAGCATTGATCGAAAAAAAGAAAATCATTTCTGATTTTAAAATCTAACTAGGGTACCCTTTCTTTCTTTTTAAGAAAAAAAAAAACACAATTTATTTTACAACCTGCATATGCTTTTACGCGTCCTTTTTAAATTCTGTACTGTAAATAAACTTTTCATATATATATATATATATATATATATATATATATATATACAGAGAGAGAGAGAGAGAGAGAGAGAGAGAGAGAGAGAGAGAGAGAGAGAGAGAGAGATGCTGGCCGTAGTATTTGAATGGGTATAATCAAAACCACGTGACCTTAATAATCGCGGAAATAAAGTTTCCTTTTGTCTTCGACTATTCTTCAAAACTATATTCTGTTTGATATACACAAACGACGCGATAAAAATATCGTTGATGTATTTCTAAGTTTTCAGCGACTTTTCATCTGTTTAAATGTTTTTAAATCTAAGATTTTATCTTGACAATAAACTACGATTAGGAACAAAATATCAAAACAACAAATATCGCTTATTTAAGAAAGAAAACAGTATCAAAAGAGAAAGCTAATCTCAAATTCGCTGTTAATCTTATTATAATGGAGATTCGGCGTCTGTCAGTCTGTAACCGAATCTACGTTACTGCTTATGTTAAGATACCTTCAGGCATTGCGTAAGTTTATCAGTGAGTATCTAATTTATATTATAGTATGTGTAGATGGAGGAATTAAGTATAATTAATTAAATTAGCACAAACAGAAAATTCGGCAAACACCGTGTACGACATGTGGGACACAAGACAAATAATAGATAAAAAAAAAATAAGGTCGAAACAGCTGTCCAGTGTTCCGCATGTCGTACATGGTGTTTGCCGAATTATCTGGTCGTGGAAATCTTCAAGCAAAAGCGCTCGTCCAGTGGAGATCCTTTGTGTTAAAACAGAGTGCGATCCTTAGGGTAGAATCCTTTTGTTGTTCTTTGGTGCGTGTATTATATTGTGTAGTCGAAGAATCCTTAAATACGCTAGAAACTTGACTTCCCAGATTCATACTTAGATTCGTCGCCATCGAAGAAGGTCCTTGCGTTCCTGGGCCCATAACCTTTTACGATTTTTGTGGTCATCCCTTAGGCTTCAAGCAAGAGTGAAGATCCGTTGTGTTAGGCAGAGCGCGATCCTTGGTAAAGAATCCTTTGGTTGTTCCTTGTTGTTCCTCAGTCTTGCAATTCCTTCGTCAATGATTGCAAATAGGCGTCTCTCTGTATCAGCGATTAAGTAGTTAACCAGCCACATATTCGGGCTGTTGATTGGCTGAGATTTAAACCACGTGACCCGCTTAGTCTATAAATTTAAGTGGTGTATTGTAGTACGTCTTATATTTCAAAATATTCCAACAACATAGAATAGAAAAAAATCTTATTTTTTAACTATGTATACTATCTGAATTAGGAATTGCGTAAGTTTTTCAACATTTAATTTATAGTCCAAATCATTAATACATAGAATTGATCTCATTTATTAATTTCTCCATGAAAACCTGAGTTATATTTGCCTCAAAACAGCCCATGTTATGAGTGCGTTTAAAAACCTGCAATGTGTCTTATATATCACTAAGAAATAAAAGTTTACATAATATAAGGTGTGATTAACTTGCATACTGGTTTTAACAAAACTGGGTTTAATAAATAATTACTTGGTGTTATTGATCTGTAATATTATTGTTTTATTTTCCAACGTATTAAAATCAATCCTATGAATTTGAATATAATCAGAATAAGTGTAATCTTTTTATATGCGTTCTTTTTTAATTTCGTTAGTCTTTCTGATTTTCATTACATAAAAACTTAAATACTCACGCCCGGCGGAGAGCTCTTATTCTTGCTAGTATGTTGTGGTTTCCTATATTTACAAATAAAGATTGGTAAAATATGGTAATAAGAAAATAAGAACCAAAACAAAGTATTCAAAAAGATAGATTTATTTTATAAATTGTCTATCAAAGACAATAGAGCCAAATCTGCCCTGCTATTTACCTATAGGAGTACGGAGGGGTAATTGATACCTTTGAATTAATTGTTTGTGTCTGGTTTATCCACTTTTTACATTTATATTTTTAAAGATTTTGTCGGATTTATTGAATGATTCTCGTATATGAATAGATGTGGGTGTTTGAGTGTTGGTGAGGCTCGTTGTCAAAGAAGAGTCTGGGGTTGCTAGCCTCTTCTGGAAATTACTTGAGCCCCACCCAGGTAAATGTGTTTGAGTCCATAGGAATTTAATATTACAAGTTTAGAAAAAATGTAGAAATGACTAAAGTAGAACAACAAACCAATTCACTGATAGGAAATCAGAATCCCCCAACAGATACCCCTACAGAACCCCCCACTACAGTACCCCTTCAGACCCGAAGGTTGGTGGGGGGTGAAAGGAATTTCAGGGGCCACATTTGTTTTTCGTTTTACGATATGCGTAACCACTCAGGCTAATCTCTCGTCGATCGTCTTGGCGCGGTCATTATGAACTGGCAGCCATTTGTCTCAGTCATTGAAACACCAGAAAAAAACGATTTTGGGGAAGATTTTTTTAATAGAAAATTAAGTTATCAGCCACATTTGGAGAAGAGAGAGAGGGGGAGAGAGAGAAAAAGAGAGTGAGAGAGAGAGAGAGAGAGGGGGGGGATGGAGAGAGAAAGAGAGAGTGACAGAGAGTGACAGAAAAAGAGAGAGAAAAAGAGAGAGAAAGAAAGAGAGGGGGATAAAGAGTGACAGAAAGAGAGAGTGAGAAGGAGTTGAAGAGATAGATAGATAGATAGATAGATAGAGAGAGAGAGAGAGAGAGAGAGAGAGAGAGAGAGGGGGGATGGAGAGAGAAAGAGAGAGTGAGAGAGAGTGACAGAAAAAGAGAGAGAAAAGAGAGAGAAAGAAAGAGAGGGGTAAAGAGTGACAGAAAGAGAGAGTGAGAAGGAGTTGAAGAGAGAGAGAGAGAGAGAGAGAGAGAGAGAGAGAGAGAGTTGAAAAGAGAGTATGAGAGAGAGTGACAATGAGAGAGAGAGAGAGATAGAAAGAGTGTGAAAGTGAGAGAGAAAGACAGAGAGATTGTGAAAGAGAGAGAGAAAGAGAGAGAAAGTGAAATAGTGAAAGAGAGAGAGAGAGGGAGCGAGAGAGAGAGAGAGAGAGAGAGAGAGAGAGAGAGAGAGAGAGAGAGAGAGAGAGAGAGGTCTTATCGTGTCAGTCTCATGATAACCATACCCCACCCATGCCAAAAATAGTTACCTAAAAACACACACTGGAAAAGCTAAAGTAGCTAATTTTACTTTTCCGATTCTTGGTCGAGGTCGAGGTTTAAATGTTTCGGTTTATGTTAAACCTTCCTCGGGACAATATATTAGGAAAGAAAAATAATTTTTGTTTAATCGGTGAAGGATGTTTTAAATGTGTATGGAGAAAACGGCTAATAACAATTTCTTTCTTAATACATTTTCCAGTATTGTCTCAGCAAAATCTTTAACGAAAGCCTGACAGGTCGTCTCATGAAAATTCAGAACTGGAACCTCACCATCAGTTTAATGTCATACCCAACGGGTCTTAACCCATCAGCAGGAATACAGTTAGTGTATTCCTAGCTACGTCGACAGAGCGTTTTTTTTTAATTTTTAAAAATTTTTTTATTAGTTTTCTGAGCTAGTACTAATATTTTTCTTTCATAGCAGTCAGAACAAAAAAAAAAGAAAAAGACCCCCCCCAAAAATACCCCCCCCCCAAAAAAAAACCCAAAACAAAACAAAAAAAACTATTTTAAATTTAAAAAAACAATTTTTTTATATTTAATTACCCTTTAATATTGGGTGCTTGTCGAAATGTTTCCCAAGTCAGCCATTATGTCTCATTTCATTCAACCAACGATAATTCTGTTTTCAGCGCCATTTTTTGTGATTTTGGCGGGCCCATCACGCAAGAAAACCATACAACTGAAAATCTCATTTCAATCAAGACTTCATCAGCAGAACCTGATTAACAAAAAGAAAGAAACCGCATACAACTACTTCAATCGATGTTCATGAACATGTCTACCGCATTTGTTTGCCCGACAGATCTCACTGGCATTGATGAAGTTCTCATACAACCACGAAACCTTGGCGCCCTCTGCCATGCAATGCTTAGAAGACTAGACCAGCAGACAATTGTTAATGAGTTCGATTCCCACTGGGTGCCGATATTTCTGGTTGTTTGTTTGGATTTTACGGCATTTAACCCCTGGTATCCAGAAAACTATTACAGTTGGGGTAGGGGGGATAATTCATGTGATCGACACACACACATGGTCGTAATTTTAAATATATGAAAATATAGAGAAGGAGGGAAGGAAGGATATAGTTATTGGTTTCGAACAGTCCATATCAAGATTAATAAACTTTAATTGAATTAGTATTATTCGGACTATTGTCCTCATCTTTATTGTCCGGCCTTTTTCGGGTATTTTTTCTCAGACTCGGGAACCTGCTTTTCGAAATACCTGAAGAAGGCCAGAGGTCACATCGGCTGAAACGTTGTACAGATAACAATGAAGATGAGGACAATAGTCCGAATAATCCAATTAATACTAATCATAAAGGTGCATCTAAAAAATTCTGAAAATAGTTTAATTGAATTATTTTATTTGTTTATTTTTCTTTTGTATTACTCAATAAGCAAAGTTTGGGCATAAAATAACCCAACAGTGGTTCTCATGCCATAAAATCCAACCAACCAACTCTTTTGGGGTCGATTTCTTACACCTCTGTAGGGGGACACAGTCAGTATATTCTAAGCCTCGGCGACAGGAAAAAGTAGATTCGTTAACCGAACTTGGTTAGAGTATGTATTTACCCAACCCCTCCACCACAAACAGGATGTGACAGTTTTAAAGCGGTGTAAAGTTGGTAAGAATTCAAAGTTTTCATTTTCCCACATTGGTTACCTTATTAAGATTAAATAATCCAATTTATCCTACTATCGCTCTGAGGAGAGAACAGACGCTTTCATGTATTTGTTGCAGATTGACTATTGTTCAGTTTGTTTTGCGCGGGAAGTTCGAAAAGACAAAGGAAAATTGAACTGAGAAGACAATGGCTAAAGTAGACAGAGGGTCTGGTGTGACAAAGGACTTCCTCTATACAAGCGGAAAATTGAACAAAGAAACTGGAAAGGGAAGTAAGGACTTCCGGCTGAGGGACAAAGAGAAAGATTAAAATGCGTGGGCGGTCGTCAATACTTAAGCAGTTGTCAGTCCACCCAAGGGCAGACCCCAGAGAGACGGCGAGCAGTGCGGACTGGGTGACCGCTGACACGGTCGATCGCTGCCAGCGAGCAGTGAGGCGCGCCCACCACCTTCCACCACACCAGCAGTAGTAGTGCCCATGATCAATGCCCGTCACCCATCCACCACGTACAGCCGAGATCAGAGAAATAGTCAGATCTCCTACTACATAGAGCATGCCTTGTGAGTTCATTTAAGCGACCACTAGATACATCGTCTAGGGGTCAGAAACGATCTCGCTGTATACCAGCAACGTATACAAGTCAGAGTAGCGTGAGTTTGAAGATGCCAGTATATAACATGTGCGATGTTGTGGCCTGAGTCGAGCGTTATGCAACATATTTTCCAATGGTATTATACAAATTCCGGGTTCGATACGAGCACCCAATCAGCGCATGAGTAGCATAGTAATCTATGTGCGTTAGAGCTTCTGGGAGCTGACAGTAGATGTGGCACTCCAACTCAGCAAAAAAAAAAAAAAAATCTTCCTGTTCTAGCAAAACGCAAAAAATCTTTCTGGTCTTGTGAACAACAAAACAAAACAAAAAAAAAAAATTCGACTAGGACTTGAACTCAGTTCGTCGATTCTATTTGTTAGGGCGATAACCGTTACGATACGCGCCTCTATCTTTGTGGAAGTCATCCGCAGGAAAAGAAGAGGTTTGTTTATTCTGTGTTTTTGCTGTGGGCATTTTTAGCTCACCCTCTATCAACGTCACCCCACTTTTCTTTACTAAGACGAGCAACCGAATCAGGAAAGAATGCTTAGGGAAATCTAAAAGCCTCGATAAATGCAAGAATTCACGTGGACACAGGTGCTTTGCGCTACGGGAACGCGCAGAAGACATGGCGACTAAAGAATCCTCGTGCACGTCAATGAATCACTGATTTAAAAAAAAAGGACGTGTTGGCTGCGTTTGAGATTATACAGTTCCTTTGTGCCTCAATGGACTTGCAATGAGAAAGCCGATGGGCCCGCATTTCGCGAATACCTCCTCAATGTCAAAGATACTACTAAATCTGACAAACTAAATCTTACGTTTATTTGAACTCGCCTAATGCCGTGGGGGAAAAACGGTTGGAAAAATCCCCACAAATTCTACATTCACACCTAAAGTCTAAAATGAAATCTGTTAAAGTTCGTGTCACCATAGTAGGGGTTCAGTTGATTAATCTTGTTATAATTGGGATTATGTAACCGGCTGTCTGTAACCGAAAATACGTTATCATAGTAATCTATGTGCGTTAGAGCTTCTGGGAGCTGACAGTAGATGTGGCACTCCAACTCAGCAACAAAAAATCTTCCTGTTCTAGCAAAACGCAAAAAATCTTTCTGGTCTTGTGAACAACAAAACAAAACAAAAAAAAATCGACTAGGACTTGAACTCAGTTCGTCGATTCTATTTGTTAGGGCGATAACCGTTACGATACGCGCCTCTATCTTTGTGGAAGTCATCCGCAGGAAAAGAAGAGGTTTGTTTATTCTGTGTTTTTGCTGTGGGCATTTTTAGCTCACCCTCTGTCAACGTCACTCCCCCTTTTCTTTACTAAGACGAGCAACCGAATCAGGAAAGATATATATTTACTTAATTATTTAAATTATATTCTCGACGATTATGGAATAGTCATAATTTAATCTTGATTAGCATCTTATTTGTTTATGATGTTTCTATAAAAATCTATCTGAGATAGATTTTCCGCAAAACTAACCATATTATTGAAGCATTTAAAATCCTGAACTATGTGTTACGAGGGTGAGTCAAAAAGTAATGCCATTTTGTTTAGAACAGGTATAATTACCGACAGTAAAAATGTATCATACATCAATATGAAGCTGGTCCTCTGTAGATCACATCCCTACTTCTACACGTAGTCACAGTTTCACTCAATTGCAATTTTCCACCTTTTATTGGGAGCAT
>CM042162.1:76774257-76789257 GCA_023376005.1 Doryteuthis pealeii
AATCGAAATATTGTTCAATATTAGCTATGAATATGTTATAAAATGTTTTCACTTTAACAGCATATTGTGTTGTTTTCATATCCTTTTATCTATACTCATTCCGTCGGATTCATTTCCTTTTTCTTAACTTATATATATATATATATATATATATATATATAAAGATAAACCTAATGAGTCAGATAAACATACTAAAAATTTCGCTAAGTGCTCTTCAGGGCTAACATCCCTTAAGAGCACTTAGCGAAACTTTTAGTAGGTTTATCTGACTCATCAGGTTTATCTTAATTATTTGCTCTACTTAGGTATTGAGCACTTTTTACTTATTAGCTTTAGTCTCCTGGCGGTTTTGTATGAATATATATATATCTTATATATATATATATATATATATATACATATAAATTGTTTTTTCTTTTGGCCACATTTTGTACCAATAGACTATTTTTGGTTGGTACGAATATCTTGGTCTTTTCTTTTTTCCAAATTTTTTTTTCTTCCCAGGTGATGTTTGGTAGTATATTTTTACAATCAAACTATTTGCTGGGTTATTTCTCACCGCGAAGATTTACCAACAAGTTTGGTATATATATATATATATATGTGTGTGTGTGTGTGTGTGTGTGTGTCCTCATACTGCTAGTTCCATTCTCCGGTATTCCATATTCCTCGTGATGGAGTTTACGACTTTCTCTGATTTCTTGAATATGTTCAGATATTCTAATTGCTTGACATTCTTTAAATCCTATATTATCTATTTTTCTCAAGGGAAATAAAAATTCAATGCTAATTAGACAGTACTTCCCCTTAATTATTTATTTGCAATAAATTATAATATAAATTCTTTGGATAAGACGTGAAGGGAATAGTAATAGGTTACGGGTTCAATATGACGGTATTTTATTTTCATTTGGTGTGGAGATAGAAGGTATATATATTATATATATAGACTGGGCCCTTCAGCCTTGGCTAGGTAACCAGTCTAAGCGAGGGATAACTCTGAATTCAAATATTCCTGAGGTCGGTCGTTGATTGGGTTTGTGGCAAGCCTTGATGCACCAATTCTTTCCTATCGACAGTGCCAAAAAGTGTGGATGGTCCAACACAAGCCTTCACCACTATAAACAAATCACTGTGTGGGTGTTCATTGTGTGTGTGAACCCTCATGCGTCGAAAATCGATGAGAGAGTCCATAATATATATATATATATATATATATATATATATATATATATATATATATATATATATATAATTTAATATACCAAGCGTGTTGGTAGATCCTTGCGGAGAGAAAAAACCCGGCAGATAGTTTGATTGTAAAAATATACTACCAAACATCAACCAGGAAGAAAAAAATTTTTGAAAAAAAGAAAAGACCAAGATATTCGTACCAACAAAAAATAATCTATTGGTATAGTATTTGGCCAAAAGAAAAAACAATTTATATGCATATATATGTATATAAGATATATATATATTCATATAACCGCTAGGAGAAGCAGTCAGATTTTAGCCCTGAAGAGCTTTATGCGAAACTAATAGTAGGTTCGTCTGACTCAGTAGATATCCTTATATATATATATATATATATATAGTATCAATTTGCCGCTTTAACATTTCAGTGGCAGTGGCATCAATAAATAATACAAAAGTGCAACATAGAGCAATAATAATCTTATTATAATGGAGATTGTGTGTTTTTCTGTCTGTAACCGAAACTATATTACTACTCAAGTCACAATTCCCTTAATTATTTACGTCAAATTCTCCATGATTTCATTCTTTTAAACCTTCAGTTATTAATAAAAATTGTTTTACATTATTAATACTATTGACCATATCTACGTATTACTCAGATGCAATTGTATTTATATATACAACAAAATAGCGGTTTACAGTTTGAACGAGAAGGCTAATTTGCATATTGATATTTAAAATTTTATTTTAATAAATATGTGCTTGGTATTATTGATTTCTAATTGTTTGGTTTTATCTTAAGAAATATAAACAAAAATCTCGTGGATAAATCTTAAAAGAAATTTATTTACAAGAAGAAATAACTGTAATATTATCCTTTACTTCCTATTTTAACTAAATAGTTAAATTAGGAGAATTTACCAATGAAACAGGGGAGTAATGGAAAATGATGGAATAGTTAGTTTCAAAGTTGTTCTATTTTTCGATTATACCCCCTCTGTTGCAGATCTTTTTATCTGCATTCTTAGTCAGTTTCATTAGCCTTTCTAATTTAATATGATATTTTATTATATCAAAACTTAAATACTTGCACCCGGAGGGTGCATATATTTGCTAGTAAAACTAATAATAGTAGAGATACAATTAAGGGTCTACCATGGTTTCAATCATAATGATTTCATCAGGACCCTATCCTATGTTTAACAAAGTCGATGTAATTCCTGTAGGATAAGTTCCTGATGAAATCATTATGATTGAAACCATGGTAGTCCCTTAATTTTACCTCTACTATTATTATTTTTTATTATATATATATATATATATATATATATATATATATATATATATATATATGTGTGTGTGTGTGTGTGTGTGTGTGTGCATATATATATATATATATTGAATTTTCTGAATTTTGGGGGGAATTTTTCGATTTTCCTTGCATTTGTAACATCTTCACCTGACGATTGTTGTCGCATGAAACTAATATGGTCGTGAATGTTCCTTTGTCTCCAAATAAATAGATATGTAAAACCTTTATATATTTATTTCATTTTATATTATATTATATATATATATATTATATTGTATTATATATATATATATTATATCATATTATATATATATGTACATATATATATACATATATATATATATATATATATAGTGTATGGTTATCACTGTCTCAGTAAGTTAGTGGTGGGCCTCATAATCATATATACACAAACGAATATATATATATATATATATATATATATATATATATATATATATATATATAGAGAGAGAGAGAGAGAGAGAGAACTGAAATAGACAGCGGGAGATGTAGAGTGAAAATAAATAGGGTGTGAGAGGCAGAGAGAAATATAACTCGCGTATGCATTTGAGAGAGAGAGAGAGAGAGAGAGAGAGAGAGAGAAAGAGAGAGAGAGAGAGAGAGATGGGGGGGGAGATACAAAGAAAGAATAATGGAACAAAGAATGTGACTATGTATTTAATATTTAACCCATGAAACAACGTTCGTAACCCGTTGGAATAATGTAAGCCTCTGTTGTCATGGTTACACAAACATGCTTCGATAATGCTGTCGCCAACTCTCGTAAAAATAAATAATCAAAGACATAATTAAAGAAAGAAAGAAAGAAAGAAAGAAAGAAAGGGCATCACTGTAGTGTCTTGATATATATATATATATATATATATGTATATATATATATATATATATAAGTAAGTAAAGTCGTCGGGGTGGCCTAATGTCGGTATCAGCGAGACAACGAGGGAGTCTATCCCCTTTTCAATGGCGCTAGACCAAGGAGATTATTTGAGCATCTGGGGTGGAGCTCTACACCTACCATCAGCTCCTCACTTTACCGCACAGATCTCTGTGCTACTCATACGCTGAGTTGGCGAGGGCCGGTATCGAACCAGGAATCTTGTGATTCCTAGCCGAACACACTACCGACTAAGCTATATATATATATATATATATATATATATATATATAGAGAGAGAGAGAGAGAGAGAGAGGAACTGAAATAGAGAAATGGAGATGCAGAGTGAGAGAAACTGAAAATAAAGAGAGAGAGAGAGAGAGAGAGAGAGAGAGAGAGAGAGAGAGAGAGAGAGAGAGAGAGACAGACAGACAGACAGACAGAGAGAGAGAGAGAGAGGACAGACAGACAGAGAGAGCGAGAGAGAGAGAGCAAAATATAACCCGCGTGTAGAGAGAGAGAGAGAGAAAGAGAGAGAGAGAGAGAGAGAGAGAGAGAGATAAATTTCCAATCAGGAAATGTTATCTAAAAACGTCAAAAATACTACACTACAACTTCAATGTTTCGTCACTGTAATTTATTTCTCGAGGGAGATGACTATCAAATACTAATTGCAGAGTACTTCCCCTTATTCATTTATTTATCTGCAATTAATTACGGTACCAATGATAAGAAAGACAAGACGTGAATTTTAATTAACTCCATCCTGTTTTTGAACACGACACAGTGGACCAAAATAAATGGCGGACCGAATGCCATGAGGGAATAACTAGAATTGAAAAGTCAGGCGTTGACAATCTCAGTGAATTGATGTCTAATTTGAAAACAAAATCTCATGTCGCTGCTGTTGTATTGTCTAAATATAAATATAGATGTATAAATTTAAATGTTTGCAGAATACAGAGCTGGATTAACTTCTTATGTAAAACATAGATGTATAAATTTATAATTGTATAATTACTGATTGATACCATGCAATCAACAGGACATACCGTATATATATATATATATATATATATATATATATATATATATATATATATATACTAGACAAAACGTGACTCGTTGGGGCACCCATTCAGCTGTGGGTAGATAATTGAGATTAGGGAAAAGGGAGTTAGGAAAGCGAGGACGAAACCTTAAAATCATTTTGTAAGCTTTCTAAGAAAGGGGATATTTGACCTCATTTAAGCTACGGGTTGCTGGTTGTGAAATTTAACATAGAAATACATTTCAAATTATCCCGTTTCTCTCTCTCTTTCCCCCCCTCTCTCTCTCCCTCTCAATCTATCTATCTATCTTTCTCTACTCTCCTGAGAAACTAACATTATATAACGAGGAGGTAGTCAAGAGATACATAAAGGAAAAAAAGTGATAGTCAGAGAGTAAAGTAAATGATTGGTCGGTTTTTGACTTAATTGCAAATTACGACTACGAATCAATTAAAACAGAATTCAATACTAAAAGTAAGGAATAATTTAGTATAATTTTCGTGTCATTAAACTAAACAGTAAAAAAGCCTTTAGAAAGCAAAAGTTGATTAACTCAGCTTTAGTATATATATATATATATATATATATATATATATATATTAGTCATCCATAGACACAGTGTTTCGACGTTTACATCTCATCAGTGCGGCCTGAATTTTTAACAGGATTTTTGTCTGTCAAGCACCTTAGCTTTCGTGGCCATCGGAAACTTACTCACTTCCTAAGGGTATTATGACGTATGTAGTGACGTAGTTTTGGTTTCAGACAGACAGACAAACCACGAATATATATATATATAATATATATATATATATATATATATATGGGGTAAAATAATGAAATAAATCTGAAAATATGAAAACAAAGCATTCCACTAAAAAAAAGTACAATTTACTTATAAATATAGCACCCTATATCATCAATACATATATATATATATATATATATATATATATATATATATATATATATATATATATCGGAGTGGCCTAAAGTCGGTATCAGCCAGATAGTGAGGGAGTCTAACCCCTTTGCAAAGTGATTGTTTTTTAGCGTCTGAGGCGAGGTGCCATACCTAGCTCTTTACTTTACTGCACAGATCCCTGTGCTACTCATACGCTGAGTCGGTGGGGGCCGGTATCGAATCCGGAACCTTGAGGTTCCCAGCCGAACACTCTACCGACTGAGCTAAACCAGCCAACAATTGTCCCCTGATGAAGTCATTAGAGAATGGGTTGAAACGTTTTGCCGACAACATCACTAACACAAGGGAAATAAATTATGTGAATAAAGTTAGCAAGAATGAAACCTATGTAGTCTTCGTTGATAGAATCTTAGTGCCCAACCTGCTCTCCCCGGGGCGGAATCGACAGTTTGGTGTATCTGTTAGAGTCTATGGAACTAAAAGAGAAACACACTACAAACACATAAATACAATAAAACAAATAAAACAAATAAATAAAAGAAAGAAGGATAAAAAAAAAGCAGGGGGCGAATGGCGAGTAAGAAAGTCCGTCTAAGTTCAATCGATGCCGGCTTTCTCGATGACGTCCTCAAAGTTCGGAAAAGAACTTTTGTCCAAACAGGTAGGCATAGTTTGTCAGCAATCTCAATTCGATTTGACCTAGTCTCTCGTATTATACAAACGCATCTGGTTGGCGATAATCGCAGTAGTAGTGCCAGTGTAGGTGTTTGCTCGCGGGCAAGGAGAGTTGTGTGAAGCGAGAGCGACTTGAAAGGGGAATTGGAGAGAAAGGCGCTGGAGACAAACGTGAGTTCCACACTGGCAAAGGGCGCGAAAATGAAGTCAGCAGTACAAACGCGAAAAGCGTGTGATACGGCTCCTTTGAAAAGAAAGAAAACGACAATGCCCCCCGCCAAAAAAAACAAAAAAACCCAAAAACCTGATTATGGATTCTTGCACTAGGAAGACTGGTCTCTTTTCTCTATTCAACTTTGGGGGTCTTTTTGTTTGCAATTTCTTCTCGCCTTGCACTCAATGTCTTTACAGAATTGTGTGCGCCAGTGTTCACCGCTGCAGAACAATGGTTAGCTCTCTAGGACTTTCAGCTATAACTAAAATACTCAGCACACACATACATAGATACACAAATACGCAGGCGTGCATACACACTTCTATACATACACACACACATACATACATACTACAGGTGTTTTGAGAATAGAGAAAAATGTGGATATAACAGTACAAACAGCTAGATACAATTGATATTTCGCCTCTCAAAACTTTATTGACTTAAGTGATTGTACATTCTGCTTTTATAGTGAAAAGGTAAATTGGTGCGAGATGAGAGAAAAAGTCGGTATTCAAATCCTTCACTCGTCATATTCATGTATATATAGAGAGAGATAGAGCAATTATATTTAAGTTAAGGTAGCGTGGACATGACGCCTGGTTACTGACAGTTTTTCTCCAAGGTGATCTTCAGAAGATTGCATAGGCGAGAAACTATTAGTAACCAGGAACCGTTGACTCCATATCCACGCCATCTTAATCCCGATATATATATATATATATATATATATATATATATATATATATAACTAAAAGTTTTACTTATTCTAACCAGATAACAAAGAAGTATATTGATTAGTATAATCTAATCGACCTGTCGGCTGGGGCGTTGGAATACACCGACTGCACCTCTGCAGATGGGTAAGACTCCCCCAATGGGGCCATCTGTTGGCCGTGGGTGGTGACCCGTGATGCTTAAGGATGGAACCCAGATGGCTGAGCAGTCCATGACATGCAACACTCCACTTTGGCCCTTACGCAGGCTAGACGGGCGGTCGGAGAGGCCCCTCCGGTCAATTGACTGGTCAGGTCAAGCCCTAGCACCTATATGATTGTCCCAACCCTATTGCCTTCATGGCAAGCTCCAACCTTTTTTATCATATGGGTGCTAGAAGGCGGTGGATGAAGGTCATCATGTCCTTGGAATGACGTTAAACTCTATCTGATGGTGAGGTTCTAGTTCTGGTAGTCTGGGGAATGTGGAGCACCCCTTCATCCCCATTACTCCCTGGTTCACTCTGACCCGGAGTGGTTGTACCTGTTAGAATCCCATCTATTGGTTAAATAGAAAATTGTGTTCATAAAAAAACATTGAGTATCCATTAAGACTAAATTCATTTCAAAACTTTATTCTGCATTAAATGACCCACTGAGGTTGATATGCCTTAAAACAAAACAGACCAAACCAAACTGTTAGCTAACCTGAAACAGAAGACAAACGTCTTTCACATCAAAATCGACCCCCCCCCAAAAAAAAAAACAAACAAAAAAACCTTTGTTCGTCTTAATACTCGAGTTAAAAATTGTGTTTAAAAACCGAGTTTAAGATAAAAGACTGACTATCCCTCAAGCATAAACAAAACAAAACATCTTCAGCATAAAATAACCCAACAAAGTTTGACATGCCGTAAAACCTAACCAATCAACCAACCATTGTCCATCAGACTGAACCTTCTATTTACTTGTTAGATTCTGTAACAAAAACTTAGTTCGAGTACTGAAATATTTCACTACACTTATCTGCATATTGTATTTAGCAGATTATATTGAGAATCTTTACATATAAGGTGTGTGCTAGATACCCGCTCCTACTTATAGACTCGGCGAGAACCATATGATCAAACTCTTGGCCAATCACTGGTAGTACTCTGTTGCTGATACAATACTTAAACTGACCATACTCACCATAACTACGTTGACACTCTTTGACTACGGACATGGGATTGAAACACTGGACCTTTACCAATTCGCAGGATAGGACTTATACGTTTACCAAAGGATTCCATAACACAGGACTTTCTTTAAGCCCTTTTCAACTGGCCTAGGATGGCATTAAAAAACTTAACAGATTACGGGCCAAGGTACGCCCGGATCTTCGATTGAAAATGTACCCCTCCCCTTTTTAAGCAGAAAAAACATCGATGTATATTTTTTTCTTTTATAAAATAATAGCCAATTAAATAATTATTGAAATGGATAAAAAAGAAATCTCAAAAAAATTAATTATTTTTTTACATTTTATTTTTCGATTTTCGGTACTTATTTTCTCATAGAAGAGCAACCGTTAAATTTTTTTTTGTTTCTATTCATAACTTCGGTCTTTTATCTCTTTATTTATACTGTAATTAGTATCAGGTAAGGACCAACTTGAAACAATTTTACGCCCCCAACATAAGGGGGGTCAAAATTAAGTGACCTAAAAAAATTAGAAAGTTTTGAAATAAAATAAATAATGCATTATAAAGATCATTCTTCGATAAATAAACACTGAAAATTTCATTAAAATCTGATAATTCCCTGATTTTTGGTAAATTATTTTCTGTAGTGGGGGCTAAAGTCATTTTGTCAAAAATGACTTTGAGGCTCTGTTTGCCAGTCCCTAGAACAGATTGTGTTAATTAATATGATAATTAAATAAAGTAGTGTACCTTAACCAGAGATGTATAACATTTGACTTAGCCAGAAATTGATCTGATGAGAACAAACCACAATAAATATTCCCTATCTGCTTCTGTTTTTGTTGTATGTTAATGTTGTGGTTGCATGTTAATGTAATTAGCATAATTGAGTTAATGATTTTATTAATTAGCATCTTAATTGGCATAGGCAGTATCCATGAATAACTACTAAAAGGAAGAAGTTCGGTTAGATAGCATTTCCACAACTTAAATGGATCTACGCTATTCACAACGAATAACTCGATCTCTTCTCCAGCCCAGTAACAGATAAATAGTGATGGAGTCTTTGGTCATGGTTAAGCAACCAATCTAGGAAAATTCAAACCAGTTTTATTCTAAAAAAAATTGAAGCTTGTGATGGAGGGGTTGGGTAAATACATACATTGTTAACGAAATATTTTTCCTGATAACTGAATAAATACCTAAAAAACTAAATAAATACCTGATAACTAGATGAATACCCCAAAAAACTAAATAAATACTTGATAAGTAACTAAATAAATACCTGGTAAACAATTAAATACCTGAAAGAGTAAATACATATGAGATAACTAACTAAATAAGTAAAAAAACTAAGTAGAGACTTGATAATTGAATAAATACCGAAAAACTAAATAAATACCTTATAATCTAAATAAATATCTGATAAACTAAATGAATACCTGATAAGTAAATAAATACCTGATGAATTAAATAAATATCTGAAAATGGCACTTGTCATAAACCCCCCAAAAAACCTGGAAAAGAGACTGGCAAAACATTAAAATTAGATGATGAATAAGTACTGTCCAGATTACCATACAGCTAAGACCGGCCAGAATTCTTTGAAGTGGATAGTTGATGAGTTTTGCTGCCACTTGGATCCAGTGAAAACAACAAGTTACTTCGGATATCCATGGCAATCTCTATTTTCAAGTCCAGGAAAATTACTAATCTCAGATTCTAAGGTGATCACCATTTAATGCCTGATCATGGGTTTCTTTGTCGCCATTTCATATGAAAATGTGAGTCCCAGGTGGTCATATGGCCACTGGTTGAGAACCAATTTAATCCATTGCTGGAGGAATGAGGGTTTCATACCTGTAGAGATTTGTGGAGTGATTAGTATCCAGCTGTGTTGCAAGCTGAGTAAGTTTTGAGAATCCAGACCTGGTAGGTGGTTTAGATAGTTGGTTGGGTTATTCCACTTGTGTATTTGGGTCAAGTTTCCTTCCTAGATCCTCATTGGCTGCTGGTTTTAAGGTGGATACTTTCATCCATATACTGAATATTTGACTGTGTTCAGGCAGTTAGTACAGAGCGTATTCGGTTACACTCTCTTTTCTTTTGTCTGGTTTACTTGACGCTAGTAACAGCTGTTGTGGTTAACGTGCTGGACTGCGACATCGCGATATTACGTTTACTTTTAAACTAATACCATTAGTTTCTCTAAATTTTTTAGTATTCTTAGTATTATTTGGATTATTCGGACTATTGTGTTCATCTTTATTGTTACCTATACAACGTTTCGGTCGATGTGTCCTCCGGCCTTCTTCAGGTATTTCTTGTCGGACTCCCGATTACGACAAGAACGTTCCCAATTACAATAGGAGGGTACCTGATTTTGAAAAGAAGGTTCCAGAGTTCAAAAAGAAGGTTCCCGAGTTCGAGAAAGTTCCCGAGTCCCACAAGAAATACCTTAGGATGGCCGGAGGGCAGATCGGCCGAAACGTTGTACAGATAACAATAAAGATGAGGACAATAGTCCGAATAATATACATAATATTAATACCATTAGGAAAGATATAAACAGCCTTATCCCCCAGCTATAGATTAGATAGTACCTCTAAGACCGGCTTAGCTCTATTAGTAAAGCATCTGCTATGAATTGTATTATGCTGGGTTTCGCAAACTCAGCGCATGAGTAGTACAGGTTGGGTAATTAGATATGTGCGGTAAAGTGGGGAGCTAATGTTAGGTGTGGTCCCCCACCTCAGAAAAAGGTCTGGCGCTATCGAAAAGGGTATAGACCCTCTCGCTGTTCGGCTGATACCGACAGTTGACTTTATATATATATATATATATATATATATATATATATACACACACACACACACACACACTATATATATATATATATATATATATATATATATGTGTGTGTGTGTGTGTGTGTGTGTGTGTGTGTCTAGGATATCACCGTTTTAGTTATATTCCATTAAAGATATTGTCTTGTGGCCATTTTCATGATAAAATCTCATTTGTGCTAACCCTTTCTTGTCAGAATTATCCAGAAAATCCGTTAGATGAAATCTGGGTATATATATATATATATATATATATATATATATATATATATATATATAATCCAAAAGTCCAGAGAAGAAATCTTCCTTACGACACAAGAGTTTTATTTTAAAAACCTGTCGCAGTTTGAGAGCTCAATGTGTGCTCTTAATGTTAGAGTCACAGAGCAAATATATGAGTTTTCTAAGCTCCCCGAAATAGACTATAATTCTAATCCTCTAAGTCTTAGCCCGGTTTCAAATCACGCACAGGGCGGCCTTCCTATCTATAGCTCTGCTGATGAGGCCTAATAGGCCGAAATGTACATACAGATTGATTGATTTTCGATTTACCATACATTAAATAGGCATTCCCGCCTAATTCATTAATTAATTAATTAAAATTAATTAGGACTCCAATTAAGCACATATTCTCCCAAAAATTGTCAAAAAAGCCATTCCATACCGTGTTTACAACTTATTAATATATATATATATATATCTTATTATAATGGAGATTGTGTGTTTTTCTGTCTGTAACCAAAACTATATTACTACTCAATTAGTTATTATTATTTTATTTAAAATTATTAATAATTGTTGTACATTTATTTAACTGTTAACCATATTTTATAACAACATGCAATTATATATATATAAAAATAACGAAAGTTGCAATTGATATATAAAATGTTTTATTAAATATTGTTATTTATTGATTTTTAACTGTTTGGATTTATTTTAATGAATATAAGCAAAAATCTCTTCAATGAATCTTAAATGAAATCCATTAACAAGAAAAAATAAATGTCATTTTATTCTTTACTTCCTCTTTTAACTAAATACTTAAATTAGAAAAAATAACAATGAAAGATGGGAGTGATGGAAGAGTAAGTTTCAGTTGTTCTATTTTTCTATTATACCTCCCTCTGTTTCAAATCTTTTTATCTGCATTCTTATTTAGTTTCATTAGCCTTTCTAATTTAATACAATACTTTATTACATTAAAACTTAGATACTTGCACCCGGAGGGTGCATATATTTGCTAGTATATATAATGAAAAATAAAAAAAATAAAAAGAAACAGTATCCATTTTGCAGACCCTTTTTTATAAGATATTTAATTTTCTCCAGTTGGACCAATAACAACAGTTTATATATATATATATATATATATATATATATATATATATATATATATATATAATATAATGCACTCATAAAAACATGTATGTCATTGGCTCATTATTCATTCCATTCAAATAGATATGGGTTTAACCTCCAACTTACAACGACCCACCAAGAATACTGAATTACTTAAACTCTATTGTATTACATCAATGAATCTCTATTGTCTGTTTTATTATGAGAATTGAATAAAAAAAAAACTGAATACGTAATGATAATAGCCAAGTAAATTTTATTGATAGTAACTTTACAAAGGATCGATAATACTAAAGGTCTCCACTGAATGTAGAAACAGGTCCCCTCCTACCCCATAAAAACGAAAAAGAAACTATGAATTAAGAAGTAGGTATACGACCCACCCCTGCGTACCCTCCACCCTTATCGTCATCAATCATTTCAAATCCCTGCTATTTTTGGCGGGATGTGGGCTTTTTATAGAGGAAAATCACGTATTTTACCGACGAGAAAAAACGAGACTGGGCGTTTAAATGGTGATAGTCTTATTATAGAATGAATGGGTCACGTAAGGAATAGAAAAAAAGATAATAATAATAAGAAAACAAGACTTGCCTACTGGTTTACATATCAGCAGTGTCATAGATTTGGTTGGTTGTATTTTACGGCATGTCAACCGTTGTTGGGTTATTTTATGCCGAAGACGTTTTATTTTATTCATTTTTATAGAGGAATTCAATTTTTTTCATACTAAATTTTTTAACATATTTGAATAATGTTAGATTTTTAACATCTCTATTAATAATGGAGATTCGCTTCCGTTTTTGTCTGTAAGAAAAATTACGTCACTGCTTACGTCACATTACCCCAAATCCTCATAACATAGAATAAATACACTCACAATTTGAACATGCAACATTAGACAGTCATTGTTTTTTTAAAACAAGTTTTAATAAATACATGACTGGTATTATATATCTATATATAGTTTGTTTTATTTTAATACATATTTAAAGTTTACATTTGAAATTGTTTTATTTTTTAATCCTTTAATGAATTTGATGATTTTACTTACTTAGGGTACAAACTTGCTGATATTGAATTTTTTACTTCCATCCGTCGGGCAATATGTTTCAAATCTATTTTTACATCACCCGGAGGGTGTTTTTTAAAAAATTTTGTACTAGTATTAATAATGGAGATTGTCTGTATTTCTGTCTGTAACAAAAACTACGTCACAGCTTACGTCACTATATTCTCATGCTATATACACCCAAAATTTGAGTAAGCAATTTTAAAAATTGTTTTTTACTCTCGTCCTTTTTTTTTTTTTTTTTTACAGTAACAAGAAGTTAACTAAAAAGTTTACAAATAAATAAATACCTACGATTTTGTGTAAAATTGATGTGGAAAATATTCCAAATAATTGTTTGATTATTACATGCACGCAACATTTTATTTGAGAGGGACGGGGCTCAGTTTTCATTTCAAATTGTTTTATTTTTTTTTACTCCTTTAATAAATATGAGGATTTTGCTTACTTATGATACAAACCCTATGACATTGAATTGTTAACTCCCACCCTCTCAGGCATTGTCTTTCAAAAATTAATTTTTACGACGCCCGGAGGGTGTTTTCTGTTGCTAGTACAGATCAAATATGAAGGATTGAAAAATAATGCAAGACCAGGTTGTTATAAAATTAAAAAGGTTTTATTTAACACAGTGTAAAGAAATACTTCTACCTTCAAGCGACTTAACCAGTCCCTGAAACATAAACAAACGGAAACAAACGCCATCCACACGTAAGTTGCTGGAAAACACACTTCCAGCTTTAACAAAGTAAAGGAGAGCAACTCTATTTTTGTTTAAGTCTATTTTTGTTTGAGTCTTTTTTGTTTAAGTCTATTTTTATTAGGTGTTCCTAACAAATACTCATTTTTCTATTCAACCCATATATGAGACTCTAGCAGGTACTGCTACTCCGACCCGGGTGTAAATGGTGGTTATTTCACATTCCCCAGAGTTCCAAAATTAATAGATATTCTTTGTTTTTCAAACTCAATCTTTTAGATGCATCATTTAGGAAGGGTACTCAATTTTTGTACTATACATTTTTAAACTCATTTTTTCTATTTAACCCATAGATGGTACCCTAACAGGTACTACCACACTGGGTCAGTGGAACTGGAAGTAATGGCGATGAAGGGGCACTCCACACTCCCAGTGCTCCAGAGTTGAAACTTCACCATTAGATGCAATTTAACGACACACCCAGGAAAATAAGATCCTCGGTCACCGCCTTCTAGTACCTATAGGATAAATTGGATTAGGGATTTGCCATAAGTGAAATAGGGTCGGGACAATCATATAGGCGCTAAGGCTTGACGTGTCCAGCCGATTGATCGATGGGGCCCTCTCCGATCGCCCGTCAAGCCAATGTAAAGGCCAAAGTGGAGTGTTGCATGTTATGGACTGTCCAACCACTTGTGTTCCCTCCTTATGGATCACGAGTCGCCATCCACGGTAACAGGTAGCCCATTGGGGGTATTATTTCTCTACAGAGATACAGTTAGTGTATTCTATTGCCGCTGCAGACAAGACATAAATAACCCTTGACGGGTTGAAATGCCGTTAA
>CM042162.1:76794257-76806757 GCA_023376005.1 Doryteuthis pealeii
TCATTGTTATCTGTACAACGTTTCGGCCTATGTATCCTCTGGTCTTCTTCGGGTATTTCTTGTCGGACTCGGGAACCTTCTTTTGGAACTCGGGATCCTTCTTGTCTTAATCGGGAGCCATCATGGAACTTTGAACCTAACCCTTTATTCAATCCACGAGGGTATCCTGTTCTTATTCCGCTAACCATAGCTGGGGTACAGGTGTTAAGCCGTGTTAATTATTATTCTATATTACTGCTGCCCCTGACCAAGATTGAACCTGCAGTCTAGAGATAACTGTCACTTAGAACTGTCTTATCCTAATTCCTTTATCCACTAGGCTATCTGTCCAATTGGACACATAGCCTAGTGGGTAAAGGAGTAAAAATCTTTTTTGTTATTGAAACCGTGTAAAGTGAAATTGAAATCAAGCACAATTTAGAATCTTCCTATTCTCAACTGATCAACGCCAAGTGAAATGCAAACAGCCTCGTCCGGAATTTGAACAATTCATCAAATCCATTTTCTCTTACTTTTCAACTCGTCTCACCGAATCCATTTTCTATGACGATAACCCTCACACTCGGCTTTTCATCTTACTTGCGTTTTTGAGACAAGTAAAATAATTAAAATAAGTAAATAAAACGCAAAGTTTCACGGAACAATTTTAACAGAGTTGTGTATTAAAACCGTGTAATTAGAAATTGAAATTTATCATTGTGTTGTTAAGAAAATAATTTTCAATTTATTTGCATTGATAAAATTGGGCAACAACCAAAACCTTTTTTGCTGTTGGGGTCAAAATTGTTGCGTGTTTTGGGGATTGAAATTCAATCTCTTGATAATGAAGAAGAAATTATATTTTACCTTACAATTATTCAGTTGTTATGAATTGAATGAAAATTAATTAGGATCTATCAATAATATTTTCCAATGCTTAATTCATATACACACGCAAAGAATATCGATTACTTTATTTTATTAGTAATAGTACAATGAAATACGAGTTCATTCAATAAATAAAGTGAATATTGTCTAAGAGTTTGCAATTAGAAATTACAATTTATACTACTTAACCAAATATGTCTGAATATATATATATATATATATATATATATATATATATATATATATATATATATATATATATATATATATATAATATATATATAATATATATATAATCAAAATCCAGAGAAGAAATCTTCCTTAAGACATAGGAGTTTGTTTTAAATGTTGAGCTGGGAGAATTAGACACTTTGTCTAAGCTCCCCGAAATAGGCTACGACGCAAAATCTCTAAGTCTTTTGTTATTTCTTTACTTATATATATATTATATTATATATATAATATATATATATTATATATTCATGTTGTATTTTAGGTGGTCTCCGTATGCTTCTCTCGGTTATATATATTTAAAAAAATGTTCTTTTTTTAAATTGGGCGTTATTTATGAAGCAATTAAAATGTATAAATGAATGAACTCGATATTATGGAGTATTGGATTCACTTATTTTTTCAATTATTTTTTATCATAAATTTATATCTAACGAACCTGAAAATTTATGAGAAAAAATAATTAAAAAATAAGTGAATCCAATACTCCATAATATCGAGTTCATTCATTTATACATTTTTAAATGCTTCATAATAACGCCCAATTTTAAAAAGAACATTTAAAATTTATATATATATATATATTATATATGTATATATATATATATATATATCATATATATTATATGGGAAAAAATATTTTGAAAATATAAACAAACACAGGAGTGTTATGATGGCGGAAACAATTTTATGTGTCAATACTTAAGCATTTCGGTATATTGTACCATTTCAGGACACTGTTAAGTAATTTTATGTGAGGGACAAAATGAAAGATGTTTAGTGTATAGTGAATATGTGAATATGATGTTATTAACCGTTAATTTTTATATTTAGTTTCCTCACCCGTATTCCATATATATATATATATATATATATATACTAGCAATTGATACCCGTCAATGACAGGACTAAGAGGCGAAAGATTCCGAGCTGAAAGACTTAGACTGCTATTTTGTTCACTAATATTAAACTAAACTGCTGGTATAGCTGTAATAGAAAGCAGGCTGTGCAAATCGGTTGATTTTGGTTTAATTAATTAATTATATCTCTTAATCAGTAATAATCAATAAACAAATTTGGCGTGTTTCTTAGTTAGAAGGCTATCAAGGTGTATGAAAGATTTCGAATTTGAGTGACCTCCCGTTTCGGAGTTATATACCAAACTTTCTTTTATATATATATATATATATGTGTGTGTGTGTGTGTGTGTGTGCGGAGAAAAGTAGACAAACATGGGAGCGTCCCCTACTTCCCCTATTCTCTTTCTTTTTTCTTTCTCCTTCTTTCTTTCTTTCTTTTTCCTTTTCTTGTTTTTTCTTTCTTTTGTTTGTTTGTTTAGTTTCTTTTTTTGTTTCTTTTCTTTCTTTTCCTTTCTTTTTTTTCTTTCTTTCGTTTTTTGTTTTCTTTCTTTCCTTTGTCTTTCTTTTTTTTAACTCTTTTTTGTCTTTCTTTCTTTTCTTCTTTCTGTCTTTCTATATATATTTTTTTTCTGAGTAGCTGTCCTTATTTCTTCTTTTTTACTTCTTTCCTATTTGCGTAAAGTCGTTTGAACAGAATAGAAACGGAATGTCCCCCGCCCTCGCGCCGCCGGCCCTCACCCCCCCCCCCCGCCCTCGCCCCGCCCTCTCGCCCCGCCCCCCTCCTCTCCGCCCCGCCGCCCCCGCCCCGCCCGCCGTCTCCCCCCGCGCCCCCCCACCCCCTCGCCCGCCCTTCCCCCCCCCCCCCTCCCCACCGCCCGCCCCCCCCCTTCCACCTCCCTCCCCCTCCCCGCCCCGCCGTCCCTCCCTCCGCCCCCGCCCGCCCCCCCGCCCCCCCCCCCCCCCGCCGCCCCCCCCCTCGCCCCCCCGCCCCGCCCGCCCGCCCGCCCCCGGCCCGCCCGGCGCCGCGCCCGCGCGCCCCCCCCGCCCCCCCGCCCGCCCCCCGCCCCGCCGCGCCCCCCCCCCCTCCCCCGCCCCGTCCCCCCCCTCCCGACCCTACCCCACTCCCCCCCTCCCCCCCCCCCCCCGCCCCCCCCCCCTCCCCCCTCCCCCTGCCCACCCCCCCCCCCCCCCCCCCCCCCCCCCCCTCTTCCGCCCCCCCCGCCCCCCTCCCTCCGGCTCCCCCCCCGCCCCCGCCCCCTCGCCCCCCCCCCCCCGCCCCCTCCCCCCATTATTTAGCGGAGTTGACAACACTCATAAGAAATAGAATTCAACGGATAAGCAAAGCACGATATGATTTACATTTTTGTATTACATCTTGGACGATCTCATTCTTTAACCAGAGAGTGTTGCAAGATGATAGTTGAACATTAGGAATAAGGAAGAAGTGTATTAGTATATACATCGTCACGTGTATCTATGTTTGCTTAACATAACTGCTGCTTGCATTTTTATTTATTTATTTATTTTTGTTTTTGTTTTTGTTTTCTTATTCCAATTGAGTGTGCACAAGAGACGAACCGCTGCCCTTCGTGTTTTTGATGCCTTGTCGATATTTTGGGCGACATGCCCTGAAAGCAAGACAGATATTTGCAACGCACTGCGGGCGGTGTTGGACTATTTCGGCTCCCACGTGGCCGGTCTGTTCATTCGCTGGCCGCATCATATCTGACGTGGCCAGACAGCAGCTCCCAGGAGTCTTACTCTTTATTCGGTCCGTAGTTTTAAATTATTCAGGTTGGCCTGCAAGGGAAACACAACCTGGATGAGGCAGGGTGTGTGTGTACGGGTGGGTGGTGGTAGAACGAAACAAATAAATAAATAAATAAATAAAGGAGAGTAAGGAGAAGAGGTTGAGAAAAAGAAGAGGAAGGAGTTGGCAGTTTCTAGAATGTATCGGGAAGAATAGGTGGGGAAAATAGAATGATGGTGAGTAAAAAGAAATAGGGGGAGGTTGTAAAAAAAGAGAAAAGAGGTGGTTGTAAAAACAGAAGAGGGTTGTAAAAAAGAAGAAAGGAGGGGTTGTATAAAGTGATAGGGGGAGTTGTAAAAAGAGAAAAGAATGAGGTGTAAAAGAGAAAGGAGGGAGTTGTAAAATAGAAGAAGAGAAGAAGAAGAAGAAAAGAAGAAAAGAAGAAGAAAGGAACAGTGTTGAGGATTGTGAGAATGAGAGGAAAAGAGAGCCCGTGATGATGATGATGATGATGATGAAGAAGAAGAAGAAAGAAGAAGAAGAAGTGCAAGAAGAAAAGAAGAAGAAGTGAAAAGAAGAAGAAGAAGAAGAAGAAGAAGAAGAAGAAGAAGAAGAAGAAGAAAACGTTGCAAGAAGAAGAAGAAGAAGAAGAAGAAGGAGAAGGGAGTTGTAAAATAGAAGAAGAAGAAGATCGAGAGAATAAGGGTAAGAGAAGTGCGAGAAGAAGAAGAAGAAGTGCGAGAAGAAGAAGAAGAAGTGCGAGAAGAAGAAGCTGCGAAAAGAAGAAAGAAGAAGTGCGAGAAGAAGAAGAAGAAGAAGAAGAAGAAGAAGTTGTTAGTGGTGGTGGTTTTGGTGATTTTTGCATATCTTCATTTAATAATCTGATCCTGCCAATTTTCCGTTGTACTTCATTCAATAATGCATGTTTTCCTGAAAGGCTCCGAACGTTTTTTTTCTTCTTCTTTTTATTAAAAATCCGAAAATAACCCGAAATAACTCGACTCTATTAATTCCACAACATTCTTCGACCTTTTGTCTTTTTGACGTAAATAAAGAATAATAATGCACTCAACGAACCTTGCCAAAAAAGATTCGAAATTCAAAGACTGAAACCTGCCAGATAACAAAATAGCTAAATTAAACAACTTCTTGAGCTCTAGGGAGTGTGGAGTTAGATAGAAGAAAATGTAATTAATATTATTTGGATTATTTGGACTATTTTCCTCATCTTTATTGTTATGTGTACAACGTTTCAGCCAATGTACCCTCCGGCCTTCTTCGGGTATTTCTTTGTACAGATAACAATGAAGACGAGGACAATAATCTGAATAATCAAGATAGTACTAAATATCAGAGCCCATCTAAAAACTTCAGAGAAATAGTTCAGATAACAATAAAGATGAGGATAATAATCCGAATAATCCAAATAAACTAATTATCAATCCTCATCTCAACAATTCAGATGAATAGTGTTAGATAACAATAAAGATGAGGACAATAGTCCGAATAATCCAAATAATACTATATCATCAAGGCTAAAAAATTCAGAGAATAGTAGATAACAATAAAGATGAGGACAATAGTCCGAATAATCCAAATAATACTAATTATCAAGCTCATCTAAAAATTCAGAGAAAATAGTTCAGATAACAATAAAGATGAGGACAATAGTCCGAATAATCCAAATAATACTAATTATCAAGCTCATCTAAAAAATTCAGAGAAATAGTTCAGATAACAATAAAGATGAGGACAATAGTCCGAATAATCCAAATAATACTAATTATCAAGCTTCATCTAAAAAATCAGAAAAATAGTTCAAATACAATAAAGATGAGGACATTAGTCTGAATAATCCAAATAATACTAATTATCAAGGCTCATCTAAAAAAATTCAGAGAAAAGTGTAGATAACAATAAAGATGAGGACAATGTCCCGAATAATCCAAATAATACTAATTATCAAGGCTCATCTAAAAATCAGAAAATAGTTAGATAACAATAAAGATGAGGACAATGGTCGAATAATCCAAATAATACTAATTATCAAGCTTCATCTAAAAAATTCAGAAAAATAGTTCAGATGACAATAAAGATGAGGACAATAGTCCAAATAATCCAAATAATACTAATTATCAAGCTTCATCTAAAAAATCAGAGAAATAGTGTAGATAACAATAAAGATGAGGACAATAGCCCGAATAATCCAAATAATACTAATTATCAAGCCTCATCTAAAAAATTCCGAGAAATAAGAAAATGTAAATCCTGATAATCCAGTCGTAATGACAAACAATAACACTGCTAGACTTTGGTTAGCTTTATTCTACTTTGAATAATTGGCACTTATTAAGAGTTTATATAGTCTAGTATTCCCTAGAGAGTTCTGCAAAGGGGGGTAAGCATAAAATAGGAGGGGTAACTCTCAATTACTTATTACACCTGATTATTTAGTATTGCTAAAATAAAATTAGAAAGAAAGAGGGGAAGATAGAGAGAGGGGTTGGGTGAGCGGAAGCGATTACTCCAATCTGTTTCAATCGAAAATGATGAAAAGGTGAAAAGAAGAGAGAGAGAGAGAGAGAGAGAGAGAGAGAGAAGAGAGAGAGAGAGAGACAGAGAGACAGAGAGAGCAGAGAGAGAGATTAAATCAAGATTATTATACTTTTTACATATTGAACTATGTATTAATAGAACCAGTGATATTCAAACTGGTGATATTTAATGTGTATATATATTTACTTTGTCGTTAATTGTTTAATATTTAGACTTTAATCCGGGCATACACACCAACTGTCTTCTATATACAAGGTGTGTCATAAAAGTATTGAGATTCCTTTCAATTCCTACTGGTAGTTTTTGGATAAATTGAAAAAAAATCTCACTTCGTTAATAATTTGAAACACACACACACACACAGCATGAGATTGAAGCTGTATTTACCAAGACAGAAATGAACAATGAATGGAACGTTATTTTTTTTAGAATACAAGGTGTGTCCTAAAAGTATAGGGAATTGAAGCTGTATATACCAAGATAGAAATGAACAATGAATTGAACGTTAATTTTTTTTAGAATACAAGGTGTGTCATAAAAGTGCTGAGTTTGAAGCTGTATTTACCAAGATAGAAAGGAACAATAAATGGAACGTTTATTTTTTTAGAATACAAGGTGTGTCCTAAAAGTATCGGGAATTGAAGCTGTATTTACCAAGATAGAAATGAACAATGTTTATTTTTTTAGAATACAAGGTGTGTCATAAAACTATCGAATTGAAGCTGTATATACCAAATAGAAATTAACAATGAAAGGAACGTGAATACCATACGGAATTTGTATATTAGAAATTTTTTATTTTTTTAGAATACAAGGTGTGTCATAAAAATATCGAATTGAAGCTGTATATACCAAGATAGAAATTAACAATGAAAGGAACGTTAATTTTTTTCAGAATACAAGGTGTGTCATAAAACTATCGGAATTGAAGCTGTATATACCAAGATAGAAATTAACAATGAATGGTACGTTAATTTTTTTCAGAATACAAGGTGTGTGATAAAACTATCGGAATTGAAGCTGTATTTACCAAAATAGAAATGAACAATTAATAGAACGTTTATTTTTTAGAATACAAGTTGTGTCGTATAAGTATCGAGATTGAACCTGTATATACCAAGATAGAAATGAACAATGAATGGAACATTAATTTTTTTTCAGAATACAAGGTGTGTCAAAAATTACAGATGTTAAAGCTTTAAATGCCAAGATAGAAATTAATAATGTATGGAACATTAATTTTTAAGAATACAAAATGTGTCAAAAAGTACCGAAAATCTCTATTCCTTTTTGACACACCTTGTATGTTTTAATACATTTTCAAGGGGTTTCTGAATATTTTATTTGTTTGATACTGAGACTTATACGTGTCCACTGCATTTTTTTTAGTGTTTCCTACGTTCTTTTGTATACAACAATGTTTTGGTTGTAACCTATGTCCATTCACTCGTTTTGTTCTTCAACGCATTTTTTTCAGTATCAACCAAGTTTAGTGGCTGTTACTAAGAAAAAGCATTATCTCGCAGGTTGTATAATTCTCGTAGGAAATCACGAAAAAAAATCTACTGAAAGATATGATTTATGTAGAACTCACAGACTGCTTAGAAACACGAAGGAAGATCTATTTTTCGTAAATTCTAGTATTGTTTTTGTTTCAGCAAATATTTTTTTTAACCAGCTGAGAGCCAAAATGGTGGGAGGATAGTGTCAGCAGTGGTAGTAGTCAGAGGACAGTCATCAAACAGTCCACTATTCTCTTGAAGCAAAATGTTATCTCAGTGAATTCTGGTTACGTATAGTTGAGTCGACAGCTTTATATATTGTTGACTATAATGCCATACACCTCCCATATATATATATATATATATATATATATATATATATATATATAATAATATTTTTTTTGATGAAACAAAGAAAATACAGTGCTCAATCACAAATTGTGAGAGCTAATATTTATTTAATTTGCTGAGTTTTTATAGATCAATGTTTATTATAAACAGCTACCCAGGTTTCATGCTACGGGGCAACTCAACTAGCTGATGATTGCCCCGTAGCATGAAACCGAGGTAGCTGTTTATAATAAACATTGATCCATAAAAACTCAGCAAATTAAATATATATATATATATATATATATATATATATATATATATATAGTATGGACAAAAAGTGATAAGACAAACAGGAGTATTTCTTATATGTGGTTTATTCTCAACTAGTTTCGACCATAGGTCATCGTCAGGAGAAAATTTCTATTTTGAAGAAATTGTTTTTAGATTTTTTGAAAGGGAGCATTATAGAAGAATTATAAAAATTGGAGTATTTTTTAGGGTTTGACATGCTATTAAAATCCGGGTAGACGAGTGTGTTAGTAGTAGCATGTCCATTTGTTCCGTGAAAAAAACACTTTGAGGTGGGTTATTTTTTGAATGATCTTATATATGTGAGAGAGGGAGTTGTGTATATGCCCATATATGTATACACATAAATGTATGTGTGTGCATACATATATGTGTGTGAATGTGAGTGTGTGTATATGTATCTCGGTACTGTGCGTGTGACTTTTAGATTTTAATTGGGTCAAAAGTGGCTTGTTTGATGTGTGGCGGTCAGTGTTTGTTTATTTAGGTGCCATATATATGAAGTAAATGAAGTGAATCCGACAGTATGAATTGAACATTTTTAGAAAAACAAATGATGTTATTAGTTTGCTGACAGATCTGTTTCGACCTTTTAATAAAGCGGTCTTCATCAAGAGCAACATATTATGAAGGAAAGACGGAATAAATAAAACCGTTAGATAGGAGGGGTACAAACGAACGCTGGTGTTCGAGGCTTCATATGTTCCTCTTGATTAAAAGGTCGAAACAGATCTGTCAGCAAACTAATATCATCATTTGTTTTTTCTAAAAATGTTCAATTCATATATATATATATATATATATATATATATATATATATTAAAAATTTTTTAAAGTTGGGTGTTATATATATGTGTGTGTGTGTGTGTGTGTGTGTGTGTGTAAGTTGAAAAATGGAAATGAATCCAACAATATGTTGAAAGGATAAATAACTAAAGGAAAGAAAATGTTGAATGGATAAAATTAGTTTAATGAATTACCAACACGTGTTTCGTCCATGAGTTTGTTCATGCACGTATTGCATTGTATTTAAGCTGATTACGTGATTATTGCATGTGAAAAAATGGAAAATGAAGATCATAGGATGACGCATGCATGAACGTGAACAGGCCGAGACGAAATGCTAACAAAGATATGACGTATTTCATATGGGTATTAATGTTTAGAAAATAAGATTAATAGATAAAACATTTAATATATATATCGAACAACATTTAAAAAAGATATTTTCTTCGCATATTGACAGATTAATTTCCTCATAGTTTTTCCATACATATATATATATATATATATATATATATATATATATATATATATATATATATATATAAAAAGAAGTCGCGTCTGTTTTGGTATTTACGTGTTGACTTATAAAAAGATGTTACTGATTATTAACATCATGGATACACATTAATATTTTTATAATAAGGAAAGGTTCAAAATTTAGTTTTTAATTTTTTAGTGATTAAACCATATAATTCAATAATCAAAAATTAATTGATCTGTGGAAATCTTCAGAGTTATTCATAAGTAAATACAAAAATCGCTTGGAAAGATAGTAATCTTTGTTTCAAAACACTCATAAGTTTAAGGTTACATTTTTAAAGATATTTCTTTTAAATGTTAACAAAACAAACAAACGAACGAACGAATATTATAATATACAAATTCTTAATTTCTTTTATAGTTAAAATAAATTTCCCCAAATCCTCTCATCCCCCCTCTCACTCTCTGGTGTTCCTAAAATCCTTTTAGACCAGTCATAGATTTCATTTCTGCTAAATATATATATATATATATATATATATATATATATATATATGTGTGTGTGTGTGTGTGTGTGTGTGTGTGTGTGTGTACACACACACACACACACACACACATATATATATACAAGCTGTGTCTAAAAAGTATCGAGATTTTTTGTATTTTTTGACACACCTTGTATTCTGAAAAACAAATCAACGTGCCATCCATTTTTCATTTTTATCAAAACAGCTTTAAACTTGGTACTTTTTTGACACACCTTGTATTCTGAAAAATGATGAATGGAACGTTATTTTTTCAGAATACAAAGTGTGTCATAAAAGTGCCGAGTATGAAGCTGTATTTACCAAGATAGAAATAAAGAATGAATGGAACGTTAATTTTTAAGAATACAAGGTGTGTCAAAAAAGTACAAAAAAATCTCGATGCTTTTTTGACACACCTTGTATATAATAACCAGGTTAATTGGTGTACGTAGTGCGTGTGTGTAATAGGACAAACGAAACAGAACCAGAAATAAAATCCAGGTTAATGGGTGCAATGTATGCTTGGAGGAAAAAAATTCAAAATGAACGTTATTCCCAAGGAAGGAATTAGTGTTCAACAAAAGATCCTTGCTAGTACCAAGAATGCCGCCAGAGGCAACATAATTGCTACGTTTATTTGGCGCCAGATTAAAACCGTTTTGATCACGTGATCTAGTCTCGTGGGGGGAGTAGGGCAACATAAATCAGATAAAGTGATATTACGTGCTTCATCAAAAAACATTTGCATGATCATTTAGAAAATTTTGTCGTGAGTAGAATGATTTTTTTTAATAATAATAATAATAATAATAATAATAATAATAATAATAATAACAAAATAGTAAATGTAGACTATGCGGTAATAGAGATGAAACTGTAAACCATGTACTCTGCGAATGTAGCAAACTATCACAACGGGAGTACAAAAGTAGACACGACTGGGTTGGGAAGGTGATCCACTAGGAATTATGCAAAAAATTTAATTTTGACCATACATCAAAATGGTATATGCATAAACCAGAATATGTTCTTGAGAATGAAACACATAAAATTCTCTGTGACTTGAAATAAAAACGGTTCACCTTATCCCAGCAAGAAGACCAGACCTAGTGGTGATAAACAAAAAAGAAAGAACTTGTCAACTGGTGGATTTTGTAGTTCCAGCAGATCACAGGGGGAAGCTAAACGAAAATGAAAAAATGGACAAATACAATGACCTTGCCAGAGAACTGAAAAAGTTATGGAATGTGAAAGTCAAAGTGATACCCATTGTAGTTGGTGCACTTGGAACGGTCTCAAATGGATTGGATAAAGGATTGGAAAATCTGGACATCAGAGGAAAGATTGAGACCATCCAGAATATTGTACTGCTGCAATCTGCCAGAATACTCAGAAGAGTCCTGGAGAACTGAGAGATTTGCTGTCACTCACTCCAGTGGAAGACCATTAGCTAACGTTGACGTGAAAACTCAAAAGGAGTAAATAATTAAGACCATCCAGACAACAGCAATGTTGAAATCAGCTGGAATACCCAGGAGAGTCCTGGAGACCCGATGAGACTTTCTGAATGCATCTTATATCTTTCTGAACGACCCTCGTATTAATAGAGTAACTAGCATAACCTGTGGATATACCACAGTATATAATTTAACTATTAGAATATAAAATGTATAATCATCTTGATTTAACCCTCTCTCTCTCTCCCACTATTTTCTTTTTCTTTTTCTCTCCTATTTTCCCCTACTCTCTTTCTTTTTTTTTTATATTTTTCTGTAGCTTGTCCTTTTCTCCCCTTTCTTCTTTTATAATAAAAACGGAAAATGGTACATTATTTAGCTGAGCTTACGACACTCATAAGAAATAAAAATTCGGCGGATAAGCAGCACCTGATAATTAGGATTTACATTTTTGCATTTTATCTTGGACGATTTGGATGGTTTGTTGTTGAACCAAAGTGTGTGACAAGATGATAACGGTCATACTTTTAAGGAACACGAGTATTAATATAAAGATAGCATGTTTTAAAAAAAAATCTTTGAACTATCAAACCCAATCTTCCATGGAAGTTTTGCAAGAGACGTGGGTGTGTGTGTGTGGGGGGGGTTATAGATTAATATAACAGCACGTGGTATAATTCTTGCTTTCTTGAAATCAGCATGGTATTGTCGCATATAATTTTGTTGTCCAGTAGAATTAACCCCCTCCTACCCGTTGCGCTTGCAAAAACTCTTGTCACCATAATTAGGTAGGCGTGTTGGATTGCTAGAGGAATACTTTTCTCGGTGACGTCATTCCAGCG
>CM042162.1:76808093-76858093 GCA_023376005.1 Doryteuthis pealeii
AAAAAGAGAGAGATTATATATATATAATATTTATATTATATATATATATTGTGTGTGTTGTGTGTGTGTGTGTGTGTGTGTGTGTGTGTGTGCGTGCGTGTTCTGTTAATATCTATCTATCTAAAGTTTTCAGCAACAGCAGGTACTGCTAATCAAAATGAGTTGATTCAGGCATAAAATGGATTCGAAAGGGATTAATATGCCCGTAAAAATAACAACCAATGTTCTCGGCTTCATATCTATCCATCAAAATCTATATTATATTATATATATATATATATATATATAATATATATATGTGTGTGTGTGTGTGTGTGTGTTGTGTGTGTGTAAGTCTTGTTCATATCTATTATTTCTCTCTCAACTCGCTCTCTCTCTCTTTCTGTCTCTGCTCTCTCTCTCTCTCTTCTCTTTCTGTCTCTGTCTCTCTCTGATTCTCGTCTAACTCTCTCTGTCTCTGTCCCTGTCTTGAACTCTCTCTCTTATATATATAATATGATAGATGGACCGGTTTTGGATTAAAATCCGACAGTAATGAGGTAATGGTAAAAGGAAATGTGGCAAAAATAAATGATCAATTTCTCTCACTACTTCTACTTGTTTGAGTCAATTTTTGGTGGTTTGTCCATTTTTCGCTTTTACCTCACCTCATATAATATATATATATATATATATATTATATATTATAATTATATATATATATATATTATTGTGTATTTTGGGCAGCAATTTTGTAAGACATGTGTTATTTGAATAACACGGAGTATTCTTTTTCTTTTTTGTATGGATATTTTTTTCCAGTTTCTGGTATCCTTTATGAACCTGGATCGAGTTGATTCATGATATTTTTCAAATACTGATTTCCGAGCGCTTTCGACTGTTTCTTCCAGTCGTCTTCATGGGTGTTATGTAAATTTGGTTTTAGTTGATTTTACTTTTGTTATCTATGCTTTTATCAATTCAGATGAGTCTATTATTTTTAAGAGGGGGGTTAGGTGAGTGTTTTGTTATTGAAGATATTTAATACGTTGTATATATTAGAGGAATCAATATGTAATTAGGGAAGGTAATATTTTATGGAATAAATATAAAATAAAGGGGGGGGGTACACCGAAAGGCCTTTTCGACCGGGTAGCTTTCAGTATATACACCGGCGACGAATAAAAGTCAGATTGGTATAGAAATTCATAAGAAGAATGGGGTGAGCCAGAGGGAACATAAAAAGGGGGAAAGAAAGGGGGTATGTAATGAACCCTAGATCAAACGGGTAGAATGTCTCCCAGTAATATAGAGAGAGTGCTTTGGAGTTTGTTTGCACAGAGTGGGGTCGAAAAAAAGCAAAGTAAATAATTTTAACATTCAAACCGGAAGCATTATTTTCTGCTTCTCTCTCGAATGAGTCCGGATAAAAACATTTTAACATTTCTAAAAACGGAACAAATTATCATTATGCTCTGAATGATGATTTTTTATAATCGAAATATTGTCAATATTAGCAATGAAAAGAGATATATAAAATATATTCATTTTACAATATTGTGAATTTTCATACCCTTTTATCTATACATTTACCGTCGGATTCATTTTCCTTACTCTTAACTCATATATATATATATATATATATATTATTATATAGAGAGAGAGAGAGAAGAGAGAGAGAGAGATAGATAGATGATAGATAGAGTGATAGAATGGATATATATAATATATATATATATATATATAGTTTTACGGCATATCAACCTCATGGGTCATTTAATGCCGATAAAGTTTTGAAATAAATCAATTTCTAATGGATAATACAATTTTGTTTATCAACTCATGTTTTTCTATTGAACCCATAGATGGACCTAACAGGTACTACCGCTCCGGGTCAGAGTGGACCAGGTAGCAATGGTGATGAGGGGTGCTCCACATTCCCAAAACTCCAAAAACATGGAACCTCACCATCAGAAATAGAGTTTAACGTCATTCCCAGGACATGTAGACCCTCAGCCACCGCCTTCTAGCACCCATAATGATAAAAAGGGGTTTGGGGCTTGCATAAGGGCAATAGGGTTGGGAAATCATATAGGTGGTAGGACTTGACGTGACTAGCTGATTGATCAGAGGGGGTCTCCTCCGACTGCCCGTCTAGCCCAGATAGGGCCAAAGTGGAGTATTGCAAGTAATGAACTGCTCATATATATATATATATATATATATATATATATATATATATATAAGATAGATAGATAGATAGATAGATAGATGCATATATATATAATATATTATATATATTATATATATATATATATATAATATATATATATATAAAGTTTGGAAGCACTAAATCTTTCATTAATTTGTAGACGTGGTTGATAAAAATGGAGACAATTTCGTGTCTGACAATTTCTAATTTTACTTTCTTTTCCTAAAGGGTTGGGTCAACCTTAACACATTTCCCGAACTTTTCTAATTAAACCAAAATTTTATATAGATACATGCAGCTATTTAGAGATTTTACTCTCACATACACTCGACATTATTTACTGGTAAATCACTAATAGAATTATCCTAATTATCTTTCCGTATATCATAAACAAGTCCGATGAGAGCCCTGATTAGCATAAGCTATATATATATATATATATATATATATATATATATATATAATATATATATATATATATATGAATTGTTTATGTCGTAGGGAATTCTTAAATGTTTGAGTAGTTGACTACTTAGTGTCTTGAGCACTTTTACATATCGGCTTAGTTAACTCTTTCGGTAGCATTTATTTTTGGTCGTCTATAGGACTCGAAAATAACGCGTAGGTCAACTACTATATATAATAACTATAGTTGTGGCTCGATCAGTTTGCAAGTAAATCCTATATATATACTGCCCTGTCGGCTGGGGCGTTAGAATTCACTGACTGCATCTCTGCAGAGGGGTAAGACTCCCCAAAATGGGACCACTGATGCTTAAGGATAGAACCCAGGTGGATGAGCAGTTCATGACTTGCAATACTCCACTTTGGCCCTATCTTGGGCTAGACGGGCGGTAGGAGAGGCCCCCTCTTATCAATCGACTGGTCACGTCAAGCCCTAGCACCTATATGATTGCCCCAACCCTATTCCCCTTATGGCAAGCACCATCCCCTTTTTATCATATGGGTGCTAGAAGGCGGTGGCTGAGGATCTACATGTCCTGGGAATGACGTTAAACTCTATCTGATGGTGAGGTTTCCAGTTTTTGGAGGTTTGGGAATATGGAGCACCCATTCATCACCATTGCTTCCCTGGTCCACTCTGACCCGGAGTGGTAGTACCTGTTAGGGTCCCATCTATGGGTTAAATAGAAAACATTAGTTGATATAAAAAAATGTATTATCCATTAAGAATTGATTTTATTTCAAAACTTCGGCTTTACTGACTCACTGAGGTTTGATATGCCGTAAAACAAACCAAACCAAACCAAACCTATATATATATATATATAATAATATATATATATATATATATATACCCAAACCCGGTATAGCTCTCTAGAGATGACTTAAATTAGCTTCCACGGCCAGCATATATAAAGCAATCATCGTCTGTTTACAGACTGGATCTCTCTGGTGATCGTAAAATATATTTTAAAACATGTATGTATTTAATAGTTTAAATACCACTCCTTTACGGCAGTTGTCAAATGTCCGAGAGGTTAACGAATCTGGCTGACGAAAAATCAGTCTGATTTCGCTCCCGGTCAGAGGTATTTGTTGCATCTAGCCACAGTGAAGAAAACGTGAGACGTCGAAACACGGTATCTGTGGAAGACTTAACACTTTATATATATATATTTTTAGAGAGAGAGAGAGAGAGAGAGAGAGAGAGAGAGAGAAGAGAGAGAGAGAGAGAGAGCAATGCTCTGGTGCATGCAACAGTTGAGATGTTAACGATATATGTATATATATATATATATATATATATAAACACAGTGAGGAGCCGAAGACTAATACTGTGACGTAATATCATTATTTATTTATCCATTATTATTATTTTTATTCTTTAATTTTCTATAAGTTGCACATGACTTTCACGATCAAAGTCATGCCACATTTCGAACGATTACCATGATCGTATTTCAGATGAGTTACGTCACACAATTTCGAAAGAAAATTAACGGCTAAAAAACGCCAAATCCGTTCACTTCATTTAATTACTTTTTTGCCCTCATATACAACATTTCATTTTTTTTCTCCAGACCGTTTCATATACCTTGAAAAAGGGTGAATGTTCACCCGAAATATCGGAATAGATCAAACCAGGAACAGAGCAACGGTTGAATATATAAAAATTCTGATTTTTGTTCTGTTTTTCTTGTTTTTGTTATTTTTTCCAATGCTTCAAAAGACCAAACAACAACGTTCACAAGACATAACATACAAAATTATATATATAATATATATATATATATATATATATATATTATATAATAGAGAGAGAGAGAGAGAGAGAGAGAGAGAGAGAGAGAGAGAGAGAGGCTTTGGTGCTTGCAAACAGTTGAGAGGTTAAACGAAATCTATTTTCAACCACATTGCTTTTCGATGGTTTATGAAATTATTAACTTTAAAGTCAATAAAGTAATCCTTGATTCGTAAATTCCCCCAAAAACTTATGATCAATAATTTGATTCGATCTTCACCGATTCAATATTGGAATGTTTGAAAATACAATTAACTAGTTTACTCGGCGAAAATTGAAAAGATCTCGAACACACAAAAAAAAAAGAAAAAAGAAAAAGAAAAAAGAAAAAAGAAAGACTATGACCATTTTTAGTAGGAGGGATGCCTAACTCTTTGCTTACTTTAAACCGCTAACAGTGGCTCTCCACCACTGCGATCGTACCGTCAGCCACTGGCAGTAACTCTTTCACTTGTCACTTTTGACTCAGATTACAATAATAAAAAGGACTTTATTTGAACTACTACAAAATAAAAAACGCCCTCCTAGATGTGGCGCTCCACTTCAGTTGCAAAAAACAATCTCCTTGGTCTAGTGCTAGTGAAAAAGGGATAGACTCCCTCGCTGTCTGGCTGATACCCACTTTAGGTCACCTCGACTACTATATATATGTGTGTGTGTAATATTAAGAAAAAATTGAAAAACACAAGTTCCTAAGCAAGTGATGTTTATTTCGCCTACGCAGCAGTGTTTTGATATGTTTCAATAGATCTTCATATTACATACTGTCGGATTCACTTCCACTTTCTCTTCACATATGTGTGTGGATGCGTTATATGTACTAGCAAAATAAAAAAACACCCTCCAGGCGATGTAAAAATAGATTTTTGAAACATATTGCCTGAGGGGTGGGAGTTAAAAATTCAATGTCAGCGAGTTTGTACCCTAAGTAAGTAAAATCATCAAATTCATTAAAGGATTAAAAAATAAAACAATTTGAAATGTAAACTTTAAATATGTATTAAAATAAAACAAACTATATATAGATATATAATACCAGTCATGTATTTATTGAAACTTGTTTTTAAAAAACAATGAGGACTGTCTAATGTTGCATGTTCAAATTTTGAGTGTATTTATTCTATGTTATGACGATTTTGGGTTAGGTGACGTAAGCAGTGACGTAATTTTTGTTACAGACAAAAACCGGAAGCAAATCTCCATTATTAATTGATAAGAATCAGTTCTAAGGTGAATCGATAGTGAACTTTAAATTATCCCATCATACAGGTGAAAAGAAACGTCAAGAAAATTTTGTACAACCGGAGGGTTGGTTGGTTGGTAAAGAGTTAATGGCTATCATCATAGGAAACGGTCTTAGATCATCTGAGTTCAAATCATGGAGAGGTTTTTTTGCATTTCTCTTGTGGTGTTTAATTCATTATAATTGAGCAGAAGGGCCCAGATTACAATAAAAATAGGACTTTAGCCGTATGGGAAATTTGGTAGGCAAATATGTTTAAGTCTTTACCTACTTAAACCGCTCACAGTAGCTCTCCCATCACTGTAAACATACCTTAAACCACTAGTTCATTAATTGAACAGAAGGACTCAGATTGCAACAATAATAGGACTTTATTTGTGATATATCCGGGTTAAGGGATATATTATGAAGTTGGTATTTGGTATATTATCGCAGTAGTAGCTGGTACGTCGAATAGCTGTACGTCTTCCGAGCAGTCGTAGTGGTAGTCTGGCGAGTAAATTTAGGCTGGTAGGCTTAGGCGTTTTTACCACCACAGTGTCGAACATTTATAGTTGACACTGTCCAATCAGATTATAGTGAGATGTTACCAAGGTATTTGCATATTCATTTAATCAATTTGAAAAGAAAGATTTCTGAAGTGAATAGATAGTGAACTTTGAAATATTTCATCATACAGGTAAAAAAATACCAAGTTTCGAGGTTCTTATTCTGAGGAGTGTGGGGTACCACATTTGCCATTATTCCCAGAGAGCGACAATTCTTCCAAGCGGTAGTTGTATCAGTGTTACTCTATGGCTGCACCACATGGACCCTAACGAAACGTTTAATTATAGAATAAGCTAGATGGGAGCTGCACAAGAATTCTGCACATGATATTAAAAAAATAAAAAAAATAACATTAAAATAGGATAATTCCCTGATTTTTGGTATATTTTTTCAAGGAGGGGGGGTAAATTTGTATTGTAAAAACACGGATTTTTCGACAAATTGGGTATACCTAACATAGACAGAATGAGAGAAGGTACGAGGGAGGGGAAGGGATATATAATGTGTAGGGAGGGGGAAGCGGCACAGCGAGAGTGAAAAGGAGGGGGAATCATGAGGGAAGTAGTAGGAGGGAGGTCGTGGTATAGGGAGAGTAGGAGGAAGGGCGAAAGAACGAGATTTGAGATAAAAGTAGTAAATGAATTAATGAAGGGAAAGTAATTCGTAAGGAATCTGATATGTCGAAAAGTTGAAATTCGGATGAGATAAGCGAAATGAAACGTTGTTGGGGGTGGGGGAATTATCAGTTGGTAAAATCGGAATGTTTAGGGTGAGAGAGAGAGAGAGAGAGAGAGAGAGAGAGAGAGAGAGAGAGAGAGAAAAGAGGGGAGAGTGTGTGTGAGAGAGAGAGAAATAGTGAAGAGTGTGTGAGCGATTGAGAGAGAGAGAGAAAGAAAGAGAAAAGAGAAAGAAGAGAGAGAGTGAAAGAGAGAGAGAAAGGAGTAGAGTGTGGTGAGAGAGTGTGAGAGAGAATGAGAGAAATAGAGAGAGGGTGAAAGAGAGAGGAGAGAGAGAGAGAAGAGAAGAGTAAGAGAGAGAAATGAGGGAGAGTGTGTGAGAGAGTGAGAGAAATGAGAGAGAGAGAGAGAGAGAGAGTAGAGAGAGAAAGAAAGAGAGAGAGAGTGACTAGTGTGAGAGAGAGAGAAAGAAAGAAAGAAAGAGAGAGAGTGAAAGAGAGAGAAAGAGAAAGAGAGGGAAGTGTGGGGAGTGTGGTGAGAGAGTGTGAGAGAGAGAAGAGAGAGAGAGAGTGAGAGAAAGTGAGAGAGAGAAAGAGATAGAGACAGAGAGTGAGAGAGAGACGAGAGAGAAAGAGAAGAGGGAAAGAAGAGGGTGAGAGTAAGTGTGTGTGTGTGCGTATGTGTGTGTTGTGTGTGAGTGAGAGAGAGAAGAGAGAGAGAGAGAGAGAGAGAGAGGAGAGAGAGAGAGAGAGAGAGAGTGTGTGTGTGTGAGAGAGAGACAGAGACAGAGAGAAGAGAAGACAGAAGGAAACCTTAAAATAGCGGAATATAAATATAATTTTAAAAAAAATATCATCTATCTATTAATAGTTGCGTTCCTTAATTCTATAATTGTTATTTTACAACACCTTTTGGTAAAAAATGAGACCGTCCAAATCGTCCAAGATGAAATGTAAGAATGTTAAATCCTCATTTATCTGGTGTTGCTTATCCGTCGAATTTTTATTTATTATCAGTGTCGTCACCTCAGCTAAATAATTGACCATTTAGTTTTTATTATAAAGAAAGAAAGGGGAGAAAAAGGACATGCTACACAGATAAAATATAATAAGAGAGAATGAAAAAAAAAAGAAAAAGAAAGATAGTAGGGTAAAGATAGAGAGAGGGGATGAGTGCACAGAAACAGTAATATATATATATATATATATATATATATATATATATATATATATAATATATATCCCAGACTTTCCAAATCGATTAATCCATCTATCTATGTTCTTTTTTTTCTTTAAATTTTGCGCCTTTAAACAAGATCGCCTTTTTGCAGCCACCTTCTGATGGCTAGTTAGTCCAATTCTAGACTTCCAGATGCGGTCACACACATTGCAAGGGAAATTCCCATCTGCATTTGGTTGTTCATGACGACGAAAACATCGCCGCTTTGCAGCCTTGTTAATCTTGATATTGAGCTGCTCAGCTCCAGTGAGGCACGCATCTCCCCAACTCATTCTGTTGAAGATCATATCTTCCAGTCTTGAAGGTCTGATGGTGCATTTCTTCAGCGTTGACGTCATATGGTCTTGAACCAGTTTTGGGTGGTCCCCTGTCCACCCCGTGTCATCTACGACTTCACTATAAAGTAGATTATGGCGAAAGGTATAACCCAACCATTGCAGTTGGCGTTGCGATAGGATGGTCTCAATTGGGTCAATGCGTGCTCTGCTTCGAATTTCTGACTGGGGGATTTTGTGTCACCACTTTACACCCAGGATGTGTTGGAGGCAGTTGAATTAGAATGCCTACATTTTCTACCTAGGATATCAAGGAATACAACAGATTTTCTACTACTGAGACTACACTCTTGTCTATCATTGGATTTACCTGTAGGAAACCTAGATGTCTAAAATGGTGATCAGAATTGTGATGAATATGATGCAAGGTAATTTAATGTAGGCACTACACTTGTCATCTAGTTCCCTTGGCACTTGTCTTTTGTCATACCAGAGACATTAGATAAAGTCTTGGTTAAATTTAAGAGTCTGTGGTTCAAAAGTTAACTGACCTGAAAAAAATGAATGATATAATATCAACTGGTAGATTTTGCAATCCCAGCAAATCACAGGGTGAAGATGAAAGAAAACGAAAAGATAAACAAATACCTGGACCTTGCTAGAGAATTGAAAAAAAAAACTGTGGAATATGAAGGTGAAAGTAGGCCGTCCCCGTTATAAGATACTCTGGATCATTTTAGAAATGGACAAAAGAAGAACACAGACATATCGTCCTAAGGACTAGGAAATTAATGACAATGCTCAAGGCTCTACACCCTAGAGATGATAGAGATATGCTAATATATCAAGAAAAGAAGGTTGAAACGTCTTGCCAACATAGAGGACTGTGTAGAGGCCACAATGCAAAGGAATCGAAAAATACACAAAAAGAGCAAAGAAAGACTATTTATGGTAGCCAACAACAGCAGATGTGATATATGGACAAACAGAAAAATAACGAAAATTAAGGTGGGAAAAAACAATTATATGGACACTTCAAACGATAAGTCGGAGAGGTTGTACATGAAAAGACTTGGACACTACCAATAGGAGACTTCATCATCATCATGTCGCGCAGGCAGCACGGATATCCATGACAATCTCTCGCCAACATTCCCTATCATTCATCGCCCCAGGGAGTTCTTCCTCTCTGCAGCCAGCATCTTTACATAGCTGGTCAATATAGGTCCTTGCTGGGCGGCCCACACTGGCATGTCCGTGTGCTGGCTACCACAGGAGAACATCGCTTATGAGTTCGTCCTTGCTTCTCCAGCAGTGCCCCGCATGCCTAGTCTGTCTCACTCGGATGATCTGTGAGATAGGGGGCAGGTGACCATACAGCTGCTCCCTTTTGGGTGCTGTCTCCACGACTTGTTCAATACTGCTCGCAGCATTCTTGTGCAGCTCCCATCTAGCTTATTCCCGAGGCGCCTCGTTAGGGTCCAGGTGGTGCAGCCATACAGCAGTACTGATATGACTACAGCCTGGAAGAGATGTCGCTTTAGCTTGTCAGTGAGATCAGATTTCCATATGACAGATAATTGTTCGTGGCCATCCACGCCTTTCCTATTCGTGTGTTAACATCGCTATCTTGGATGAGATATTACTCCCTAGGTATGTGAATTGTTCCACTGGCTTAAGGGGCTTACCGTCTAATGTGGAGATGTCTCCTTTCTTTTTAAAGCTCATGAACTCCGTTTTATCAGAGTTCACATGCAGGCCGATGCTTCTTGCTGCCTCCTCCAGGCTTAAACGCCTCAAATAGCGTCCAGAATCGTAACAAACGATACACTTTGTTAATTATAACTTTTCTAACAGTTATTTCACTGCCGCGCCGTTAAATACAATGTGAGGAAAGTTTTTAATTTTCCTTACTGTGTTTTAAGGATGAACTTAAATACACTTTTAAGGTCATGAACTTCTCTTCTATTCTCCTTTGAACAAAACACCATCGCCGGAAATAGATGGCCGGACAAAGATGCTGCAAAGGAATAATTCAATTTTGAAAAGTCTCTCATTGATCATCGAAGAGAAAATGAAGTTGAATTTGAAAACAAGTTCAAATGTACTCCCCTGTGTGACGCCCAACTGTGTGCACTCCCCTCCCGTGCTCCCCAACCGGTGCTCCCCTCGTGACACTAATTGTGAACTGATTTGTAAGTGACTAACAGAATTAAAAGCCAATATAAGACATATAATTGAACTATTCGACCCTCATAGGTCGTTATCAATAATGGGCATCATATATATATATATATAATATATATATATATATATATATATATATCAAACCGTCATCCCGTTATATTTTATTTCAACCAGAAACTTAAAAAAGAAAAAGAAAAAGAAAGAAAATTATTTGAGTTCTAGCCTCATCCGACGGGTTTTACAAAATACAGGGATATCCTTGTATTTTTAAAACCCGTCTGATGAGGCTAGAACTCAAAAATTCTTTTTCAAGTTTCTGGTTGTAATAAACTATAACGGAATGACGGTTTGTTAAGTTTTTCTTTCTTTGAAAGTTAAATGTTGCTCTGTATATAATTTGATCAATTGATTATTATACATTGAGCTCTCTTTAGGGATTTATAAAAATCCTTGTATGAATATGTATATTGGCACCTACAAAAGCATACAGTATGGTTGTGCCGTGAGATTTCGAAGATTCCAAATAGAATCATCTCTTACAACCAGTCATTGGGATTACCTTTCATTCATATATATATATATATATATATATATATATATATATATATATATATATTCAAATAAATTTGGTTAAACATAATAGAATCGGTTTGGTGGTTAGTTTTGAAGTCTATCACAATGCAAGTGTAAAGAAAAAATAAGGTAACTTTGGTGTTGTTTGTTAACCTGGAATTTTTTTATTTTTATAAAAATTCTTAATATTTCGAGATAAAAATCTCATCTACACAAGATCACCGAAACTGAAGTTGTTGCTAGTGGTTGTCCCTTTTGGTTTGTGCCATGTCTTCCAAACTCTGTTTGTGTGTGTGTGTGTGTGGGGGGGGGGTTATATGTGTGCTTATGTGATTGTGTGCCTGTTCAACAGTGTCTGATTAAAATTCCCGGTAAGGCTAAAAAAAAAAAAAATTACCGGTTAACAAACAACACGTTAGTTATTTTATTTTTCTATACACTAGCATTGTGATAGCCTTCAGAACCAACCAATATAAACAAAATGCTTCAAAGCAAATTAGAATAGAATCGGTTTGTCTTCAATCTTAAAAAAAAAAAAATTCTGTAAAATTTTCTAACAATTTCTTAATATTATCATTTTGAAATACGTTAATCAGTTATCAGAAAAAATTATAATTTGTAAACCAAGTACTTTCGGTTCTTTTCCGCACCATTATCAAGGCTGTTTATATTTGTCTAAACTATCATTATCAAGACTGTATATTGTATAACGAAACTATTGTTTCGATATGGAAAAATAAATATTCCATACTTTTTACCCAAGCGATTTCAACCATTTCTCTGGTCGTCCTCAGGGGATTGTTTGTTGTGGTGTTTGGTCCAAGAGTTTTTTTTCGTTTGGATTTTTTGTGTGGTTTATTCGTAAAAACCAACCAACCAACCAACCAACCAACCAACCAACCAACCAAGTTTTGACTGGTTCTCTACTGAAAGTTGCAAGTGTCTTTTGCATTCAACATCTTAAAATGAAAAATATATTCAAGACACGAAAAGTGCAGGGCCATGTTGTCAACGGCACAGACTTTTTTGAGGCAGTATTTCAGGTTTTGTGGAGGCAATGAAGTTTATAATGTGTTTCCATTGCATCAAGAAAAGTAGGAACATTCAAGATGGCCGCAAGTAAGTTACAATGCGCAGTTCTGTATCTTTTTAATAAGAAAAGAAGAAATGGCGACGTTGGTGTCCATCCCAGGAGACATTATGAATATTATTTTTTAATATCTTTTTAGAAAGAAAAAATGGCGAATTGTATCCCGCTTATCAGTGGATATAATCACAGTAAAGATTTGTGTAGTAAATAATATACACCAGCTTATTTACAGACACAGGGTCTGCATATTTTAAAAATTTAACATTTCTGTCCAAAGAAGCTCATTTGTATTTACCCAACCCCTCCGAACGACCAAGATGTGACACAAGGTCAATTTTCAAGCAGAGTTTAACAGGTTTGAATTCAGAGTTTTCTTTCTCCTACACATCACACATACACACACATACACATACACACTCCTACACACACATTTATATATTTTTTACCAACCTCTCCGTACGAACAGGATGTGACACAAGCTCAATTTCTTAGGTGGAGTTTAACATGTTTGAATTCAGTTCTCATTCTGCTAGACTGGTTACCTAGCCAAGTTTAAAGAGCCCAGTCTTCCCTACTATTTACTCGATATGTAGCAAATAGCATCATCATTCATCATTGGCAATTTAGTCTCGAAAGACTATGATAAAAGTTTTTGTGTGCCCCTGAAGTTGCAGCGCCTCCTGTGACTATGAAGTCCTATGTTTGAGAAACATTCTTGACCACAGATTTTGCATTAGTAAGTTGTCCCTGTAGATGATGATGTTCCGATGCTTTGTTGCCGTTGCTTTCTTATGGACCTCTTAGCTTCATGATGTTGTATCAGGGTGACTTCTGATATTTTTGCAGACATCCTTGAATCGCAGTAGGGGGCGACCAATCTGTCTTTTACCAGATGTTAGCTCTCCATACAGGATGTCTTTCGGGATTCGTCCATCATCCATCCGACGTACATGACCCAACCATCGGAGACGACGTTGTCTCAGTAGAGAGTACAGGCTTGGGAGTTGAGCTCTCTCTAGGACTGCTATGTTAGTGATCCTGTCCCTCCAGGTGATGCCCAGTACACGTCTAAGGCAGCGAAAGTAGAAGGTATTTAGCCGCCGCTCTTGGTGGGAGTATAAGGTCCATGTTTCACCATACGTGAGGGTGCTGATAACACATGCCCTATACAATTGTACTTTTGTACGGATAGTGAGCTTGCTGTTGTCCCACACTCTTGTTGTGAGCTTCCCAAAAGTTGAGACAGCTTTTCCGAAAATAGCAATATTTTGCAAATATCACTATCATGATTATAACTCTCGTTCAAGGCTGATATCAAACGATCCTTTAGGAACTGGTTTCATGATATTGAAGCTAATATCAATTTTAATTGACTTAATTGAATCGTCTCTTTTATGTATGCACAAATTTAATCAAAACTTTTATGTATTCACAACGTATCAGAATCTTACCCCGTCAGTTCTTGGTGGGCAATATGGATAGTTAGACATTCCTGTTGGCCTTTCGACAAATATTCGTTCATTAGAATGCGTAGCGTTGTAGCTTAGTGTTGCATAGTGAGGTTTTCACAGTACCAAATCGATATAATGTTGTATACCCTTTTCTTCTGGCCGGATTTGGTTCTATCTTTTAACATCTTGCGTCTGGAGTTGTCATGGGGACTTCGGTCTGGTCTTCTATTGGGGATTTCTCTTTATCAGAAGCCCTGTGTCATTGTTAGTTTTTAGGTAATAAACACAAGACTTCGATGTTACTTTATTTATAAATCCCCAAACCAGACGTCTGCGCAGATCCTTACATCTTGCTAGCTCGGCTTCTAACTCCCAACTGACTGACTGAGTTGCTTACTCCTTAAACCGGAACAGGGTCTTCTATGCCTTCCGGTTCTCACGATTTATCCCTGGAAGGCAATGTGAGATTGAGGTCAAGCGCCGTCACTCACTCTCAAGGCCATCAGCTGCACCAATCGCCATTATGATTTCTACACTACCTTATAAAAGTATTAGGGATCTAATAACTATGTAACATTAGATTATCAGCTGGTTGGTTTGCAGATGAAGCTTCTTAGATGATCACTTGATGTTGGATACAGAATGAAACAGAATGGCCGAAATTATTTATTTGGAGGAGTATGAGTTAGATTCATATCTTTTCCAAGTGTTTTAGCGCTATGTAATGTGCAAACAGCCTAATCCATGATTTGAACACGGCTCAACGAGTCCATTTCATACGACTCTAACTATTACACTACGCGCCTCCCTAAAAAGCTAATAGACATTTACCAAACCCCTCTACAAGAGCAGGATGTGACACAGGGTCAATTTTAAAGCGGAGTGTATCAGGTTTGAATTCAGAGTTTTCCTTCCCCTACACCGGTTGCCATACCAGGGTTAAAATTTCCAGTCTATCCTACTATTTACCCATAGCTGGCGGCAAGTGGTGTGCCAACGTCGTGATCCAGGGGTGGGGGGCAAGAATTTAGTTCGGCTCTCCCTCCAGTGGCCAATAAATACTGATAAAGATTTCTCAAAGCTTCACCAACCCCCTCCCCCACGTTTAAATTCTCCGCACCCAGGAGTATAGTGGCAAAAGTTTCGCAATATATTTTTGACAGAGAACACGAGGTGAGTGGCCTGTCGTATTCTCGAAGGAAGCGGGCTAGGCTTTACCTGGCGTGTGGAATCGAACCCGCGTCCTTCGGAATGCGAACGGGCGACACATTGGCACTGAATTCAAGATACTACTGTCCCGGATGTAAGCGCCAGGTGCTCGGATGATGGCTACAAGGACTCCGGCGGCCGGGATTGGCTCGGGTATCTCGTGCATGGGGTGCAGACACCCGGATGTTGAAGGAAAAACTTGTATACGTAGAAGTGGGGTGACGACAGTAGGCAGTTGCGATTTTTCAGCTACTGAAGATATTTGAGTTGGTGATTTTACGACGACGACGGATTTTTTGTGCTATAGATTTTGTGGCGGCAACGACATTGTTGACCCCCCCCCCTCTCTTCAACAAGTCGAATTTATTTTTCCACTCTATTTTCTTTTCTTTTTCATTCTAGAATATTTTAACTAGCAAAACCTGTGGATATACCCCAGTATGATAATTTATTTATTACAACGTTTGATATGTTTATTTAAGAACTATTGCGATATACTTCAATATGTAATAAGTATGATAATCTTGATTTAACTCTCGGTCACTCTTTTTTTCCCTTTCTTTCCTTCTTTTCATGATTTCATTATGTTCGATTGAAAGAGATTAGCGTTATCACTTCCGAGTACTCACATCCTCTTTCACAAATGAGATAGTCCAAATCATCCCAGCTGAAATGCAAAAATGTACACCCTGATTATCTGGTGGTGCTTATCCGCCTAATTCTTATTTCTTATGAGTGTCATCACCTCAGCTAAATAATGGAACATTCAGTTTTTATTATAAAGAAAGGGAAGAAAAAGGACATGCAATATATATAATATATATATATATATATATATATATATATATATATATATATATAAGTCGGGGTAGTCTAATATCGGTATCAGCCAGACAGCGAAGGAGTCTATCTCCTTTTTACTAGTGACATTTACTAGACCAAGGATATTGTTTTTGCCTCTGAGGTGAAGCGCCACATCTACCATCAGCTCCTTACTTTACAGCACAGATCCCTGTACTTCTTATACGCGAGTTGGCGAGGGCCGTTATCCAACCAGGAACCTTGCGATTCCTAGGCAAGTGCTCTACTGACTAAACCGTCCCTTATATATATATATATATATATATATATATATATATATCGTTGCGTATGCTTCTAAATTATTTAGTTAAGAATTAATGGAAAAATGAATGAATGGAATAAAAGAATGAATGAAATGAATGGATTAAATGAAAAAAATATTTTCCAAAGGACCTCTCTTAAAGGAAAACATTTTTTTAGAGAGGTCCCTAATGGAAAAGCCTTCTTCATTTTCACTGGACTCTTTATAGAAGCATTAAATTAACTAGCAAATATATGCACCCTCCTGGTGCAAGTATTTAAGTTTTAATGTAATAAAATATTTTATTAAATTAGAAAGGCTAATGAAACTAAATAAGAATACAGATAAAAAGATTTGAAACAGAAGGAGTATAATAAAAGATTTGAAACAGAGGGAGTATAATAAAAAAATGGAACAACTGAAACTTACTCTTCCATCACTCTCGTCTTTCATTGTTATTTTTTCTAATTAAGTATTTAGTTATAAGAGGAAGTAAAGAATAAAATGTCAGTTATTTTATCTTGTTAATGGATTTCATTTAAGATTCATTGAAGAGATTTTTGCTTATATTCATTAAAATAAAACCAAACAGTTAGAAATCAATAATACTAAGCACATATTTATCAAATTCGATTTTTTAATATTAATATGCAAATTAGCCTTCCCTACACACTGTAAACCGCTATTTTGTTGTATATATAAATATAATTGCATGTTGTCACTATGTAGACATAGTTAACAGTATTAATAATGTAAGACAATTTTATTAATAATTGAGGTTTAGATAAAAATAAAATCATGGAGAATGTGATGTCAATAACTAAGAGAATTGTGACTTGAGTAGGAATATAGTTTCGGTTACAGACAGAAAAACACACAATCTCCATTATAATAAGATATAATTATTATATAACATATTGGAGTGGATAAAATAGGTGTCTTACCTTTGTGAGGTTCTCTTTAGAAATGAGTCCAGTAAGAATGAAGAAGGCTTTCCATTTGGGAGCTCTCTTAAAAAATTGTTTTCTTTTGAGAGAGGTCCTTTGGAAAAGATTTTTTAAATTTCTTCTGTTTATTTCATTCATTTTTTTTATTCCGTTCATTCATGCATTTTTTCCATTAATTCTTATATATATATAAGAAATATTCCTCACGACACAAGAGTTTTATTTTTAAAAAACCTGTCGCATATTGAGAGCTCAATGTGTGCTCTTATTGTTAGAGTCACAGAGCAAATATATAAGTAAAGAAATAACAAAAGACTTAGAGATTGAGCGTTATAGAACGTTGAAAAAAAAAGTTTTTTTTTCTCAGATTTCAAATGTTAAACCGAGTGATAAACATGGACTATCACTCGCTTTTCTCGTTATTTTGTGATAAAATATTTTATCACCTTCCATATACCAACAGATTCCCTGAAGATGATCTAAATAATAGATTGAAACACTGCAGCGTCGGCCAATAAACTTACCACTCAACTCATTTAAACCTGTGTTTTTTCAATTTTTCTTAATATATATATATATATATATATATATATATATATATATATATATATATATATAAGAAAGAAAGAAAGAAAGAAAGAAAGAAAGAGAGTAGGGGAAAGATAATATCGGTAGTTCGTTAATTCTTTCATGAACATCAACTTAAAGTTTCCGGACTCGAGTTTCATAAGAAGCACTGCATATAAAAAAAACATTCTTTTTTTTTATTCTCTTACTGTTAATGCTTCGACAAGTTTACTTACTCTGCGGCCTTCTTCAGTCGTACATTCAAATCAGTAATCTTACCAAGTTTTTATTTTATCCAAGTGGATCTGGTACCTTGCATAATCTGAAAATCAAACCCGCAACAGGAATTTGCTTATCTTTTAAGCCAATTGGGGTCACTGTAATCTTTTATCAAGGTGGTCTTTTCTTCAATGTCATTGAGTGGGTTTATGTACAAGCGAACCGACGTACACAAGTGCCAGCAAGTGTGAATGAGCACTAACCAACTTAGTAAATAGGTTATCATATATATATATATATATATATATATATATATATACATATATATATATATATATATATATATATATATATATATATATAACCACACACACACAGAGAATTTGGAAGACCCGAGACAGAATAAATTGAGCAACTGCTAAGACCACTTCAGTTCGAGTATTCTTCTGATGATGGGATTTTTCATCCCGAAATATTAAGAATAAAGTGACAGGTTAACAAACAACATCATAGTTACCTTCTTTTTTTCTTTGCATTGTGACAGCCTTCAAAACCAATGAACAAACCAAATATATATATATATTTTATAATATATATATAAATATATAAATATATGTTATAGTGTGTACAGAAATAACCTACTCGAGTTTCACCATAAGGATCTTCAGGGTTAAATCCACTGAATTAATCAAAATATTGATTAATTACTGTTAATTGCGGGAGTTCATTTTGTAATAATGACCGTTGAAAACTGTTTCGCAATCAGTGAATGCTGCTGCGTCATTTTGAAAAGTTGAATGACAAACGCGATTGATGTGTCGTAAATGTAGTTGTTAATATGGAATTATCTAAAAATATATATTTAAAAAAAAATCAAACTTAAACATTTTTAAAAACCCATTTTAGATTTTATTTTTCATAATTTCCACTTCCGTTTATGCCTGCATTTTCTGATCTTTGATTAAAAAGTTCTCCGGTGTTGGTATAGCATGCTACCGATAAGTCTTTTTTTTTACACACACCACACACACACACACACACACACACACATGTATATATATATATATATATATATATATATATTCAATAGTAATGGTATTATGGATGATTTGGACTCATAACTTAAAGTTTCATGGTTATGCAATCCTCAGATGAGTCAAATGGTTTTTAAGATCTCAACCATTTGACTCATCTGAGGATTGCATAACCATGAAACTTAAAGTTATGAGTCCAAATCATCCATAATACCATTACTATTGATTATAAATCTGCTCTGCTTTATTAGCATTGAGCACCTTTTTATGCCAATACTTTTCTCATTTATTCTCTATTCATTAATATATATATATATATATATATATATATATATATATATATTATATTCTATGGTTTCCGAAATTACTTTTATTCAAAGATGGTTTAACCTTCTCTAAAATGCAAGAAATGTATTACGTATATAGGTATTTATCTTGCCCATTTGACACGGGTAGGATGTGACACAAGGTTACAGGGATCGAACTCGCTATTCAGTAATAATGGATCTGTGAAACGAGCTTGCTAACCACCACAACACGATGTAATATCAAACAAAACATCTTCGGTATAAAATAACCCAACAAGGATTGATAGGCTCTAAAAACTAACTAGCCAACCACTCAGTGTAAAAAATACTCAAATGTAATAGAATGCTTAAAGTGTAGAGTGACATTTCATCGCTATTACTCCCAGGTCAACTCTGACCCAAAGTGATTGTATCTGTTAGGGACTCATCTATGGATAAATAGATCAAAATATGAGTGTTAAAATCTGTGTGCAAAATTGAGTTTAAAAAGAATTTTAAATATCCTCAAGAATGAATAAAACAGAAACAATAAAACAAAACGTCTTCGGCATAAAATAGCCCCACAAGGGTTGACATGCCATAAATTCCAATCAACTAACCAGTGTACGAAAATACAGATGAAATGCTCAAACTTGAAAAAAGGTTAAAACTAACAAATTGTTTTAGGTGACTCACCTATGACACGAACATGGACTTACCCAAAGGGTACATATGTGGCAGAGTAAAACTACTCAGTCGAGTAGTTCTAGAAACACCTGTCCTTCGGGACGGGTGTCTGGTGAACTGCTAAATTAATAGCGTCGATCCCAGATGCTTGCCTCATTGCACTTAGAGGCTAAGCTCGGATCGACGCAATTTTTCTCCTACCACCCCACGAGTCTCGGCTTGTGGGTGGTGCCCACATAAAACGGCCTTGTGCCATATCGTGTACATGGGGTACATGTAAATACCAGTAGTTCTAGAAACACCTGTCCTTCGGGACGGGTGTCCAGTGAACTGCTAAATTAATAGCGTCGATCCCAGATGCTTGCCTCATTGCACTTAGAGGCTAAGCTCGGATCGACGCAATTTTTCTCCTACCACCCCATGAGTCTCGGCTTGTGGGTGGTGCCCACATAAAACGGCCTTGTGCCATATCGTATACACGTGGGGTATATGTAAATACCAGTAGTTCTAGAAACACCTGTCCTTCGGGACGGGTGTCCAGTGAACTGCTAAATTAATAGCGTCGATCCCAGATGCCTACCTCATTGCACTTAAAGAGGCATGGCTGGGATTGACGCAATTTTTCTCCTACCACCCCATGAGTCTCGGCTTGTGGGTGGTGCCCACATAAAACGGCCTTGTGCCATATCGTGTGAAAGTGGGACACATGTAAATAGGAGTAGTTCTAGAAACAGTCTTCGTGTATGCTGAACAAGGAAACCCTTCCATTGTATGTGATATGTATTGCTGAATACAATCTGTTCTCTACATTTTTATACCTGTGTTGAGTTACTATTTATTGACCCTTTAATAGGTCATAACACAAATAATGGAAGAGAAATTATAAACTTTAACTGTATTAATTTCACCTAAAATCCAACCAACCAACCAACCAACCAATCCTATTCTTTGTTTCTCTAAACGATTCGAGTAAATAGAAAGAGAAATATTTGGCCAGTGAGTTTTTAAGGAATTAAAAACAGCTAGAAAATGCCAAGGTCGTTAATGAATAAGCCAGTAAGTGTGATTAAAAAACGATAGCTTCTTATCAAAGACAGCACGCCAGTTACAGTCGACAGATGTCGGGAGATGGGCAAAACATTTAAAGTGCATTTTTATTGTTGTTGTTGTTGAATATCGGTTCATTTGGTCTGACGCCGGGATCAGTGTTTTCGGAAGTCAATATTTGGATTATACCAACTCGCACGAAAATGCGCACTCCGGGCGTAAGTAGGTATTTGAGTTTGAGTTTTGTTTAACGGCATATCAACCTCTGTGGGTCATTTAATGCCAAAAAGGTTATTTTGGATTTCAGACTTTAAAATAGTGGTTCTATGGAGATAATTGGTTATGTTCTGTTATATTTTGTTGAAAAGGTTGCTTTTTTTAATAAAATTTAAAATGTTTTCAGGGTTTGTATTCTTGAAGATGTCTTTCAGGTTTCTAGCTTGATAGTAATTGGCGTGGATATGTTTAAGTCTGTTACAATTTAGAAGGATATGCTTGGTTGTAAGTTGTACTTTGCATGTTGGGCACACTGGGGCACCCTCCCCTTTTAACAGGTACGAATGGGTAATGTGGGTGTGCCCAATACGCAATCTGGCGAGTATTACTTCTTCTCTTCTAATACTTCTGTGGCCCGTCGGCCACTCTCCAATAGCTTCTTGTATTTCATGGAGCTTGTTTTGAGTCAGATTGTCCCATGATTTCTGCCATTTGTCTAATATAAATTTGTTTATGGTTGGTTTCAGATCTGTATATGGGATTTTAGATTTGCTCATATGTGTCTGAAGTGCCTTTCTTGCGGCTTTGTCTGCCTTTTCATTTCCTTGGATACCAATGTGACAAGTAGGTATTACTACTCATGAGGGTGTGACACAAGGACATTTTTATGTGGACCCACCCATGAGCCGAGACTCATGGGTGGTAGGTTAAAAAATGCGTTGATCTCGTCGGCATTCTCCCCTGGTTTGGCTTCACTTGAATAATAGCACAACGAGAATACAAGGCTTTGCATGACTGGGTTGGAAACTTTCTTGTCCAACCTAGGGTGCCTTCAAGGAACTTCAAACCGAACCCTTCAATCCACCGGGGTAGATTGTTTTCATTCTGTTAACCATGACCGGATATAAGCATAAAGTCTTCTATGATATTATCATCCTTGGTATGGATTGAACCTGCAACGTACAGATGATTGTCATTTAGAACTGTATTAACTCCCCCTTATATCCGTTGCGCTATGTTTCCAACGTCCAAAACGTTGTGCATATAACAATAAAGATGAGAACAATAGACCGAAAAATCCAAATAATCCAAGTCTCATCTCAACAATTCAGACAAATCTTTATTGGACACATAGCCTATTGGATAAAGGAGTTAGGTTAAGACAGTTCTAAGTGACAGTTATCTCTAGACTGTAGGTTCAATCCTGGTCGAGGGCAGCAGTAACATAGAATAATAATTAACACAGCTAAACACCTGTACCCCAACTATGGTTAGCGGAATGAGAACAGATACACCCGTGGACTGAATAAAGGGTTGGGTTCAAAATTCCGTGATGGCTCCCGATTACGACAAGAAGGTTCTCGAGTTCGAAAAGAAGGTTCCCGAGTCCGAGAAAGTTCCTTGGTCGGACAAGAAATCCCCGAAGAAGGCCAGAGGGCACATCGGCCGAAACGTTGTACAGATAACAATGAAGATGAGGAAATAGTCCGAATAATCCAAATAATACTAAATCTTTATGACTGGTTAATAATATATTTTAAAAAGCTTACCTGATAATTTTACGAATGGAACCGCATTTGCGTTTTCTGAAACGATTGCAATAATTCTTCCTTTTCTCGGATGAAAAATGTAGGATTATTAATTTACAGCAGGGAAAATGGTCATTACAAATAAGAAAGGGACAAGTAACCCCTGTTCTTGGGGTAGTGATGACCCTTTAGTTCCAGTGGTCAATTTAGTGTTACTGTTTTTTTCCGGATTGAAAATATAGCGTTGTTAAATTATAGCAGGAATAACGATCACTGCAAATCAGAAAATGGACAAGTAGGTATTTACCAAAACCGTTCGTCACAGGTAAGGTGTGACACAAGGTCGTAAGTAATGAGCGTCCGAAATGGACAAGGAATGGTTCAGTTCAAATAGTCAATTAAGTGTCTTTCTTTTTCCTCTACACCAAAAATTTAAAGTGGTCTCATTATGTCCATCTTTCTAGCTGGTATGCATACCAACTTCCAGTCAAAACCAGCTCGTAATGTATATATACATACATACATATATATCATATATATATGTATGTGTGTGTGTGTGTGTATGTGTGTGTGAGTGTGTATGTATATATATATATATATGTATATTAAAAGTAAAGCCAACGATGTCGCCTAATGTCGGTATCAGTCAAACAGCGAGGGAGTCAATCCCCTTTTCACTAACGTTAGATCAAGGAGATTGTTTTTGCATCTGACATGAAGCGTTGCATCTACCATCAGCTTCTCAATTTACTCTACATATCCATGTGCTACTCATACGCTGAGTTGGCGAGGGCCGGTAACTTCTGTCCGGTATTCAGAGGTCTGTATTTTTGTTTTTAATTTCATTTTTTTTTTCCACCGTTATCCTTTTTTGATATTTGTATCCCTTTAAGTACGTATTTCAAATGCCGATTTTCAAGGCTGGCTGTTTGTTTTTCACACCGCACTAAAAATGCCAAACTAATGGAATCTTACCAAAATCGTTAATATAGATTTGCAAATATCTACCTGCACCGGGCATTGTTCTGCGACTAACGAGTTGATTCGTGCCCCATGTACATGAAACTTTGCCAAAAGATGATTATCTCTGATGGAATAAACAATCTATAAATAGGTCAAGATGGCGTCCAACACTCACTGTCCAAGCCCCCAGCACCCTCCCCCTATTCAAGCACTTGTAAATCAAGTCATCCAGCTAATTAATTGTCAGTGTTTGCTTAAAGGAACGGACCCCTTCATTTTTTTTTCGTAAGTGAGGTCTGGTTCCCTTGGTAACTAAGAAGCAAATGCGTCATAGATTGTAATAGATGTTAAATCACACTTTGCAAATAACACGTACGCACAAGTTTTTTTTTTCTCTCCTCTCCACTTAAGTGATATTATTTAAAAGTACTAAGCATGACAATTATGGCGTGGATATTTTTAATAGATTATTGTGATCTCATCGAACATAACAATATTATCCCATTCAAGTGTCTCCTGTCCATTGAATACGATCAGATATAGAACCAAGCTTAAAATACATATTACGAAATGACTTCAGCCCTATCATTGGGGACTTTTGAATACAACTAGAAGCAGCTACCCAACATCGCCTGGGTAGAAAGAGGGGCTAAAAAGCCTGGTGTATTGATTAGTTTATTTCTGAGATTTACAAATTCTGGACATTTTTAAGAAGAATTTCAATGCTATTTATATGTATATTTCAATTTTAAATATCTTTGAATATAAATCAAATCTTCATAATTTTTGCTCAAAAAGCAAGAACCGGTGATATTTAATGTGTATATATATTTACTTTGTCGTTAATTGTTTTATTTTCGTAGTTTCATCTGGACATACATACACACAAAAAAATGGAATCTTTCGTCGATTTTCGACGCATGAGTGTTCATTCGGTGAACTACCAACACAGTGATTTGTTTATAGTGGTGAAGGCTTTTGTTGGACCATTCCGCACTTTTTGTACAGTAGATAGGAAAGAATTGGTGCATCAAGGAATGCCACGAACCCAATCAACGACTGACCTCAGGAATTTTGAATTCAAAGTTATCCCTCTCCTAGACTGGTTACCTACGCAAGGTTAAAGAGCCCAGTCTGCCCTACTATTTTACCCATAGCTGGAGGGAGAATATATGTGTTTGGTGGCCATGGTGATATTATATGAAATATTATACATCACCATGGCCTCCAAACACAAATACGCTCTTTAATACGCACATACATATGCACGTGCAATCCCGCGCTATGATACAGTCATAACGTCACAACCAACACGCATTTTCATGGACACGCGCATGACAACATACGCGCAAGTACAAAAAAAAACCCCGCATTCACGTAAACATACAACACGAGAATACAGTTATATAAAAATACCATCATTTTCAAAAAAAAAAAAAAAAAAATTTATTTAAAAAGAAATGTCATAACTAGACTGCTTCAGTTCCAGTGATCTTTTGAAAAAGAGATTTTATCTCGAAAATTCAAGAATTAAATACAGGTTAACTCACAACATCATTGTTACCGTATTATTATTTTTTTCTTTACACCTGCATTGTGATAGCCTTCTAAATCAACCTCCTAACCAATACACACACACACACACACACACACTCATATATATATATATATATATATATATATATATAATATATATTATATATATATAATAAAGAATAAAACAAATATATAGGAAAATAATCTTTATTAATCCATATATAAATTTAGATAAGAGAATTATTTTTTGATTTTAAATCCCGGGTAACGCCGTGTAGCTCTGCTAGTCGTTGATAAGTCCGTGAGTTACAAAAGAAATGAAGTTACAGAGCTTTGAATAATTCATTCAACTTTGAATGATTGCAAATCAAATGTTTAATTCTTTTTTTGTTTGTTTCAGGAACTTGAAACTTGAGAACTTGCAATTGTTGAGAAAAACAAAATGTCGACCCATCATTCATTCAATTCTTTTTATTTAACCCACGCTCTCAATAACAGTGTCTTTGCTTAGTATCCTTGTAGACTTACTATTTGGTTTAGTTTGAATGGTACTGATAATCTCTCTCTCTCTCTCTCTCTCTCTCTCCCCTCTCTCTCTCTCTCTCTCTCTCTATATATATATATATATATATATATATATATATATATATATATATAATAAGATAAATATATAAAGGTTTTACATATCTATTTATTAGGTGACAAAGGAACATTCACAACCATATTGGTTTCATGCGATGCAATCATCAGGTGAAGATGTTTCAAATGTAAAGATATGTAAAACCTTTATATATTTATCTTATTATATTATATAACAGCTCTATTTTATATTGAGCACTCTACCAATAATACTGCCTTTGGTACACCATTCCAGCAAAAGCTGAAACAGTGACCATCTCACACTACAGTATATATATATATATATATATATATATATATATATATATATATATATATATAATACACCAAACTTGTTTGTAAATCCTCGCGGTTAGAAAAAACCCGGCAAATAGTTTGATTGTAAAAACATACTACCAAACATCACCCGGGGAGAAAGAAATGTTTGGAAAAAAAGAAAAGACCAAGATAATCGTACCAACCAAAAATAATCTATTGGTACAATATTTGGCCAAAAGAAAAAAACAATTTATACGCATATATATATTCATACAAAACCGCCAGGAAACTAAAGCTAATAAGTAAAAAGTGCTCAATACCTAAGTAGAGCAAATAATAAAGATAAACCTAACGAGTCAGATAAACCTACTAAAAGTTTCACTTAGTGCTCTTCAGTGCTAAGGTCCGACTAAAGAGATTGGTCTGATCTTAGCAATGATGAGAACTAAGCGATACTTTTATAGGTTTATCTGACTCATTAGTTTTATCTTTATACACACACACACACACACACACACACACACACACACATATATATATATATATATATATATATATAATATATATATATACATATATATAAAGGACAGTTGGTGTGTATGTATGTATGTATGTATGTCCTGTGCAATCTATAACAAAGTCTGTAAGTCAGTATCTGGTCTTAAGAGACATATGGTGGTGCATAAGCATCAACTTTTATCATCTGATCCATCCGATACAATGAGAAGGACGTCCTTCCTATGTCATATTTGCATCAAACTTTGTGGATTTGCATCGGGATTGATGAGTCATTTGTGGGCTCATGAGAGGAAAAGTTCTGGTGGTGGGGCTATCAGATTGTGAAGTACGGCAGTGATCTGTAAAGTTTATGCTATTGCTAAGTACGGACGCAGTATGAGGCAGCTTGAAAGATTTCGTCAGCACTGTTTTAAATACACCCTTGGTGAGAAATGGGAAAGCCACGGGTGTCTTAACTAGAGCCAAAGCAACTAGCATTGCTGCAGTTATGATGAGGAATCAGATGCGTTGGTCGGGTCATCTTCTTCGGCTTGATGACTAGACTACCAAAACAGCTGTTTTATGGTGAGCTTCTTTTTGACAAAATACCCTAACACAAGCCAAAAAAAAAACCTGTTTCGAGATAGAGTTAAGCAGATTCTGACATGTATTATCTGCGTTATTCTGAATATCGTCCCCATCTTTATTGTTATTTGTACAACGTTTCGACCGATATACCCTTCGGCATTCTTCAGGTATTTCTTGTCGGACTCGGGAACCTTCTCAGACTCGGGAACCTTCTTTTCGAACTCGGGAACCTTCTTGTCGTAGTCAGGAACCATCACGGAACTTTGAACCTAACCCTTTATTCAGTCTACGGGAGTATTCTGTTCTCATTCCACTAACCATAGCTGGGGTAGGACTGGTGTTCATTATTTTTTCTGTTACTGCCTCTCCTTAGGATTGAACCCGGAATCCAGAGATAACTGTCACTTAGAACTGTCTTAACCTAACTATCTTATTCACTAGGCCATGTGTTCAATTGGTTCCCGAGTTCGAAAAGAAGGTTCCCGAGTCCGACAAGAAATACCTGAAGAAGGCCGGAGGGTATATCGACTGAAACGTTGTACAGATAACAATAAAGATGAGGACAATAGTCCAAATAACGCAGATAATACTAATCATCAAGCCTCATCTCAAACATTCAGAGAAATAGATTCTGACATATTTTGGTATTCCCGTCGATAATTCGGAGTCCCTGATATCCGATCGTAGACAGTGTAGGGACGCGATATAAAGTCGTGCTGAAAACAAACAGATCTACTATTTCACAATTTCCTATCCAACACCAATAAATTGTAAGGAAATATATTTTTTCAAGTAACTAATAATAATAGTTCTTTGTCAACAATTATAGATTTAATACTTTGTCCACTCTAATCCCCTCACGGCGGCTCTTCTACCACAGTGATCCTACTGTAAAGTGCTGGCAGCGGCTCTTATTATAATTGAGTAGAATGACTCAGATTACAATAATAATAGGACTTTATTTTAATAGATGTGTTTGTTTATTTCGGGAAGGGGAAAATCCTGAGCTTCCGTGATTTGCTGAATGTCGTCTGTTGCGATGGAGTTTTCAGTCTTTCTCTGTTAGGATTAAATATGACTTGGGTTGATCATATCTCTTTGTGTCCTTCCTCTTCCAAGGAGTGAAAAAAAAAGAAGGAAGGAAGGAAAGAAGGAAAGAAAGAAGAAAAGAAAGAAGGAATGAGTGAAAGAAGAAAAAGGGGAGTGAATGAAGGAAGGAATGGATGAAGGAAGAAAGGAAAGAAAGAAGAAAGGAGAGAAGGAATGAAAGAAAGAAGGAAAGTGAATGAAGGAAGGAGAGAAGGAATGAATGAAAGAAGAAAGGAAAGAAGGAATGAAAGAAGGAAAGAAGGAGTCAATAAAGGAAGGAAGGGGTGAAAAAAGGGAGAAGTGAATGAAAAGAAAAAAGAAAGGAAAGGAATGAATGAAAGAAGGAAAAGCGGAGAATGAATGAATGAAGGAGTGAAGGAAGGAAGGAGTGAATGAAAGAAGGAAAGAACGAAATATGGAAGGAAGGAATGAAAGAAGAAAGAAAAGGAATGAATGAAAAAAGGAAAAATGGAGTGAATGAATAAAGGAAGGAGTGAAGCATGGAAGGTAGGAGTGAATGAAAGAAGGAACGAATGAAATATGGAAAGAAAGAATGAAAGAAGGAAAGAAAGAAGAAAAGAAAGAAGGAATGAGTGAAAGAAGAAAAAGGGGAGTGAATGAAGGAAGAAATGGATGAAGGAAGAAAGGAAAGAAAGAAGAAAGGAGAGAAGGAATGAAAGAAAGAAGAAAGGAAAGAAGGAATGAAAGAAGGAAAGAGGGAGTTAATGAAGGAAGGGAGGGGTGAAGGAAAGGCGAAGTGAATGAAAGAACGAGGGCATGAAAGAAAAAAGGAAGAAAAGAAAGAAGAAAGGAAAGGAATGAATGAAAGAAGGAAAAGCGGAGAATGAATGAATGAAGGAGTGAATGAAAGAAGGAAAGAACGAAATTTGGAAGGAAGGAATGAAAGAAGAAAGAAAAGGAATGAATGAAAAAAGGAAAAATAGAGTGAATGAATAAAGGAAGGAGTGAAGCATGGAAGGTAGGAGTGAATGAAAGAAGGAAAGAACGAAATATGGAAGGAAAGAATGAAAGAAGGAAAGAAGGAAACAAAGAAGGAGGAAGTAAGGAATTGATGAAGGAAGCATGGAGGCGGACGTTGTCACCAATCTTCAGAGGGTAAATTTTTCGATGCTTTCGATGTGCCTGCTTATGGACCTTATCCCGGTATATGGTGTTCGTCACCATAGGAATCAATGTCTGTAGCCCACGTTTCATCAGCTTTGTTGCCGGTGAAAGAGCGTTTCCGGGGAAAACGTTTATGAGTTTTTTTTTAATGCTAACGGACCTTATCCCGGTATGTGGGGTCTGTGACCCCTAATATCCGTAGCTCGCGTTTCATCTGTTGCTGGCGAAGGAGTTGTCCTTGTTCTTTCGTTTTTCAAAGAGAAGTTCAAAATATTCAATTCCGGAGTCAAGAGTCTGACATATTTTCGCTCCCTTTTTTTTTCTCTCTCTCCATCTTTTACAGTTGTCTTTCTCGTCTGGTTTTGTAACAAGCATATTCCGACCTTGATTAAGGGCCCAAGAAAGTTGCAGGAAGTTGGGACCCTGCAGCAAGATCGAAATACACATGCCCACATTTTTGAACGTCGCTCGAATCAAAACAAAATAAAAAAAAAAAAAAAAAAAATGAAAAGAAAAGCGAAAGTGGTTGAAAGAAGAAACAAGAACGATGATGATGATGATGCTGATGGTGATGCACTTCCATTTTTGGATTAGCAAAAATTATTGGCGCGAAAATAGATGCAGTTGACCTGAATTTTATCTCCAAAAAAGGAAATTACAATTTTTCTGAAAAAGACGAATTATAATGGAACACGATAGTGCGGATATATATATATATATATATATATATATATATATATATATATATATATATATATATATATCAGCGTGTATGGTTGGTGCTATTATACTTGAAGAAGCTGTAGTAATCCAACGTACAGTGATATTAGAAGAGTGCTCAATATCTGTGATAGAGCGTTAATAGATAAATAAATGAATAGGTAAAAGATTTAGCTTTTTATTATTATCAATTGTTCCAATAATAATAATTAAAAAAGCTAAACCTTTTATATATATATTTATATATATATATTGGGGGAGATATGTGCTTAATTGAAGTCGTACCTAATTTTGAAAGTTAATTAATAAATAATTAATTAATTAGGCGGGAATAACTATTTAAATGTAAGGCTAAACAAATCGAGAAAAATTAATCTCTGTATGTACATTTCGGCCTATTAGGCCTCATCAGCAGAGCTATAGATAGAAAGACCGCCTTGTGCGTGATTCGAAACCCGACTGTCAAGCTGACAGGCGAGTATCATAACCCCTACACTAACCGGACTTTCGTAGATTTTTCGTTTTGTTTAGAAGTAGTTCCTATTCCTCTTATAGTGTCTTCTTGTACGATACTCGGGTATACCCGCCTAATTAATTAATTATTAATTAATTAACTTTCAAAATTAGGTACGACTTCAATTAAGCACATATTCTCCCAAAAATTGTCGGCTAAAAAAAGCCATATCATAAAACACATCGCTTGTGTATTTACTTCTATATATATATATATATATATATATATATATATATATCCTTATGGTGAAACACGAGTAGGTTATCTCTTGTACCTATTTTGTAATATATATATATATATATATATATATATATATATATATATATAACAGTGAAGAAACTGATTATTTTTCTCTTAAATTCTATTCCTGAAGGACTATAAAAAGTTTGTACTTGGCTCTTTTGAAATAACTCGACACTAAATGAAACAGATTCTTTTTCTTTCTTTTCTTTTCTTTTTCTTCTTTTCTTTCTTCTTCTTTTTTCTTTCTTCTTCTTCTTTTTCTTTCTTTCTTTTCTTCTTTCTTTTCTTTTTCTTTTTGAAGTATTTAATTACGCGCCTTATTTTGGGGGAAGAAAGATTTGTGTGCCGAGACTGTTAGTGCTTGTTTGTTAAAAAAAAGTTTTTAGAGCGGCGGAAATTTCGCCAAGGAAAATCCTGGTAAGTTTCCAGGAGATTTGCTATTCGCCCGGCCGGGCCGGTCGGGGCGCTTAAGCGGTTGATCGTAAGAAGAAGAAGGCCGACGCGTGAATTTTGTCGACAAAGCAGACAGGCGAAAAAAACGTCGTAACATCGGCGAAAAAAAAAAAAAATTAAAAAATTAAAAATAAATAAGTAAAATCTTATTATAATGGAGATTCGGTGTCTGGCTGTGTGTAACCGAAACCATAACATTCCTTAGGTCACAATACCCTCAGGAATTGTGTAAGTTTATCCATGAGTATCTAATTTATAGTTAAAATCACGAACACATACATTAATTGTATTTTTATCTATTAATGTTCTCTGAAAATCTGAGTTAGATTGCTTAAAACAACTCACGTTATTAGTAAGTTTTAAATCCTGCAATATTTCATACATATCACAAAAAAGGTAATAAAGGACTATTTGCTCGTAAATTCCTACCATAAAATAAACTGAACCCCCATTTTATGTCCGTGTTTTTGCAATAAGTGTTTTATTTTTCTTGCACCCGTTATGTTACAATACTAAATATATTTCCTCTATTTATTTTAATATTCACTTCAATGTGTATATTCTAAAAGCTTTTATTTTGTGAGAATGTTTAGTTTTAAAGTGGGGGTTCGTTTTTACACTTCAACTTTTTACTCGTAAATTCCTACCGTAAAATGCCCAAGCCTAATTTTATGTCAGGAATTTACGAGTAAAAAGTTGAAGATTACCTTTTGTTGTTGTTATTTCTTTTCTTTTTAGCTTTGGTACTCTAAAATAAAAACGTCAGATTTTAATCATCGTCGACGAAAAAACAAAATTACGGTCATAAAAGGAAGATCCAATTTATGCCTAAATTGTAAAATGAGCCCCCACTTAAAACTAAACATTCTCACAAAATAAAAATATATGCACATTGAAATGAATATTAAAATAAATAAAGAAATATATTTAGTATTCTAACATAACGGGTGCAAGAAAAATAAAACATTTATTGCAAAAACACGGACATAAAATGGGGGTTCAGTTTATTTTATGGTAGGAATTTACGAGCAAATAGTCCTTTATTACCAAAAAAAAGGTTTAAATAGTATATGGTGTGATTAATTAAAATACTGGTTTTAACAAAATCGAGTTTAGTAAAGAATTCTCAGTCGGTAGAGCGTTCGGCTAGAAACCACAAGGTTCCTAGTTCGATACCCGCTCTCGCCAACTCAGCGTATGAGTAGCACAGGGATCTGTGCGGTAAAGTAACGAGCTGATGGTAGGTGTGGCGCTCTACCTCAGACGCTAAAATAATCTCCTTGGTCTAGCGCTAGTGAAAAGAGGATAGCTCCCTCGCTGATTGGCTGATACCGACATTAGGCCGCCCCGACGACTTTTCTTTTACTTCATTAATGTCTAATACAGGGTGACCCACAAAAAACAAAACTGACTTTAAAAACAAAACACCCCATGGGGCTTTATTTTTGGAGGTTGGGGTGGGGGTATTATTAAATTTAAAAAATTATTAATTAAAATATGATTGTGTAATCTTTTTATATGCGTTCTGATTTAATTTCGTTTGTCTTTCGAATTTCATATATTTCATAACATTAAAACTTACGCCCGACGGAGGGTGCATATTCTTGCTAGTATGATAAATAAATCTAAAAAAAAAATATTGTTGACATGTCTTGACACGAAGAAGTTGTTTTCCTCTTTATATTTACCGAAGTTTTGTTCTTTTTTTTTTCTTCTTACCTATGTTTATTTTCTTTGCTTTTGTTTATGTTTACTTGGATCGCTCGTTCCTCCCTCCCTCACTTTCCTTCATCCCTTCCTTCCCTTCCTCCTCCCTTCCTCCTTCCTCCTTCCTTCCTTCCGTTAATAACGGTCTAGCTAATTACTTGTGTTAATTTCTTCTTCAATCCGTTTCTTGAATTTCTTTTTCTTTTTCAAATTCATTCATATTTTTTCTTCAAAAGATTTGCTGATTCTTTCTTTCTTTCTTTCTTTCTTCTTTCTTTCTTTCTTTCTTTCTTTCTTTCTTTTCGTCGATTCTTTCTTTCTTTCTTTCTTTCTTTTCGTCGATTCTTTTTTCTTTCTTTCTTTCTTTCTTTCTTTCTAGTTTATTTCGGTGTTACTATTTTTCTTTCTTTCTTTCTTTCTTTCTTTCGCACGTCTTTCTCTCTAAAGCTATAACTGCTTTTCTTGTTCCTCCCCCACTTCATTTTCTTTTCTTTCTTTTTCTTCTTTTCTTCTCTCTTTTTTTAAAAGTTGCTTATTTTTATGTACCTCTTTCTTTCTATCTATCTATCTATCTATCTATCTATCTTTCTTTCTTTTTTTCTTTCTTTCTTTCTTTCTTTTTTACATTCATCCGTCTTTTTTTTCTCCTTCGTTTCTTCTTTTTTTTTCTTTCTTTCTTCTTTTTTTAAAGTTGCTCATTTTTGTGTATCTGTTTTCTTTCTCTCTCTCTCTCTCTCTCTCTCTTCTCCTATATATATATATATATATATATATATATTATATATAATATATCTTTTTTTCTTTCTTTCTTTCTTTCTTTCTTGCTTACATTCATACGTTTTTTTCTACTTCGTTTCTCTCTTTTCTTTCTTTCTTCTTTCTTTCTTTCTTTCTTTTGCTTATTTTTGCTCATCTCTTTCTTTAACATCTTTCTATTTATCTATTAATCTATCTACCAATCAATCTTTTTCTTTCTTTCTTTCTTTCTTTCTTTCTTTCTTACTTTTTTTCTTTTTCCTTATAGTTGCGTATTTTGTGCATCTCTTTCTTTAACATCTATCTATCTATCTATCTATCTATCTATCTATCTCACTCTGTTTCTATCTATCTATCTATCTATCTATCTTCTTTCTTTCTTTCTTACATTCATACGTCTTTTTTCTCCTTCGTTTCTCTTTTCTTTCTTTCTTTCTTTCTTTCTTTCTTTCTTAAAGTTGCTTATTTTTGCGCATCTCTTTCTTTAACATTTTTCTATCTATCTATTAATCTATCTATCAATCTTTTTCTTTCTTTCTCTCTTTCTTTCTTTCTTTCTTTCTTTCTTTCTTATAGTTGCGTATTTTTTGCATCTCTTTCTTTAACATCTATCTATCTATCTATCTACCTACCTATCTACCTATCTTTCTTTCTTTCTTTCTTTCTTTTTTTATATATATACTTATCTTGTGTATATCTACATTCCTTCTTTAAAGCATTTCTTTTAAACGTCTCTTCTTTATATTTTAGATGAAAATAAAGTAGCACTCATTGGCACGGAGCATGTTGACACTCTCTTGGGTATTGATCTTGAAGAAAGGAAAGCCGAATTGATAATAAAACTCAGCAGTTGTTAAGTGGGGAGTTCAAACTTTGAGACGACATGATTTAAGAATACACATGGGCGAACAGCGAACATATGTGGGTAATATAAAACACATAAAACGACACACGGAAGTTTCAGTGAGTAGACTGTCACTCATACACACACACAAGATACACAACACACACACACACACACACACACACACACACACACACACGTGCACTCGTACACACGTAAACAGGCACATACTCTCTCCCTCTCTCTAAGAAAAAACAATGTTTCTTTGCTTTCTTTCTTTCTTGTTTTGTTTCTTATGATATTTTTCTCTGTATCATGTACTTTTTCTTCCCTTTCCTTCTTTATAAAAAAAGGGATGGTCCATTCTTTAGCTGAGGTGATGACACTCATAAGAAATAAGAATACGGTGGATATGTGACACCAGATAATCAGAATTTACATTTTTGAATTTCACACACACACGTACACACAAACTCTCTCTCTCTCTCTCTTTTCTCTCTCTCTCTCTCTATCTCTCTCTCTCTCTAATTAAAAAGATGTTTCAGTATTTTGTGGGCCACCCTATATATAAGATTAATTTAATATAATTTCTTTCTTTGTAGATAATTTATAAATACGAAGGAGGATGATGACGCTTTCCCGCGGGCCTCCAACTAAGTTGAGAAATTGACAAACGCGTATGGATTCTTTCCATATATATATATACGCATACATATAAGTAAAGGCACACACACACACACACACACACATATATATATATATATGAGAAGTAAACAAACAAACAATGTGTTTGAGAAGGCGACAGCCGACAATTTTTAGGAGAATATGTGCTTAATTGAAGTCGTACCTAATTTTGAAAATTAATTTTTCTCGATTTGCTTAGCCTTACATTTGAATAGGTATGCCCGCCTAATTAATTAATTATTAATTAATTAATTTTTCAAAATTACGTACGACTTCAATTAAGCACACACACACACACACACACACACACACACACATATATATATATAATATATATATATATATATATATATAAAGATAATCTAATGAGTCAGACGAACCTACTATTAGTTTCGCATAAAGCTCTTCAGGGCTAAAATCTGACTCAGATTTTAGCCCTGAAGAGCTTTATGCGAAACTAATAGTAGGTTCGTCTGACTCATTAGATTATCTTTATTATTGGCTCTACTTAGGTATCGAGCACTTTTTACTTATTAGCTTTCTCCTAGCGGTTATATGAATATATATATATATATCTTATATACATATATATACATATAAATTGTTTTTTCTTTTGGCCAAATACTGTACCAATAGATTATTTTTTGTTGGTACGACTATCTTGGTCTTTTCATTTTTTCAAAAAATTTTTTCTTCCTGGTTGATGTTTGGTAGTAAATATTGTATATTTTTACAATCAAACTTTCTGCTGGGTTTTTTCTCTCCGCAAGGATTTACCAACACGCTTGGTATATTTAAATATATATATAATATATATATATATATATATATATATATATATAATATATATAAGTAAAATAAACTATGAATTTAAACCATTAATGAATGAGTAAAAGTAAAAGAAATATCAAGATAAATACATACATGCTTATCTTATTGTTCATTGTAACACAGTTAAATAATTAAATGTACTATAAATACGTATCTATTATTGCTGTTGAATTCTAAAAGAAAACAGAATTCCAGATATTTCACAATATATATGAAGTAACAGACATTTATATTAGATAAATAAATAAATAAAAAATAATAGTAAAAATTCAGCTTTTTGTTTCAAGATCTGTTAAAAATATACGAGGTTACCTTGTGTTATGAAATGTGACATTACCGAATAACACAATGATAAATGAACAGCAGGAAACATACATTTCTACATAGTTTAGATGTCTATAATTTGAGTATGAATAAACATCTTATTATAATGGAGATTGTGTGCTTTTCTGTCAGTAACCGAAACTATATTACTACTCAAGTCACAATTCCCTTTGTTATTTACGTCATATTCCCCATGATTTTATTTCTATTTAAACCTCAATTTCTAATAAAATTGTTTTACATTATTAATACTGTTAATCATATCTACAAATGAATAATATGCAATTGTATTTATATATACACTAAAATAGCAGTTTAGAGTGTGAACAGGAAGACTAATTTGCATATTGAAAATTAAAGATTTGATCTTAATAAATATGTGCTTAGTATTATTGATTTTTAATTGTTTGGTTTTATCTTAATGAATATGATAGAAAATCTCTTCAATAAATCTTAAAAGAAATCGATTAACGAGAAGAAATAATTCTGATTTTATTCTTTACTTCCTATTTTAACTAAGTTATTAAATTAGGAAAATTTAGCAATGAAAGACGAGAGCGATAGAAGAGTAAGTCTTAGTTGTTCTATTTTTCGATTATACACCTCTCTGTTTCAAATCATTTTATCTGCATTCTTATTTAGTTTCATTAGCCTTTCTAATATAATATATTCTATTACATTAAAACTTAAATACTTGCACCCGGAGGGTGCATATATTTGCTAGTATGAATAAATGGGATTCAAATAATAAATAAATGAATAACATTTAATAATTGTCACTTCCCTTATATGTTTTAAAAACAATATATATATCGCTTATTATTCGAGCGGCGAAAAACACATCCGATTCATCGGGTTGTCAGCGTTCATACACACACACACACACACACACACACACACACACACACACACACACACACACAGGCGCGTAGAGGCGCGTGGACTAATGGTTAGAGACATGGAAAATGGACCCGTCGACCCGAGTTCAATTCCTGGACGAACCTGTTTAGATTTCACATGGCGCTAATACCCCTGGGAAAGGTATGAATCCAATTCTCCCTCCAGCTGTGGATAAATAGCAGGACAGACTGGGCTCTTAAACCATGGCTAGGTAACCAGTCTAAGAGAAGGAAAACTCTGAATTCAACCCAGTTAAACCCCGCTTAAGAAATTGACCTTGTGTCGCATCCTGCTCGTACGGAGGGTGGTAAAACACACACACACACACACATATATATATATATATATATATATATATATATATATATATATAAATCATCATCATGTCGCGCAATTAGCACGGATATCTATGGCATTCTCTCGCCAGCCTTCTCTATCATTCATTGTCCCAGGAGGTCCTCTGCACAGCATCCAGTATCCTCGCAGAGTTGGTCAATGTAGTTCCTTGCTGGGCGGCCCACATTAGCATGTCCATGTGTTGGCTTCCACAGAGGGAACGTCGCTTATGAGTTCGTCCTTGCTCCTCCAACAGAGTCCAGAATGCCTTGTCGGTCTCATTCGGAGGGTTTGTGAGATAGAGGACAGGTGGTCGTACAGCTGCTTCCTTGTGGGGTGCTGTTTCCACGACTTGTTCAAGACTGCACGTAGCATTCATATATCATTATCATCATCAACATGTCTACCCTTCTACAACGAAGACACTATGCCAATAACACGGGCGAAACGCGATCTTTTGATGAAATTGCCACTACAACCTGGAATATCGTTTATTTCCGGGTTCCCGACGCTTAGTAAGTTGCGGGTGGTCCTGTAACATGCAGAACTAGGATGCCTAAGATGTGGCAAGAGACTGAGGTATCCAATAAAACCTTCAAAAAGAAAAAAGGACAGAGTGACTTCAAATGAAGAAGGGTTGAATGCTGCTGTAGAATGTTTCATATTCCTTCAGTAGCTCATCATCCTCATCAATAAATCCTAACACTAACACTAACCCTTATCCTACCCCAAATCATAGCATCTCAAAATTTTTAGATATTTCCGTGAAATATAATGCTTTTTATACGTAATCTAATGATATCATCCCTTGCGTACTATTGGACATGAGTACCATCTATATATATATATATATATATATATATATATATATATAGTTATTTTCTATCGGTTTCTTCTTTTTATGCTAATTTGGTTTGCCCCTGTGACGAATTTTGGGAACAAAAGGAATTTTGCACCAAACTCTGACAGTCAGAATTATCCTGATGATCCGTAAGGAGAAACCTAAGTAGATATTCACTGACTTTTTCTTTTTGGCCCTTTTTATATTACCATCTGATTATTTTTAGGAGTTGAATTTTATTTGGTCTATTCTTTTTTTAAAGTATATTTTTTCTCCGGGTAAAAGTTTATGTTGCGTAATTACAAACTGTAAAGCCGGGAGTTGTTTTTTTATACTGTCGGAGTTTAGAAAAAAAAATGTATATATATATTTCTAAACTAATTTCTAATATATATATATATATATATATATATATATATATATATATATATATATTTCTAAACTCCGACAGTATAAAAAAACAACTCCCGGCTCCTCGTCAAACAAGGGAGGAAAACGAATGAAAAAGAGAGGAAAGAAGCCACCACAGAAAAGAGAGCCAGGATGAAGGAGAGACAACAGAAATTCCAGCAAGCATCTCTGTTTGTTTGCTGTCACTGCACCAGAGATTGCCATTCAAAAAATGTTCTGTTCAGCCACTCACGCAGTTACAGATAAAAAAAAGTGTACACTACGCTATCGTCTTTAGTAGACAGAAATATGCCAACACTCACACACACACACACACACACACACACACACATATATATATATATATATATATATATATATATATATATATATATGTAAAAATGGAAATTGGAAATGAATCCGACAATATGAGGAAGAATTAATAAAGAAAAGAAAGAACGGAATGGATAATAAAAGATGAATTTAATCAATATCACAAACATGACCATCTTACGAAAACATCAAAATAAAAAATAACATATAAAAAAAATTATCTATTATCAAATTTAGGTTCTTTTTATAAACGAATACTTTTTAATATTTCACCGTTTTTTTTGTTTTTTTTATCAAAACAATAACATAAACTAGGCTCCGAGAAAATTTTCAACATGTTAGGGATAAATAATAACACTTTATTTTTGCAATACAAAACTATTTCTACCATAACCCCTAGAAAAATCAAATATCCAAATTCTAACGGTCTATTTCAGCGTTCCAAATGTGATTTTTTAAAAATTCTCTTCAAACATTCCAAAAATTCTCCGTTTTCCCCCCAACGAATTTTTTCATTCAAAATAAAATTTCACTCTGATGAAGGTCAAATCTTCTCTGTGTGAGGAATATTTTCACACAGATGAACTGACCGAAACACATGTGTAAGTGATATTGATTAAATTCATCTTTTATTATCCATTCTGTTCTTTCTTTTCTTTATTCATTCTTCCTCATATTGTCGGATTCATTTCCAATTCCATTTTTACACACACACACACACACACACACACACGCACACACACACACATATATATATATATATATATATATATTAAAAGTTATTTATCTAAATGTCATAAAAGCAATATTTAACGAGCGATTTTCTTTTCTACTTTTAGGTAAAACCAATCAAAATGTATGAGCCCTGCAATATTGGACAGAATGACATCCTATTGTGTGACAACGATATGTATTTTTGTTGTCACCTGCTTAGCGAAATGATCACACGGATAGTCCTGCTGATGTAAACCACGAGAAGTGATCACTTCCGCCTTTTATTCACAACTCAAAAAATGGCTGAAACAGTGCTTCCGTTTCATAACAAAAACAATTAGTATAGTAATATTATTTTTTTACTTTTTATATTTTTTATCTCTTTATATATTTTACATTTATATTTTTTCATATTTAATATTGGATTATATATTGAATTCTAACATAGACTAATTTGAAGTTAAAAACACCCCTTTTTAATCATTTTAAAACTTTTTTTATAAATAAAGTCTAGACAAATTTTTATTCTATTTTTACTTATAAAAATGATACATATACATTTTTTTTGAAAATTAACAGGAAGCTAGAGATACACTTGTATCTCTTTCTTGGCTTAAAATTGTAAATTTATACTTGCTGTCTGACCTACAATTGATGAATTTTCTGGTAAGATTTTCTTTGGGTTAATCACTTTAATTTGTCATTCTGTCTGATGAGACTGAACTTTTAAGGACTTTTAGAAATTTCTTTACAATTTTAAAGGTCTTTTGAGTTTTGGTCGAAATAAATTTTTTTTTGTGAAACGCTGTTTCCGTTTTTTAGTATACCACAATTTTGTAATGGCTTATGTATTTGGTTCTCTATCTATCCTCAAGAACCAAACAGAAGTTGACGTCGACTATTTTTATTTTGGATCTTACTGGAATGGATTTCTTAACCTGTCTTCTTACCATTCCTTACATCATTGGTATACCTGGAAATGACGGCAGATTCGGAAGCAAAGAAAGTTATAAAAGACACAATAACAAAAATATCATATTCTGATTATAAAACAGTTGTTTAAAAATTATCGTTAAAAAAATGGCAAAATCATTGGAATGCACTCATTAATAACAAACTTCAAAACATTAAACCTACCATTGGAGAATGGAATTTAAAATACAACAAAAATAAAAGAAAACAGGTTGTGCTGACCCTCCTTCCTATAGGCCCCACCTACATCATCCATCATCATTTACTAGAGGGCACAGAATCCCCAATATGCACTACATACCAAGAGAGATTTACTGCTAGAGTGTGTAGACTTTGATCTAGTGCAAACAAAATACTACCAAGTAAGTAATTTGAAAAGACAGTTAAAAAAATAAGACCATCCAGGATTTTACATTTCCTAAAAGAAGTGAGATTGGACTAAAAAATATGAGTAATTGAACAATAGTTCAAATCTATACGTATACATATTTTTTCTACCAAACTACCGTATACGAGTTCAAAATTTAGTTGGTATTAAATGACCCACCGAGGCTGATATGCCGTAAAACAAAACAAACCTTACATCATATATAAATAGGAAAACTCTAGATATTCAGAAAAATATATTTATCTATAAATAGTAAAATGCCAACGTTTAACGTTTCATTTTTTATTTATTTATTAAACCCTCTTTAATGCGATGTTAGAATGCGATTTAACGATATTTAATCGGAACATTACTTTTAAATAAACAAATAAATTGTATGAAGGATTATAACTTCGTATTCTAAAATCAGCCTGAAGATCGTTTACAAAAAAGCAGTTGCAAAATGTTAGATGTTGGCACATTATCATTTATAAATAAATACATCCACATCTCTCTCTCTCTCTCTCTCTCTCTCTCTCTCTATATAATATATATATATATATATATATATATATATATATATATATGAGGAAGAATGAATAAAGAAAAGAAAGTACAGAATGGATAATAAAAGATGAATTTAATCAATTAATTATTATCAATTAATTTAATAAATTAATTTATTATTATTATTATTATTATTATTATTATCAATTAATTTTATCAATTAATTTATTATCGATTCTGTACTTTCTTTTCTTTATTCATTCTTCCTCATATCGTCGGATTCATTTCCAATTCCATTTTTACACACACACACACACACACACACATACAACACACACACATATATATATATATATATATACAGAAACATATATATTCATATAAGCATATATTTAGCATATATAGAAGTACATGTATATATATATATATATATATATATATATATAAGATTTTTGGATGTTTTTTTTTTATAGAAGCAAGTTGAATAAATTATTATTTATATTTCTGCTTGAAGGCAATTATAAATGCATGTATCGAATAAGATTCGATAATTATAGAAAATAATCTTGACAAGAAAATCCCGCAAAGGATGGCTCGCTATGCAGAACACCGTACAGACTGTTTCGACTTTATTAAGTCTCTTCAGCGATGTATACTAACGACTCCCCTCCGACAGGAATCGAAACCGGGACTTCACAGGCATAGTCAGAGACCATATCCGTTCGGCCGCCGGTACATAGCGAACAATCCCTGCGAAATTAACCTTGTCAATGATGAAACATTACACGCCCCTGCCATAGCAGGCAAGTAGACGTTTTTTTATTTAGTAAACAAACCCGGCCGTTTAGCTCTTCGGCGAAGTGAATAAGATTTTTGGATGTTTGTTTTTTTATAGAAGCAAGTTGAATAAATTATTATTTATATTTCTGCTTGAAGGCAATTATAAATGCATGTATCGAATAAGATTCGATAATTATAGAAAATAATCTTGACAAGTAAATCCCGCAAAGGATGGCTCGTTAGTATACATCACTGAAGAGACTTAATAAAGTCGAAACAGTCTGTACGGTGTTCTACATGGCGAGCCATCCTTTGCGGGATTTACTTGTCAAGATTATTTTCTATAATTATCGAATCTTATTCGATACATGCATTTATAATTGCCTTCAAGCAGAAATATAAATAATATATATATATAATATATATTAATATATATATATTATATATATATATGTGTGTGTGTGTGTGTGTGTGTGTGTATATGTATACATAAACCATATAGATGTAAGAATATACGAATATTCTTATATATATTCTTATATATATATATATTCTTTTATATATATATACACATATATATGCATACACATATACACACACACATATATATATATACATATATAAAAACACATTTTTTGTATATATATATATATATATATATATATATATATATATATATATATATTATATATATGAGCAGAAGACAAATGTACAGGAATAAAAAGACACCTAATTCTTATAAATCCTTCTTCGTCTATTCTTTCACGGACCACCCAAATTTCTTCTTTCTTTCATTCCTTCCTTCATTTCTTTCTTTCTTCTTTCTTCATTTCTTTCTTTCTTCTCTCTTTCATTCTTTTATTTCTTTCATTTTTATCTCTCGATATACTCATTGTTTCACTTTTCTTTTTAACATTTCAAATGAATTTTTTTCTTCTTTATTTTTCTCATACTTTATCAACTCCATGTTCTTTTCACTTAGCCCCCACCCCACACTTTTTAGATTATCACGAGGATAAAACTAAGTAAGTAAATAAATAGACAGTAACATAGATAAATAGAATAGATACAAAAAAACAAAACAAAACAAAAACAAAAAAACCAAACAAAACCCTAAAGTATCTAAAGGCAGATCCTATTTCTGAAGATATCAAAAAGCCAGCTGTGGGAAGTACACAACATACGATTTAGATGTTGGATCACGTACAACAAAGGTATTATCCTCTAAATAGGCCTACCTGAATTCCGTATTTTCTTTGCCTTGTTTTTCCATTAAAGTCGGATCCAATATCCTTGCTCTCCTGTTGGAATAAAACGAAAAGAATATTAATAATATAAGGACGGAATTATACAGAGTGATGTGAAGTAGCTTAAAGGTAGATGCATGAAACATATGGAAGGTGAGAAGGGACAAAACATAGCCCCATTGATGGGAGAAAAAAAAGAGATCAGTAATACAAAAGAAAAAGTTTTGGAAACTTCCAAGGAAGACAGAATTCCTTAGATCAGTTTGAACACCGGAAAGAATCCTGGAGATTTCACTTGGATCTCAGTGAAGAACGCTAATTACTACTGGTATGGAAAGAGTATAATAATAATAATAATAATAATAATAATAATAATAATAATAATAATAATCACTTATAATTTCTGCACAAAATAATGCCATAAGGACAAACTACATCAAAGCGAAAATTGATAGGACCCAACAAAATAGTAAATGTAGACTTTGCGGTAATAGAGATGAGACTGTAAACCATATACTCTGCGAATGTAGCAAACTAGCACAACGAGAATACAAAACTAGACACGACTGGGTTGGGAAGGTGATCCACTGGGAATTATGCAATTCGGTATCTGTCTGTCTGTAACGGAAACTACGTCACTGGTTACGACACAATATATTCAGGAATTGCGTTAGTTTATAAATGAGTATTTAATTTATTTTGATTTTATGTCAAAATCATCAATCTTATTTATCAACGATGTCTCTATAGAAATCTGAGTTTGATTTGCCTCAAAACAGCCCCTGTTATTAATGCATTTAAAATCTTGTCCTATATATTATATATCACTAAAAAAATGAAGGTTTACATAATACATGGTGTGGTTAATTTGCTAGACCTTGCTAGAGAATTGAAAAAGCTGTGGAGTATGAGGGTCAAAGTCATATCAATTGTAATTGGTGCACTTGGAACGGTCCAAAAAACATGGTAAAAATACTGGAGGAAGTGGAATTTAGAGGAAGAATTGAGACCATCCTGAGACATACTGATTACTGCACTGCTGCAATCGGCTATAATACTCAGAAGAGTCCTGGGGACTTGAGAAGATTTGCTGTCACTCAGCCTCCAGTGAAAGACAATCAACTTACACTGGTAGGAAAAATTCATCAATAATAATAATGCCAGTTTAAAAAAGAGAGAGATATTTTGTAGAACATCATAGCAACAAAAGCAATGGAGAAAATATTAAAGGAAAGTATTTTGCCGCCGTTTCTATCACGTCCTAATATGGCGTTTATCTGTACTATTTTTATTTAAGAATCAAGTATCGATTAAGTTAGATGTTTTGTTTTGTTTTGTTTTACGGCATATCAACCTCAGTGGGTCATTTAATGCCGATAAAGTTTTGAAATAAATCAATTCTTAATGGATAATACAATTTTTTTATAAACTCATTTTTTCTATTAAATAGATGGGACCCTAACAGGTACTACCACTCCGGGTCAGAGTGGACCAGGGAAATGGTGATGAAGGGTGCTCCACATTCCCCAAAACTCCAAAACTGGAACCTCACCATCAGATAGAGTTTAACGTCATTCCCAGGACATGTAGGCCCGCAGCCACCGCCTTCTACACCCATATGATAAAAAGGGGTTGGGCTTGCCATAAGGGCAATAGGGTTGGGAAAATCATATAGGTGCTAGGGCTTGACGTGACCAGCCGATTGATCGGAGGGGGCCTCTCCGACCGCCCGTCTAGCCCAAGATAGGGCCAAAGTGGAGTATTGCATGTCATGAACTGCTCATCCACCTGGGCTCTATCCTTAAGCATCACAGGTCGCCACCCACGGCCAACAGGTGGCCCCATTGGGGGAGTCTTACCCCTCTGCAGAGGTGCAGTCGGTGCATTCTAACGCCCCAGCCGACAGGGCGGGATTAAGTTAGACTACACAACAGTTACAAGTCTTAGTAAATAACAACCCTAGGGTAAAAATAAATGACTAGACAACATCACTAATGAGGATACTTCTCCATTTTGGTATACAAGAGATTTACAACAATTACCAGGCAATATAAACAGAACAAGATGGCCGAAAATATCTGGAGTCTTGGTTCCTACTTTACGCTACTTGAATTAACAGTTGTCGAGAATTCAACCAAGAAAATTAAATGGATAAAAAAAAAAAAAAAAAAAAAACAAAATAAGATGAGGAAGAGACTTGTCAAAGATTCATCAAGAAAAATACGTTTTATCTGTGGATTCCAAGTAGTTTTAAACGGAACCATATGACGTGAAAATGTGAAGTTGTTATTGGTACGTTCTCCTACTTAACGTTTTATAGTCAGAAATTACTAGACCGGAAAAGCGGTGATGAAAAAAAAAATAAGTGACTGGAAGATGAAGAAAGGACGAAAAAATTATTCGGCAAAAAATACTTCCTCTCATAATTCAAAGAATTTTAAGACGATTATTTTGGGGCTATCAAAAAAAAAAAAAGTTCTGAGAAATCTACGATGTAAAACTATTCTGACAATCGGATGCGGAGTCTGGCATGATAACTAGCTTTTATAAGTAGACTGTGATAGACATACCAACACACACATACACATACACATAACACACACACACACACACACACACACACACATATATATATATATATATATATGAACTCGCTACATCTAACACACTTCTCTACCCGGATTAAAGTGGCCTGTCGATCCCTCAAATTAAAAAAAATTTTTTTAATAATAATCTTTCTTTTAAAAAAAACTCTCTAAAAACAATTTCTTCAAATAAGAAATTTTCTCCTGACGATGACCTACGGTCAAAACTAGTTGAGAATGAATAACATTTAAGAAATATTCCTGTTTGTCTTATCACTTTTGTTCTGGTGATTGTAAAAACATACATCCTGTGAGTTTATCAATTCATTGTTCACCCCATGGCTGACAGTACCCGATACCTGAGAGGATAAGGAACTTGATGGACGAAAATTCTGTCGGAGTTTCGCACCCGGCTAGAGTTTGCTGTTAAAAAGAGTCAAGCCGCACTGATGAGAAGTAAACTTCGAGACACGTGTCTGTAGATGACAAGTATATATATATATATATATATATATATATATATATATATATATATATATATAGAGAGAGAGAGAGATAGATATGAAAAAAATAAATAAATAAACAAGTGAAAGTTGAAATATTCAACAGACACACACACACACACACACACATATATATATATATATACATATAAGATGAAAGATTATATATATATATATATATATATATATATATATATATGTATATATATATATATGTATATATATATATATATATATATATATATATATATATATACTTATCTATTCACCTATTTCCGTCTATCTATCTCCGTCTATTTATCAAGTTCGGCGATAATTTGTAATGTGACGTGAAATCAACAGTTCTTCAAGTTAAGTGTATTTTTGTTGGTGTTAAAAATGATTGATATGTTCAGTTCAACTTGTTGTTTTAAGGGCGAAAAGCTTCGGTTTTTCGCCAAGAGTTTTCTGTTTCTATCTCGTTGATTGACATGTTCATGTAAACAGAGTAACAAGCGAATGGCGTTGATAATTCTAAAGTTCAAAATCCCAAAATATTTGAAACGCATTCACCTAATGAACTCAAATAACTCAGTAATACCCAAAAGTGCAAAATTTTAGTGAAAAAATCCCGAAGTAAATAAGATTGTATATTTATTTTCTTGGTGGATTTAATGGGAACTGCGTATATATATATGTAAGAAAGTTTTATAGAAAAACAACAAGATGTTAAACATTTTTGCTGACAGATATCTGTTTCGACATTATGAATATGTCTTTATCAAAGCAACATTGTAAGTGGAAAAACGAAATAAAGATATCATTAATTACGAGGCACAGAACGCTCTCGATCAGTACCGGAATTTTTTTTTAAATTTTAAAAATACGTATTTGTTGTTAAAAATAAAATAAATTTTATTTTTAAAATGTTTAAGCATTTTTATCATAAAAAGCTCAAAAGAGTTTGTAGTAAAAATGTATATGAATATCAAAAAGTTCAGGAAAATGTTCCGGTTACAAATGAAAGTTTAAAAATGTAACAAGTCCAGCAACATGAATCTGCAATGATGTTAAACTCGCAGAGTCGGGATCCTTATTACATCCGAAAATATGAGCCTCCGGTGATATGATTTAAGTAATTCCAAATTTGTTTATATATATATGTGTATATATTTTTGGGAGAATATGTGCTTAATTGAAGTCGTACCTAATTTTGAAAGTTAATTAATTAATAATTAATTAATTAGGCGGGCATACTTATTCATATGTAAGGCTAAACAAATCGAGAAAAATCAATCTCTGTGTGTACATTTAGCCTTACATTTGAATAGGTATGCCCGCCTAATTAATTAATTATTAATTAATTAACTTTCAAAATTAGATACGACTTCAATTAAGCATATATTCTTCCAAAAATTGTCGGCTAAAAAAAGCCATATCAAAACACATCGCTTGTGTATTTACTTCTCATATGTGTATATATATATATATATATATATATATATATATATATATATATTATGGACGCTCCCGTCGATTTTCGACGTATGAGGGTTCATACACACAATGAACACCCACACAGTGATTTGTTTATAGTGGTGAAGGCTTGTGTTGGACCATCCACACTTTTTGGCACAGTCGAGAGGAAAGAATTGGTGAATCAAGGGTTGCCACAAACCCAATCAACGACCGACCTCAGGAATTTTGAATTCAGAGTCATCCCTCTCCTAGACTGGTTACCTACCCAAGGCTGAAGGACCCAGTCTACCCTACTATTTAACCCATAGCTGGAGGGAATTTTGAATTCAGTTATCCCTCTCCTAGACTGGTTACCTACCCAAGCCCGAAGGGCCCAGTCTGCCCTACTATTTAACCCATTGCTGGAGGGAGAATATATGGATTCATACCTTTCCCAAAGGTATTAGCGCTATATGAAATGCCAACAACTTCGTCTAGGAATTGAACTGGGCTAGTGGTTAGAGTCGTGGAAAATGGACTCGTCGATTCGATATATATATATATATATATATATATATATATATATATATATATAGTAAATGAAGAAAAACTCTAAACTTGCTTCATTACAATAATTTATTTCAACCGTATTAATACGGCATCTCCAGGTAATCACAAGAACATTGTGATTACCTGAAGATGCCGTATTAATACGGTTGAAATAAATTATTGTAATGAAGCAAGTTTAGAGTTTTTCTTCATTTACTAAATATCTTGCTCTGTCCTTCTACTCACTGGTATTAGGTACATTGAGCTCTCCTTATGGTCTACCCGCATCAGCTTGGTTAAACCACACATGGAAAGACCCTAACTACGGAAAAAAACTATATATATATATATATATATATATATATATATATATATATATAATTGCTCTAAGGTTTTCGCGTACAACAAAGAATCATTACGTAATGTTGACCATATCTACATTCTTAGAACATGCAATTGTACATATATATATACAACAAAATAGTGGTTTACAGTGTGAACAGGAAGTCTAATTTGCATATTGATATTAAAAATTTGATTTTAATAAATATGTGCTTGGTATTATTGATTTATATTTATATTTTTGAAAGGCAAGTAGCGATCCACACACGCAAAGATGTCATGACGCGTGACGCAACTCGAAGAAATGCAAAAGACGAGAAAAAGTATTAATGGACTGATTTTTTTATGAGAACAAAGGGAACAAAGTGGGAATGATAACTAAATGAATAATTAAATGAAGCCTGGTATTTTGTAATTATTTAACACTATTTTAGCTAGAAACGGTGATATATTAAAAAAAAATCCATGTCGATTATTAAGGGAGGGCAAAAGCGAAATTGCACAGGCTTCAAAAATCTGTCGTAGTCTTTTGTTGTGAATATGGGCTAATATAACGCTGATCAAATACAGTTACACAACTAAAAAGATTTTCATCTCCTGTCACATATAAAAACATCCATCATTTTCTTCACCCCAAGATACATCCTGATGAAGGTTTAATGAAACCGAAATGTTTAAACATCGATAATTAAATTCATCACATTTTCGGATTACTTGTTTTTTCAAATTTTCTTAATATTGTCGGATTTATTTTCCATATTTACTCCCATATATATATATATATAATATATATATATATATAGGTTCTGCTAGTAAAAAATAACTAGTGCCATGACGTTT
>CM042162.1:76860593-76865296 GCA_023376005.1 Doryteuthis pealeii
ACTCAGGTGGATGAGCAGTTCATGACTAGACGGGCGGTCGGAGAGGCCCCCTCCGATCAATCGGCTGGTCACGTCAAGCCCTAGTACCTATACGATTGTCCCAACCCTATTGCCATTATGGCAAGACCCAACCCCTTTTTATCATATGGGTGCTAGAAGGCCGTGACTGAGGGTCTACATGTCCTGGGAATGACGTTAAACTCTATCTGATGGTGAGGTTCCAGTCCTGGAGGTTTGGGGAATGTGGAGCACCCCTTCATCACCATTGCTTCCTTGTCCACTCTGACTCGGAGTGGTAGTACCTATTAGGGTCCCATATATAGGTTAAATAGAAAAACATGAGTTAATAAACAATTGTATTATCCATTAAGAATTGATTTATTTCGAAACTTTATCAGCATTAAATGACCCACTGAGTTCGATATGCCGTAAAACAAACCAAACCAAGATACTACCCCATATATATATATATATATATATATATATATATATATATATATATATGAATTTAACATTTTGAAAAAACAATTAGTAATTATTATCTGCTGACAGAATCTGTTTCGACGCCTTAGTAGAAGGGTCATCATCAACGTTGCTCGTTGATGATGACCCTACTACTAAGGCGTCGAAACAGATTCTGTCAGCAGATAATAATTACTAATTGTTTTTTCAAAATGTTAAATTCATTCTGTCGGATTAATTTCCATTTATTTACATATATATATATATATATATATATATATATATATATATATATATATATATTGGTTTGGTGATTGGTTTTGAAGTCTATCACAATGCAAGTGTAAAGAAAAATAAGGTAACTATGGTGTTGTTTGTTAACCTTTAATTTATTCTGAATATTAAAAATAAATTAAAGGTAAAAAAAAAAAAACACAGTTACCTTATTTTTCTTTACACTTGAATTGAGACCACTAAACCAATATAAACACAATGCTTCAAGCAAATAATAAAACACTTTTATATATATATATATATATATATATATATATATATATATATATATAGAGAGAGAGAGAGAGAGAGAGAGAGAGGGCGATGGTGAGTAAGAGAGGCATACATGAACTAATGAATTTATGTAGCCTGAATAGATAGATAGATGAGAAAGAAAGAAAGAAAGAAAGAAAGAAAAGAAAAGAATGGATGAGAGAAATACAATGAGATAGATAGATAGATAGATAGAAATAGGCTGTGATAGATAGCTGTGTTCTTTATAATTGGACACCCAGTGGGAATCGAACTAATTTTATTCACGGGTCTAGTTTTTTTTAGCTATTAAATCATGTAATAGTTAGAGAGATAGATAGATAGATAGATAGGTAGTGACTAGTCACCAAGCGATAGATTGACAACTATATATATATATATATATATTATATATATATATATATATATATATATATATATATATATCTTATTCAATGAACATACGTGTGATCAGCAGCAATTAATCGGTAACTCGATTAATTTAGTGGATTTAACCCTGATGATTCTAGCGATGAAACTAGAGTAGGTATCTATTGTATCCCTTTCTTCAATAAATTTGCTCTACTTTGTATTGAGCACTTTGTATTTGTTTTATCACGGACTTAACCCCTGGATCCTGTGCACCTCCAACGATCGTGCCTATATTCACCGGTAAGCCACCCTTTATATATAAATACACAATATATATATATATATATATATTTATATATATATGTATATATATTGATATATATATATATATATATATATATATATATATATATATAGAGAGAGAGAGAGAGAGAGAGGGGAATAGGCTGCGATAAATAGATAGATAAATAAAGAAATAAAGAAAGAAATAAAGAAAGAAAGAATTAGACTGAGATAGAAAGACAAATAAACTGAGACAGATAGAAATAGATTTAGATATCATTTAATGTCTTACAATTCTTAAGGATTCCTTCATTCTCCATCGGCTGTTTAAAAAAACCCAACCCTTCAATGATTGATTGGTAAATATAGTATTGCATTGTTGTTCTCATTACGGATCGTCCAATCTGTCTGCCCTGCCGACTAAATTTAGACGAATGGATAACTACGGCCAATTAATCGAACCCTGAAGCCCAAAGTGAGCCGACATCACACACACACACACACACACACACACACACACACACACACAGATATATATATATATATATATATATATATATATATATATATATATATATGTGTGTGTGTGTGTGTGTGTGTGTGTATGTGTGTGTGTGTATGTCAGGTCGCATATGGCGCTACTGGTACTATGTAACCCTGTACTACCTGTCTCATAGTCGGGTTATCGGCGACTAAACCGGTTACCCCACCAAGCCTTCCTGGTGAGGAGGATGGCTAGACATCCAGCAGGACGAAAAACAAAACCTGTCAAAGGGCGGATGAAGCCTTTCGTCCAACGGCCATCTAGCAAATAACATACGCTGGGACGTAGAAATACTTGGATTAGTATCCAGGCGCATAGCAAAACCACCTGGAGAGATGCATTCCTCAGCCTTGTCAAGGCAAGTGTCTAGGAGAAGGAAAACTTGTTCTTCTTTTTGGCTCAGATGTGGCAGTCACTTAGAGAGTGGGATTGGTTCTGTGCAAAGCCTTTCCTCACTTAAAAAAGCTTCAGGCACAGACATTGCTTGACATGCAATACATGTCTTGTCCTTCATATGTTTTTGAAGCTCACTATTATATTGTTTGAACTGTTGAGCTTTTTTGTTTTGTTTTTTGTTATTATTATTATTATTATTATTATTATTATTATTATTATTATTATTACTAGCAAATATATGCACCCTCCGTGTGCAAGTATTTAAGTTTTAATGTAATAAAATATTGTATTAAATTAGAAAGGCTAATGAAACTAAATAAGAATACAGATAAAAAGATTTGAAACGGAGGGAGTATAATAAAAGATTTGAAACAGAGGGAGTATAATAAAAAATGGAACAACTGAAACTTACTCTTCCATCACTCTCGTCTTTCATTGTTATTTTTCTAATTCAAGTATTTAGTTATAAGAGGAAGTAAAGAAGAAAATGACAGTTATTTTTTCTTGTTAATGGATTTCATTTAAGATTCATTGAAGAGACTTTTTCTTATATTCATTAAAATAAAACCAAACAGTTAGAAATCAATAATACTAAGCACATATTTATTAAATTCGATTTTTTAATATTAATATGCAAATTAGCCTTTCCGTTTACACTGTAAACCGCTATTTTGCTGTATATATAAATATAATTGCATGATGTTAGTATGTAAACATAGTTAACAGTATTAATAATGTAAGACAATTTTATTAATAATTGAGGTTAAATAAAAATAAAATCATGGAGAATGTGATGTCAATAACTAAGAGAATTGTGACTTGAGTAGGAATATAGTTTCGGTTACAGACAGAAAAACACACAATCTCCATTATAATAAGATATATATATATATATATATATATATATGTGTGTGTGTGTGTGTGTATATATGGATATGGATACCTTGGTGTAAATATAAATTTATTTCGGCATTTTTCTGTTTCGACAAATCCCGAAATGAATTTATATCTACACCAAGATATCCATTTATTCATTTATTCATAATACTTCGTTCATGTAAAAATATATATGCAAATCTTTATATGTACGTTTGAGTTCGCAATTTTGGCTGAATCCTATCAAGGAAACACCTGATATCATCCACCTATATATATATATATATATATATTTATATTTTTGCTTGAAGGCAATTATAATGCACGTATCGCATAAAATTCGATAATTATAGAAAATAATCTTGACAAGTTAATCCCGGCAAAGGATGGTTCGCCATGCAGAACACCGTACAGACTGTTTCGACTTTATTAAGTCTCTTCAGCGATGTATACTAACGACTCCCCTCCGACAGGAATCGAAACCGGGACTTCACAGGCATAGTCAGAGACCATATCCGTTCGGCCGCCGGTACATAGCGAACACCTGTCGGAGGGGAGTCGTTAGTATACATCGCTGAAGAGACTTAATAAAGTCGAAACAGTCTGTACGGTGTTCTGCATGGCGAACCATCCTTTGCCGGGATTAACTTGTCAAGATTATTTTCTATAATTATCGAATTTTATGCGATACGTGCATTATAATTGCCTTCAAGCAAAAATATAAATAATGGTTTATCAACAATGCTTCTATAAAAACAAACATCCAAAATCTTATATATATATATATATATATATATATATATATATATATATATATATATATATATATTATATATAGTTAAGAGTAAGGAAATGAATCCGACGGTATAAGTATAGATAAAAGAATATGAAAACACACAATGCTGTTAAAATGAAAATATTTTATAAATATTTTAATAAATTTAATATAAACATATTTAAATATATTTTAAAAATTTATAATTTAATTATAACTTTATGAATTTAATAGGAATATATTTAAATATAATTTTAAAATATTTCTATAAATCGAAATATTGTTCAATATTAGCTATGAATATGATATAAAATATTTTCATTTTAACAGCATTGTGTGTTTTCATATCCTTATATATATATATATATATATATATATATATATATGATATATATATATATATATATATATATATTATTATAATTATATGATATATTTTTGAAGGCAAAATAATGCAATTTATGTTGAAAA
>CM042162.1:76865396-76877896 GCA_023376005.1 Doryteuthis pealeii
GAGACGATTTTCTTCTTCTTCTTCTTCCTTTTTCCTTTTCCTTTTTCCTTTTCCTTTTTTTTTTCCCTCTTTTTTTTTTTTCCTTTTTTCCTACCTTTTTTTTTCCCTTTCTTCCTTCCTTTCTTCTTCTTCTCTTCCCGACTTTCCCTTCTTCCTTCTTCTTCTTCTTCTTCTTCTTCTTCTTCTTCTTCTTCTGTCTTCTTCTTCTTCTTCTTCTCTTCCTTCTAACCCCTACGATTTCTTCTTTCTTCTTCTTCTTCCTTTCTTCTCTTCTTCTTCTTTCTTCTTCTCTTTTTCTTCTTTCTATTCTTCTTTTCCTTCTTCTTTTCTTCTTCTTCTTCTTTCTTCTTCTTCTCTTCTAACCCCCTACTTCTTCTTCTTCTTCTTCTTCTCTATCTTGCTTCTTCTTCTTCTTCTCTTCTTCTGTTTACTCTTATTACATTGGTTTTTTTCTTCTCGCCAATTATATTATTATTTCTTCTCCTTTTTCCATTACGCATTTGTTCTCTCACTCCCTCCAGGAACAATTCTAACTCTTATCTTTTTCTCGTTTTTCTCTATCACATTCTTAGATACACATTGGCCCATCATTTATTTCTCTCGTCTTCTTACAATCAAACAAAAAGAACCAAAATTGTAGCACGTCATAATAAAGAACAAAAACAAACAAAACAAAAAAAAACGCAGACGCCGATTGAATAAACGAGGCCGATAGACCAGCCAACGAAAAGAAAATGGCGAGACAAAAGATGGTGGCATAAGAGATTGCTTGTCGGATTGGTTTTGTGTTTAAATATATAAACGACGAGTTGCCATAGCCGTTGCGCCCCCACCTCGCCCCAACCCCCCCCCAACAACCCCCCCAAAAAAAAACAAAAACAAAACAAGAAAACAAACAAAAACAACATCTCGGCATGTGGGGACGTGAAGGCAATGGAAGCGTAGGCCAGCCAATTAACAGTGTAATATTTAAAAGCTACACCGGGACCAAATCTCATTTGAATCCATTAGACGTGAATGTCGGTGACAACAGAGAGGTGGGTGGGGAATTCGTCGCTGGCCAAGAATATTTGATGCGTCGGTGAGCCGTTAAGCGTGCACGACGAGCATAGACAGGATTTTACAGGCGTCAAGGGGGGAAAGACACGCTCCACGTTCCACAGATTGGCAGCCCAACAGCAGGTACCGAGTGAATATGACGTAGTCTATCGCTATCTTTTGGGGTGTGTCTTTTCGAGATTTACGAGGGTGAGTCAAAAAGTAATGCCACTTTGTTTAGGACAGGTATAATTACCAACACAGCAACATGTATCATGCATCAAATTAAAGCTGGTCTTCTGTGGATAATATCCCTACTTCTCTACAAATGTATGTCAAAAAGTTAATGCCATTTTGTTTTAGGACAGGTATAATTACCGACACAGGAACATGTATCATACATCAAAATAAAGCTGGTCTTCTGTGGATAACATCCCTACTTCTCTACAGATGTATGTCAAAAGTTAATGCCATTTTGTTTAGGACAGGTATAATTACCGACACAGGAACATGTATCATACATCAAAATAAAGCTGGTTTTCTGTGGATCACATCCCTACTTCTCCACATAGGAGAATTAAAAAGTAATGCCATTTTGTTTAGGAAAGGTATAATTACCAACACAGGAACATGTATCACACATCAAAATGAAGCTGGTTTTTTCTGTGGATCACTTCCCTACTTTCCACATAGGAGAATTAAAAAGTAATGCCATTTTGTTTAGGAAAGGTATAATTACCAACACAGGAACATGTATCACACATCAAAATGAAGCTGGTTCTCTGTGGATCACTTCCCTACTTCTCCACATAGGAGAATAAAAAGTAATGCCATTTTGTTTAGGACAGGTATAATTACCAACACAGGAACATGCATCATACATCAAAATGAAGCTGGTCCCCTGTGGATCACATCCCTACTTCTACACATAATCACCGTTTCTCTCAATAGCAATGTTAAATCTTCGAATGAGAGCATGTATCCTGCACCGTAAAATTCTGTCGACTGTTCTTTAAGCCACTTTTTCACTACAGATTTCACTTCCTTGTTACTGGAATAATGTTTGCCTCTCTTCGGCCCCATGAAAGAGAGTTTGAGAAAAGAGGGTTTGTAAAAATTGTCTTCTTAAAGAGTGTTGCTAATATTGCAGGTTGCAAAATTAGTTACTTTTTTTTAATGTCCTGGGTTTGACGTTAAACTCTATCTGATGGTGAAGTTGCAATTCGGAAAATATCGGGAATGTGGAATGCCTCTTCATCACCATTACTCCCAGGTCCACTCTGAGCCGGAGTGGTAGTACCTGTTAGGGTACCATCTATGGGTTAAATAGAAATATTGAGTTAAGAATCGGGTTTAAAAATGAGTTTGAAATAAAATTGGAACACCATCAAGAATGAATAAAACAGATGTCTTCGGCAGAAAATAATCCAACAAGGGTTGACATGCCGTAAAATCCAACCATCCAATCAACCAATCCAGCTATTTTTCTTCTTTAAGGATGGCTTTTGCATTAAATAATGTTAATATACCATTAAATTTTAAAAAAAAATATTGAGGCGCGTCGTCTAATGGTTAGTGTCGTAAGAAATGCACTCGTCAATCCGAGTTCAATTCCTGAACGAAGCTGTTGGAATTTCACATGACGATTATACCCTTGGGAAAGGTATGGATCCAATTCTCCCTCCAGCTATGGGTAAATAGCAGGGCAGGCTGGACTATTTAACTATGGCTAGGTAACCAGTATAGGAGAAGGAAAACTCTAAATTCAAACCTGTTAAACTCCGCTTAAGAAATTGACCTTGTGTCGCACCCTGCTCGTGCGGAGGGGTTGGTAAATATATATACCATTAAACCTAAAAACCAAACCATCATATGTGCGAAATTTAAGAGGACTGAACGTGTGGTAAAACGAGTTTGTTAATCGTTAGTCTTAGGTAGGTGAATAACCTAACAGATGTCGATGGATTATATATATATATATAATATATATATATATATATATATATATGTGAAGTGAATGCACACGCGGTGTGTTTTGATATGGCTTTTTTTAGCCGACAATTTTTGGGAGAATATGTGCTTAATTGAAGTCGTACCTAATTTTGAAAGTTAATTAATTAATAATTAATTAATTAGACGGGCATACCTATTTAAATGTAGGCTAAACAAATCGAGAAAAATCAATCTCTGTATGTACATTTCGGCATATTAGGCCTCATCAGCAGAGCTATAGATAGGAAGACCGCCTTGTGCGTGATTCGCTGACTGTGCTGACAGGCGAGGACCGTAACCCCTACACCAACCGGACTGTCTTAGATTTTTCGTTTTGTTTAGGAGTAGGGTTTTATTCCTCTTATATATATATATATATATATATATAATATATATATATGTGTGTGTGTGTGTGTGTGTGTGTGTGTGTGTGTGTGTATTGTTGAGGGTCAGTCTGTTTTATGAAGAAAAGAAGAAATATCTACAAAAGAGAATCGAATTTAAATAATTATAAGCCCTAATCGATATATTGATCTAACCGGGGGTACTAAGTACATTTTCAATCTCTAATTGTTCCTTGTTCGATACCAATCGAGACGGTCTAGGCTCTTGATCGGATATTTTTGTTTTATTTTTTTATATTTCTTTCATGTCTGTGTATTTTCCCCTAGAGAAGAAAAAACTCTTATGTGTAGTACACTTCGGTTGGCTTGTCCAGTGGATTATCAACCAGAGATTTAAGCAAAACCATAAACAGTCCAAGAAGTTTCAATAAGGTGTGCATGGTCTGAGGGGGATCCAATACTGTAGTATGAATAATTGGTTTGGTTTGTTTTGTTTTACGGCATATCAACCTCAGTGGGTCATTTAATGCCGATAAAGTTTTGAAATAAATCAATTCTTAATGGATAATACATTTTTTTTATAAATACATTTTTCTATTTAACCCATAGATGGGACCCTAACAGGTACTACCACTCCGGGTCAAAAGAGAATGGGTGTATCTATTGGGTGACTTGCCAGGTGTCATATAACTGTTCAGAAACCCATTTTCACTCTCTTTTGTTCTAAACAGGAGAGACATGTCATGGTAAAGTCACATGGCTATTTTTACTTTATCTCATCAAGTAAGATTTCTTCAATTTTTGTACCCCTTCCACATACTGCTTGAATCCAACTGTACTTCCTCCAGCTATGGATAAATAGTATATAGCTCCATCAGCAGGGCTTAGAATACGCTGAGTTTATTAGATATGTATTGGGTATTGCACATCTATTTAACCTATAGATGGAACCCTGACAGGTACAACCGTTCCAGGTCAGAGTGGACCTGGGGGTAATGGCAATGAAGGAGTACAATACCCTCCCTAGAACTCGTGAACTCCGCTTAAGAAATTGATCTTGTGTCGCATCCTACTCGTGCAATAGTATATGTTTATCACTAGCTGACTTGGTTTGACCAAGTTTTTTTTGCGGTATTATTAGGGGAGTGCTCAATATCAGTGATAGAGCTGTTTTTTTTTCTGATACTGAAGGACCATAAAAAGGAAAAAAAAATTCAAATACAAAATGTTATATAGCGGCTTCAAATTCACGGCCCTACTTCGTGTATCTGGATACGTAGCGGGTATGTAGTAGTCAGCTACTACCGACTACCGGACTTCAATAAACAACAGATACGTATGTACAAAGAGAGGACCCTTCTTTATTTTCTTCGGTGTGTGAGCGGTGAAGGCGCAGAGCTTACAATGAGTGCCCGCGGGGTGTTTGCTGACGGGAGACGTGAAGTGTGCTTTTTGGCTGCTGGCTGGCGTCTCTGTGTGTCGGCTCGAATCTTCTCGCCTTTATATTGATAGATACGCCTCCGCATCTTTATCTTTTGATCTGATAACGGACATTTGTTATATATTTCTTTATCTTCTCCCTGCTTCCTTGACCGGAAACCCTCCTTCCGTTTTTTAACTTCTTTGTTCGCTTTTACCGGGGAAAAAAGTCCTTTGTCATTTTTTTCGTCTTTTCTTTGTTTAATTTAACCGGAAATTCCTATTTCCGTTCGTACAATATACAACACAAAACACGTGTAGCTTTCTTTATAAATATCGTTTTTATTTGTCTTTTAACCACCTTCACTCGTTCACCACTTTTCCGTCTTTTTTATTTTTTTTATCGACAGCTTTATTTGGCAATCGGAATTGAGCGAGACACTAATCGAGTCTGTTACGGGATAGTGGACGAGCCTCGTCGAATTATAAATGGCTCGTGTTTTTATTGACCTAAACAGCAAGATACGCCAAGTGCCAGACGGAAATCTGTTTTTTTTTGGGGGGGGATAGGTGTGGGGAGGTGGGAGGTGACGGTTAAGTTTATCAGTTTCAAGGAGAAGTGTGTTATCAATTAAAATTCCATCGGCTGCGAAACGGCGCGAGAAAAAGAACAACAAAAATAAAAACAAAAACAAAAAACAAAATGAAACAGATGCTGGTTAAGAAGGAACAGATTGTACTATTTTCACCAAACACCAAGTGCTTAGAAATGAGAGGAGTCAGAAAGAAAATCTACACCTCCCCCCACCCCACTGACCCACACTCGCTTATATTTTTTACTTATTTCCCTTACCCCCCCCCCAATAAAACTAACATCTGGACATGGCTAAAACATCGCGTAGTCTGTTCAAAAAATTCTCTGGATCGAAAATGGATTATTGGATCTTTGAAAAATTCGAGATTTCTCAATTCCGAATAAGGCCATTTCCAGCCCAACTTTCAATTGCATTCCCCGCCCTCTCGGTGGGGGCTTATGATAACTGCATCCCGTGCAGTAGGGCAAAACCGCCACATACAAAAAGGGGGCTATCCAGTGTACGATAATAAATAGCATCTGATGGTGAGGCTGCGCTTCTAGAAATATAGTAACATAGTTGAATACCCCTTCATTGCCATTACTTCAAGGTAAACTACCCTGAATGGTAGTATCTGTTAGGGTCCCACCTATTGGTCAAATCGATTTATTTGATCGACTTGATGATGATAATGATGATGATGATTTGTTTGTTCGTTTGTTTTGTTTTACGGCATATCAACCTTGGTGGGTCATTTAATGCTGACAACGTTTTGAAATAAATTCGTTCTTAATGGATACTTAATTTTTTAATAAACACATTTTTGTATTCAACCCATAGATGGGACCCTAACAGGTACTACAAATCCAGTTCAGGGTGGATCTGGGAGTAATGGCGATGAAGAGGTACTCCATACTACCCAGGGCTCTAAAATTAGAACTTCACCATAAGTTTATTGTCATACCCAGGACACTAAGACCCTCAGCCACCGACAAAATTTTTAAAAAATTGAGTACACACCAAGAATGAATAAAAACAAAGGTTCTTCGGTATAAAATAACCCAATGGGTTAACATGCCGTAAAATCCAACCAATCATCCAACCAACCTATCCAATTCCGTTCATGCAAGCGCTCTTTGGAAAAATTTGCCTGGCCGATTTGCATTTTAAAAGTTCATCAGACTCAAACACATGCCAAGCACCGCCGTCATTTTTGACAGATTTTTAATTGTATAACATTTCATTAGAAATTATAAAATATCCAGTATATTTAAGGCTGGTTTAGCTCAGTCGGTAGAGTGTCAGACTAGGAACTGCAAGGTTCCTGGTTCGATACCGACCCACGCCAACTCAGCGTATGAGTAGCACAGAGGTCTTTGCGGTATATATTTAAAAAGAGCCGGTTTAGCTGTCGGTAGACCGTCCGCCTAGCAGCCACAAGGTTCCGTCAACTCAGCGTATGAGTAGCACAGGGATCCGTACGGTAAAGCGATGAGTTGATGGTAGGTGTGGCGCTCCAGCTCAGATGCTAGAATAATCTCCTAGGTCTTGTGCTAGTGAAAAGGTGATAGACTCCCTCGCTGTCTGGCTGATACCGACATTAGGTCGCCCCGACGACTTTACTTTTACTTTAAAAACATAAGGGTGTACTTATTTATGGGCGATACTGTACGGCTGTTTTCTAATTTTTTTTTTTCAATAACAAAGAGTTGGTCGTAAGTCTTTATTTAAAATTGAGTATTCAAATTAAAATTTATTCAAGAACAAAGGCGCGAAAGCAATTTACTCTATAATTAAGATATTTCTTTTTTAAAAATGTCAAGCGTAAATGACGCCGTCGGCGGCAAATTGAAATACAAATCAAATTTTTAGCTGATTTTTTAGTTGCTCGTTAATTTCTTCATAAACACTTTTATTTTTTTTATTTTTAAAAAATATTTTTTCTTTCTTTAAAATAAGCTGACTCTTCTTCGACACAGAAAAAATGACTCGCTTCGTTTCAAGTCGCCTCCTTTAACGAAGCTGATTACTTGTTGCATCAGCTATGAGATCGAACGATTGATTAGTTAAGACGTTCGTAAATTAACTATTGATCAGATAACTGGAAGCGCTCAGAAAACGCCATTAGCTTGGTTTGCTGGTTGAATTTTATGGCATGTCAACTCTTGTTGGGTTATTTTATGCCGAAGACGTTTTCTTTTATTCATTCTTGATGGTTATTCAATCTTTTTGGATTTTATGGCATGTCAACCCTTGTTGGGTTATTTTATGCCGAAGACGTTTTGTTTTATTTATTCTTGATGGGTATTCAATCTTTTTGGATTTCATGGCATGTCAACCCTTGTTGGGTTATTTTATGCCGAAGACGTTTTGTTTTATTCATTCTTGATGGGTATTCAATCTTTTTGGATTTTATGGCATGTCAACCCTTGTTGGGTTATTTTATGCCAAAGATGTTTTCTTTTATTCATTGTTGATCGGTATTTATTTTCTTATTTACAACAGTTATATAAGGGCACTGAACGTCGAGTTGAGAACTTGCAAGGATAGATAGGGACGGATGGTGAGAGAGTCTGTGTGTGTGTGTGTGTGTGTGTGTGTGTGTGTGTGTGTGTGTGTTGTTGTGTGTGTGTTGAGAGAGAGAGAGAGAGAGAGAGAGAGAGAGAGAGAGAGAGAGAGAGAGAGAGAGAGAATCCGTGATGATTATAGAAGATATTCCCCAAATCCGGTGCGACAATGTCTAAATGGTTGATTTTAACGGCATATAAACCCGTGTGAGGTTATTTTATACCGAAGACATTTTGTTTTATTCATTCTTGTTGGGTATTCATCTTTTTCAAACTCAATTTTTAATACTCATTTTCGTTCGGCTAGAAACCACAAGGTTCCTAGTTCGATACCTGCCCTCGCCAACTCAGCGTATAAGTAGCACAGGGATCTGTGCGGTAAAGTAAGGAGCTGATGGTAGGTGTGCGCTCCACTCCAGACGCTAAAATAATCTCCCTGGTCTAGCACTAGTGAAAAGGGGATAGACTCCCTCGCTGTATGGCTCATACCGACATTAGGCCGCCCCAACGATATATATATATTAATTAATTAAATTATATTTATGAGTTAACCCATGAAGGTGTCCATAACAGTTACGACCACTCCGGGTCAGGGTGGAACTGGGAGTGCTGACTGTCAACTCGTGGACGAATAAGACCATTTCCTGTTCTTTTGTTCCTACTTGAGTGCCTGTAGCATTTGTCACTATATCCTTGTGTTTTCTTAGATGACTCACCAGGCAAGCAGGGTTGACTTGGGAGTAATAAACAAACTGCTTGATAATAAAACAAAAAGGGTAGGCCAAACTTGGAATGATAATCAGACATTCTTAAACAGACACACATACACATAAACAACACACACACAAACACACACACATACACACACGCGCGCGCACATAGAGACACACTCTCTCTCTTACACACACATGCAGAGAATTTGGAAGACACAAAGGAGGACGGAAGATCTCAAACAACAGCTTCGGTTTCAAAAATCTTCTGTCGAAGAGATTTTTATCTCGAAATATTAAGAATAATTAAAGGTTAACAAACAACGCCATATTTACCACATTTTTCTCTACACTTGCATTGTGATAGCCTTCAAAACCAATTACCAAGCCAATATATATATATATATATATATATATATATATATATATTGAAATAGTAAATATATACATTAAAATATGTAATAATAATCTTATTATAATGGAGATTGTGGGTTTGTATGTCTGTAACCGAAACTATATTACTATTCAAGTCACAATTCCCTTTGTTATCTACATCACATTCTCCATGATTTTATTTTTATTTAAACCTCAATTATTAATAAAATTGTTTTACATCATTAAGACTGTTGACCATGTCTACATACTAATAACATGCAATTGTATTTATATATAAAACAAAATAGCGGTTTACAGTGTGAATTGGAAGGCTAATTTGCATATTGATCTTAAAAATTTGATTTTAATAAATATATGCTTAGGATTATTGATTTCTAATTGTTTGGTTTTATATCAATGAATATGAGCAAAAATCTCGGGGATAAATCTTAAAAGAAATCCATTAACAATAAGAAATAAATGTAATATTATTCTGTACTTCCTATTTTAACTAAATAGTTAAATTAGGAAAATTTACCAATGAAAGACGGGAGTAAGGGAAAATGATGGAAGAGTTAGTTTCAAAGTTGTTCTATTTTCCGATTATACCCCCTCTGTTCCAAATCTTTTTATTTGCATTCTTTCTAATTTAACATGATATTTTATTATATTAAAACTTAAATACTTGCACCCGGAGGGTGCCTATATTTGCTAGTGATAATAATAATAGCTCAGAAAACGCGATCAGCTTGGTTAGTTGGTCGGATTCTACGGCATGTCAACCCTTGTTGGGTTATTTTATGCCGAATACGTTTTGTTCAATTTATGCTTGATGGCTATTCAATTTTTTAATACAATTTTAAAACCCATTTTAAAACCATAAAATCACTAACAGGTGATACAACTCCGGATCAGAGTGGACCTGGGAGTAATGGTGATGAAGGGTTACTCCACATTTCCCATAGTTCCAGATTAAAAACTTCACCACTAGATGCATTTTAACGTCATACCCAGGACTAAGACCCTCAGCCACCGCCTTCGAGCACATATATGATAAAAAAGTGTTAGAGGCTTGCCATAAGGGCAATAGAGTTGGGACAATCGTATAGGTGATAGGACTTGTCGGGATTAGCCGATTGATCGGCGTAAAAAACTGCCTTAAAATCAGCTATTATATATTCAACCTTGAAAACGTCACATGTCAGTGTTATTAATTATAACAATGGAATAAATTATTTTGAAAATAGCAAATTTTCAAGAAAGAAGAAAATAGCCAAAATTCGCCATTTTTGATAGAATTCTAAGAAAAATGGGATGAAAAAAAAGTTACATAAAAATGTTAATCAAAAAGTTTCAATCATTTTTTCTCAAGTTTTTAATACATGGGGTTTTAATAAACACGGGAAATTCTTCGCCTAATTTTAGGAGAGACAGAAAAATGAATTACATAATTAGAATATGAAATAAACAACAAAAAACAAAACAAAAAAATTGTTATATAATCGGGCGGCGGTGGCGGAGACGTAGTCGGTGGCGGAGGTGGTCGACTTTAACTGAGAAACTAAAAATCAACCGCAAGAATCTGTTTATAGAATACGATCTTTCTTTCTTTCTTTCTTTCTTTCTTTCTTTTCTGCTAATTTCTTTCTTTCTTTCTTTCTTTCTTTTCATTTCTACTTTTTCTCTCTTTCTTTACTTTCTTCTTTTTTCTGTCAATTTCTTTCTTTCTTTTTTTTCTGTTAATTTCTTTCTTTCGTTCTTTCATTCTTTTCTGCTATTTTTCTTTCTTTCTTTCTTTCTTTCTTTCTTTCTTTTCTGTTAATTCCTTTCTTTCTTTTTTTTCTATTAATTTCTTTCTTTCTTTTCAGTTAATTTCTTTCTTTCTTTCTTTCTTTCTTTCATTCTTTTCTGCTATTTTTCTTTCTTTCATTCTTTTCTGCTTCTTTCTTTCTTTCTTTCTTTCTTTCTTTCTTTCTTTCTTTCTTTTCTGTTAATTCCTTCCTTTCTTTCTTTCTTTCTTTCTTTCTTTTTTCTGTTAATTTCTTTCTTACTTTATTTCTTTCTTTCTTTCTTTCTTAAATACTTATCATAGTATTCTTTAATTCCTATTTTAACTAAATAGTTAAATTAGGAAAGTTTAGCAATGAACGACGAGAGTGAGGAAATAGTAAGTTTCAGTTCTACTATTATAATTGCGAGTACTTCAGAAATGAATACAAAGTCAATACTGAGCGCGACAGAGAGGTGAATGCAGGAGCATGCACAGGCGCATACACAACAAACACAACAGTGTTGCAAATAGCCGAACAGTTTCTCTGCGTTTCCAGTGCTTTGAAGACCTTACTTTTTGTACATCTTGTCGATAGCATCCTTCAGTCTGACGATGGCGTAGTGTCCACTTTTTTCTTTGTATCTGCAATTGCGTGAGTGGCTGAACAGTCCAATTTTTGAATGGCAATCTCTGGTTCAGTGACTGCAAACAAACAGTTATACTTGCTGGAGTTGCTGTTGTCTCTCCTTCCTTCTGGCTCTCTTTTCTGTGGTGGCTTCTTCCCTCTCTTTTTCACTCCTTTTTGGCCTTTTGTAGAATATAGAATTCTAATTAAAATTTCATAGTTTACTTATCTCTGTTACTTTGAGAATTTGGAAGATTTAAAAAGAATGACATTCTGCTAGAAAAAAAAAAAAGAAGCTCACAATTATTATTTGGTTGGCATCGTTCAGTCTACTAAAGACGATGGTGTAGTGTCCACTTTTTTCCTCTTTATCTGCAACTACATAAGTGGCTGAACAGACCAATTTTTGAATAGCAATCTCTGGAGCAGTGGTTGCAAACAAATAGTTATACTTGCTGGAGTTGCTGTTGTCTCTCCTTCCTTCTGGCTCTCTTTACTATGGTGGCTTCTTTCCTCTCTTTTCACTCCTTTTCGTTACTTGTTTGACGAGGAGGCGCCAGGTCGCTCAGTCTTCTGCACAAGCCTCCCATGTGTTGGTATCGATGTGTCATGTCTTCATGTCCCTTTTGAAGACATCTTTAAAACTCTGGAGTTGCTGTTGTCTCTCCTTCCTTCTGGCTCTCTTTTCTGTGGCGGCTTCTTTCCTCTCCTTTTCACTCCTTTTTGTTCCTTATTTGACGAGGAGGCGCCAGGTCATACAGTCTTCTGCACAAGCCTCCCATGTGTTGGTGTTGATGTGTAATGTCTTCATGTCCCTTTTGCAGACATCTTCAAAGCGCTGGAGTTGCAGTTGTCTCTCCTCCCTTCTGGCTCTCTTTTCTGTTGTGGCTTCTTTCCTCTCTTTTTCACTCCTTATCGTCTCTTGTTTGTACATAATGTGCAAGATAACACAGTTATCTAGAATTGAGTGAATATTTAGTTTCAATATTCAAGTTTTATTTTTTGTTATGATAAGGTTACGATTTATTAAATTTAGTTATCTAAATGTGTTTTTATTAAAAAGTCATCCAAATTTCAAATAGAA
>CM042162.1:76882896-76885396 GCA_023376005.1 Doryteuthis pealeii
GTTAGTATATATAATATGCATATGTCTATGTGTGTGTGTGTGTCTCGGAGGGAGAGATGGGAGAGTGCTAGCTAGCTATATAGCGGTCCGCACTTGAGAGCTCTGGTGATTCGAGAGAGCTGGTCACTGTTCCTGCAGGCAAGACACGCTGAACGGCCGAAGAAAATCAACCACTGACCCGAACTTGACAGATGTAAAATAAAGGTCACCAGACCCGCCATATTTACCAAAACTGTAATACCACCATCGCAACCATCGCCTCTTTCTCCTCTCCCTCTCCCGCGCGCTTTCCCCACCCCTGTCCTCGCTTCAGGCAAGAAACGGCTTCGATGCAAAGCCCAGATTGTGGCGATAAGACCAGCCCAGAACCTTTAAATAGATCTTTCCATTCTTTATAGTCGCTGTGTAAGAACCGAAAAAGAAAGTAGATAAATAGATAGATATATAGATAAGTAAATGTACAGCAACAAGAAACGACTTTGGTAGTGTTCATCGTTCATAAAAATACTCCTAGAAGTGGCGGTTGGCTTATCGATGGTGACCTTCTGAAATTTGGATTTTTTTTCTTTTGGTTTATATTTCTTTGCTTTTTTTTTTATTTCTCTCTTCTTGCAGTACAGATGTTCGTTCATATTGGTAGGTTGCTTCTCTCTTCTAAGTCCAAAATCTCTCTCTCTCTCTCTCTCTCTTCTCTCTTCTCTCTCTGTGTGTGTGTGTGTGTGTGTTTTCTGTCTCTGTCTCTATAACTCTGTATCTGTCTCTGTCTTGCTCCCTGTCTAACTATGTCTAACCCTCTCTAACTCTCTCTCTCTCTCTCTCTCTCTCTCTCTCTCTTTCTGTTTCTGTCTCTGTCTCTATAACTCTCTGTGTGTCTCTTTCGCTGTCTCTGTCTGACTCTCTAACTCTCTCTCTCTCTCTCTCTCTCTCTCTCTCTCTCTCTCTGTGTATCTGTCTCTTCCTATAACTCTGTCTCTCTCTCTCTCTTTTCTCTCTCTCTCTCTCTCTCTCTCTCTCTCTCTCTCTGTGTATGTGTGTGTGCGTGTGTTTCTGTCGCTGTCTCTATAACTCTGTATCTGTCTCTGTCTTGCTCTCTGTCTAACTCTGTCTAACCCTCTCTAACTCTCTCTCTCTCTCTCTTTCTGTTTCTGTCTCTGTCTCTATAACTCTCTCTGTGTCTCTTTCGCTGTCTCTGTCTGACTCTCTAACTCTCTCTCTGTCTCTGTCTCTATAACTCTGTCTCTCTCTATTTCTTTGTCTCTCTCTTTGTTTCTCCCCCCCCCCTCTCTCTCTCTTTCTCTCTCCGGTGAAAGTGTTCGTTCACATTGGCAGGTTGCATTTCTGTCTTCTAAGTCCAAAATTCTCCCTCTCTCTCTGTCTCTTTCTGTCCGTCTCTGACTCTCTAACTCTCTCTCTATTTCTTTCTCTCTCTCTCTCACTTCTATCTCAATCTCTCTCACTCTTTCGCTCTTTCTTTCTCTCTCTCTCTCACTCTCTCTCTCACTCTTTCTCTCTCCAGTGGAAGGGTTCCCTTAAATTGGCAGGCTGCATTTCTGTCTCCTAAGTCCAAAATTCTCTCTCTCTCTCTCTCCATCTTTCTTTGTCTTTCTCTCTCCCTCTCTCTCTCTCTCTTTCTTTGTTTCTCTCTCTCTTTTTCTCTCCCTCTCTCTTTCTTTGTCTCTCTCTCTTTCTCTCTCCAGTGAAATTGTCCGCTCGGATTGGCAGGCTACATTTATTTCTCCTAAATCCAAAATTCTCTCTCTCTCTCTCTCTCTCTCTCTCTCTCTCCCTCTCTCTCACACTCTGTCTGTCTGTCTGTATCTCTCTCTACAATGAAGTGAAAGAGTTCTCTCAAATTGGCAGGTTGTATTTTTGTCCCTAAGTCTAAAATACACGTCAGTATAAAAGAAAGAAAAAAAGGACGGTCATCACAACTCGTCTTCTAATCGTCCGCCCACAACCGGTGTCCCCCTCGTTATTGGTAGGACTGTATTAGTGAGACTAAGTCACTAGTGGCATAAAGCCAGATCGCTAAATATCATTCTCTTTTTAGTATCATATCTTCATTTTATTTATTTTTAGTTATCTGCTTAGCTTAGCAAATACTGGCACAAGGCCATGACAGTGAAGAGAGTGGATGGATAAATCTCACTAGAATAACGACTTGCGAGATAAACATAATTACAAACACTGTACAGCAACTGCACCAGGCTAGATTTGTGTAAAAGATATTTTCTAACCCAAACTCTTCAGATCTATCTATATATCTATATATCTATCTATCTATCTCTATCCCATGCTGTTCATTTTTATCCAAAATATATATATATATATATATATATATATATATATATATATATATATATATATATATAATATATATATAATCAATAGTAATGGTATTATGGATGATTTGGACTCATAACTCAAAGTTTCATGGTTATGCAATCCTCAGATGAATCAAATGGTTGAGATCTTAAAAACTTAATAGGTCAAAATGTAC
>CM042162.1:76890396-76919580 GCA_023376005.1 Doryteuthis pealeii
CGTATCCCACTTGCACAAGGCCCTATAAACGTGGGACCACCCACAAGCCGAGACTCATGGGTGGCAGGTGGAAATATTGCGTTGATCCCGTCGGCATTCCCCCTCAAGGGTGGCGCCTCAAGCACTGGACAATAAACCCAGCACTGCCCCTTTAAATCGAGGGGGCAGGTGTTGCCTGAGGGGATAGCCCCCTGGGATCAACGCTATTAATTTAACCTCTTGCAGGTCCAGCTGTTACGTAGTGATGGTTTTCACGGTACCAAATCGATATAATGTTGATTATATCATAGATTATGTAATACAGCGGCCGAAGCTCAGTGGTCCCTGGCCGAAGGATAATAGGCCACCCAGGTGACAATAATACTAAATCGTCATCGGGTGTCCATCTCATACAAATCTTTATTAGAGTAAACCAGAACTCTTGACCATCAAGGTTAAAGGACTGTCCGCCATATTAGCTGTTGAACGCTTCCCGCCTTTCCCGCCGTGAAGCGACTCCATGTTTGGTGTGAGCGGTGTTAAATAAAGAGACCATTGATATTTGATGGATTGACATATTCCATACGGTTCCTCTGTCAGCAGCTTGGCTAATTTCTTCTGCTCGCATCGACAGGTCGACAACTGTGTATCTTAGTCACGACCTTAACAGTCAGTTCTCATTTGTCCGTGTCACATTAGACCCGGCCTGATCGGATAATGTTTGTACAGTGAATTGAATAAGACTTCTGGCACAATCATGAAATTAATTTATTTCTACTGAGAAGTTTGTATTACTGTGATTGTAAGCCCTTGGGATTAAGTTAATTTCCCTGTTTGGTCCCTCTCCCCCCTCTCTCTCTCTCTGTATATATATATATATATACATACATATATATATATATATATATATATATATATATATATATTGTTTTAAGTAAGTATTAACTTTATCGATTCTTTCTAGTCTTCAAGTGTTTTTTAGTAAATTGGGATCCTATTCGACAATTTCGTGGTCTTCAATAATACCTTCTTAAACAATAACATGCTGTCAAAATACACACACACACACACACACACACACACACACACACACATACACACACACACACACACACACATATATATATATATATATATATATATATATATATATTATATATATAAAATATATAAGTTAGGTTAATAAGCCTAATATCGTATATTACATATACTGCACACAATGCATAAACAGCGGATATGTGGGAGAAACATCTACATCTTTTAGACTAAGATTAAATAACCACAAATCCACAATAAAACTCAAATCACCGCATAGTACGATAGCACTTCCCTTTAACACCCCACAACACAACCTTACACACCTCAAATGTATTTTAATAGACCATGCATTTCCAACAACGCAATCTCGAAAACAAGCAGAAACCAAATGGATTTTAAAACTACGAACTCACGTGAGGGGACTGAACGCCGACATCGGAATACTCCGTTATTACAAATATTTTACAGACGCTGCCGCTGTCAACAACAACAAAGACAAAGGATCCGTTGAACAGTAGCGACATTCATTAGAAAAAAGGAATCTAACGATCCCGAAAATTTATGATAACAAATAATAAAAAAATAAGTGAATCCAGTACTCCATAACATCGAGTTCCTTCATTTATTTTTAAATGCTTCATAATAACGCCTAACTTCAACATTAAAAAAAACATAAAAATATATACCGAGAGAAGCATACGGAGACCCCTAAAATACAATATTATATATATATATATATATATATATATATATATATATATATATATATAGTTAGGTGAGTGTGACATGATGTTAACGGTGCTTGGTTACTGACAGTTTCTGGTCACGCTAACCTAACTTAGATATACATGCCCTATCAGCGATATTGAGCACTATTTACTTATAAATATGGCAATCTATATTATTAATATTATATATATCCTAAGGGGTTAACATCTATCTATCCTAGTCTATCCCAGTCTATCTATATATTTAGGTATCTATCTATCTCAGATTGTTGGCATCTATCAATCAAATCTTGTACCCCCTTTCTCTCTCTCTCTCTCTCTCTCTCTCCACATATATATATATATATATATATATATATATATATAAGCAAAGAAATAACAAAAGACTTAGAGATTTAGCATTATAGTCTATTTTAGGGAGCTTAGACAAAGTGTTTAACTCTCCCGACTCATAAAATGTATCTGATGAGTCGGGAGAGTTAGACAATTTGCTCCCTGAAATAGACTATATGCTAAATCTCTAAGTCTTTTGTTATTTCTTTATTTACACACACACACACACACACACACACACACGTAGACACACACACATAGACACTTTGTCTAAGCTCCCTGAAATAGACTATAATGCTCAATCTCTAAGTCTTTTGTTATTTTTTTACTTATATATTTGCTCTGTGACTCTAACATTAAGAGCACACATTGAGCTCTCAAACTGCGACAGGTTTTTTAAATAAAACTCTTGTGTCGTAAGGAAGATTTCTTCTCTGGACTTTTGGATTATATAATATATTATATATATATATATATATATATTTATATGTGTGTTGTAATTGAATGTATGTGTCTATGTGTGTGTGTATGTGTGTTGTGTGTGACTTGGTTTGAATAATCGCTACCCAAGCTTATAGCCTTATATATATATATATATATATATAATATATATATATATGTGTGTGTGTGTGTGTGTGTGCGTGCGTGTGTATGTGTGTATGTGTATTGCTGCCTGTTAACATAAATCTAACCCACCTATCTAGTTTGCTAGTGAGCTAGCAAGCTATCTGTTATATTTTTACGGATCTTTCTACCTATGTACAATATCTCTAGATATATCTTCAACAAAAGGGGGGGGTGGCTTAGACTTATGTATTTAATAGTTTGTCTATCTCCTCGTTTATCCCCCCCCCCCTTTTCCATCTTCTCCCATCATCAACATCACTTTTCCCATCATGTAGAAAAATAAAATAAAAGTCTCTTTTCACAGACCATATACACTATTAAATATGATATGTATATACAGAACAAATTTTATTAAGTAATTCATCTGATAGTTTCAGCATTTTCTTAACCTTTTTTCTGAAATCATCGAAATTAATCTTAATTTTCTTGCGTTCTGCTGTTTTTGATCTGATGCAGCAATTATAACCCAAAATATATTACTCTATTAACAAAAATCGTATGAGTTAACATAGTTTTAAAAAAAATATTACTACCTCAGTATATTCAGGGCATTAGAATCCACGAGAAAAAAACAATAAAATCGATAACGTACACTTTCATCAAAATACGTAGTCTTATAATGGCTGAAAAATGGCATTTTGGGCAAACCTTTGAAGCCCCATATCTCCCCCAATTCTCAAGCGACCTCAACCATCTTTTACTATGTGGTACTCCTCATGGAACTCTATCAGAAAATCATATTAGTTTGGCACTTTATTTGTACATGAAATTGGCCATTTTTCCCCACTCTCAGGGGTGTTATCAGTCACCTAAAACTCCAAATTGTCTGTCTATAGCAGTTCATGACTTTCCTATGTGTGTATTGACATCGCTTTCTGTAGATAAGATATTACTACCTTGGTAATCTTACTATAACAGATTATGCCTTTCCTATGCGTGTATTTACATTGCTTTCTGTAGATAAGATATTACTACCATAGTAATCTGTCTATAGCAGTTCATGACTTTTCTATGTGTGTATTGACATCGCTTTCTGTAGATAAGATATTACTACCTTGGTAATCTTACTATAACAGATTATGTCTTTCCTATGTGTGTATTCGCATTGCTTTCTGTAGATAAGATATTACTACCTTGGTAATCTGTCTATAGCTGTTTATGCCTTTCCTATGACATCGTTTTCAGTAGATAAGATATGACTACCTTGGTAATCTGTCTAGAGCAGTTTATGCCTTTCCTATGACATCGCTTTCTGTAGATAAGATATTATTACCTTGGTAATCTGTCTATAGCAGTTCATGACTTTCCTATGTGTATATTAAATGTTGATATTCATTAAAATTACTTGATAGTAAGCGTCCAGTTCAAGGAGAAATAGTAGTATCTGCGTTATTCGGACTATTTCCTCATCTTTATTGTTATCTCTACAACGTTTTGGCCGATATGCCCTCCGGCCTTCTTCGGGTATTTCTTGTCGTAGTCGGGAACATTCTTGTCGTAATCGGGAGCCATCACGGAACTTTGAACCTAACCCTTTATTCAGTCCTGTTCTCATTCCGCTAACCATAGCTGGGGTAGGAGTTGTGTTAATTATTTTTCTATGATACTGCCGCCGCTCAGGATTAAACCTGGAATCCAGAGATAACTGTCACTTAGAACTGTCTTAGAACTGTCTTAACCTAACTACCTTATCCACTAGGCCATGTGTACAATTGGCTCCCAATTACAAGAAGGTTTCCAAGTCCGAAAAGAAATACCTGAAGAAGGGCAGAGGGCATATCGGCCGAAACTTTGTACAGATAACAATGAAGATGAGGACAATAGTCCGAATAATGCAGATAATACTTATTATGTTCAGTTTAGCGTTAGGGTTCCGAGCAATATATAAAAGTGTTGGATAGTCTTATTATTATTTCTTGGTAACTTATAACGACTTTGCTAATCTGTTATTTTCTCTATCCTTCTGGGCTTTCTCTCTCTTCATTTTGGATCGTCTCGGTTGGTATCTCGGGTGGTATCTATCTCCGTTTCCATCTTAATTCAAATCAAGAACACGAAGACATATTTATGTTTGTTTGTTTATTGATTTTAACGGCATATCAACCCGTCCGGGGTTATGTCATGCCTACCAGTTTTTGATGTACATTTATATATTGACACTCGTGTTCCTTATTTGTACAACCGTTATCATCTTGCAACACCCCCTGGTTAAAATGAGATATTTCACACTACATTACAAAACGAATCGGCTAACCGTTAAATTTAAATGATGGGGCCGGGTTAGCTCAGTCGGTAGAGCGTTCGGTTAGAAACCTCAAGGTTCCTAGTTCGATACCGGTCCTCGCCAACTCAGTGTATGAGTAGCACAGGGATATGTGCCGTAAAGTAAGGAGCTGATGGTAGGTGTGGCGCTCCACCTCAGACGCCAAAACAATCTCCTTGGTCTAGCGCTATTGAAAAGGAGATATACTCCCTCGCTGACTGGCTGATACCGACTTTAGGTCGCCCCGACGACTTTTACTTACTTATACTACATTAAAAAATGAATAGACTAGCCGTTAAATTTCAATATTTTACACTACATTACAAAATGAATAGGCTACCCCATTGATTATGTAACAAAAGTTATCACCCCTGATTTAAGAGGCACCATTTTTAAAACAATAAAAATGTATTTAGAAATAGATATAATTTTCTATGGAAACCATTGTAGATAAAATGTATCTGTAAATGCATTGTTGTGTATTTACCCAACCCCTTCACCGAGGTTAGGATGCGACAAAAAGCGGAGTACGCCTGGTTTCAATTCAGAGTTTTCGATCTCCTACACCGATTATCTTACCAAGACGAAAGAGTCCAGTTTGCCCGACTATTTACCCATAATTATTGGAATGAAGACATAGACGCGTGCTATCCCCATGGACATTAGCGTACTACCTCTCCGCGTCTTGGTGAACCTGGGAGTAATGGTGATGAAGGGGTACTTTACACTACCCAAAGCTCCAAAATTGGAACTTCACCTCTCATTGGCATTTCAGTCTCGGAAGACTATGATAAAGTTTTTTTTTATGTGCCCCTGAAGTTACCGCGCTTCCTGTGACTGGAAGTCCGGTGTTTGAAAAACATTCTCGACCACAGATTTAGCATTTGAAGGCTGTCCCTGAAGATGTTGATGTTCCGATGCTTTATTGCCGCTGTTTTCTTCTGGATCTCTTAGCTTCATGGTGTTGTGTCAGGGTGACTTCTAACATGAGCAGTCCTCTATGGAGATTCTGCCGCCACCGAGGGCGGTCCTGAGCCAAATTTTCCCAGCTGGAAGGGGCAATGCCAAAGCACCTGAGATCATTCTTGCAGACATCCTTGAATCGCAGCTGGGGGCGACCAATCTGTCTTTTACCAGACGTAAACTCTCCATAGAGGATGTCTTTCGGGATTCGTCCATCATCCACCCGACGTACGTGACCCAACCATCGGAGACGACGTTGTTTCAGTAGTCTTGGTGAACCTGGGAGTAATGGTGATGAAGGGGTACTCCACACTCCCCAGAGCTCCAAAATTGGAACTTCACCACTAGATGCAGTTTAACGTCATACCTAGTAAACTAATTTGATCAGAGAAACCATTTTGTTAATTATTCTGTAAATGCAAGTCAGTGCTTGAAACAGCTCATATTGAATAATTTGGGTTATTAGCAAGTTTTCCAACTCTTTTACTGTGCATAAAGTGTATATATATATATATATATATATATATATTCCCGCTCTTTTGATGGTGAATATTCTGTAATTCCCATAAATTGAATTTACTCATTTGATAATTGAATTTACGCACGGACGTAAAACTCTTCTTGAAACGGTACATTCTTATGACTATCAATTATTGCTATTACTTGTTGCAGTGGTTTGACCCCCGAGGGAAAAATCAAGTTTATTTTTCTTTCTTTCTTTTGTTATTTTCATTTTCATCATATAAATTGTTCATTCTTTCATTCTTTCATTTATCTATATCATTCGTTATTTTTTCTCCACTGTGATCAAATTTCTTTCTTTTTTTATCTGTTTTTCTTCTTTTCTTTCTTTAATCTGTTTTTCTTTCTTTTATTTGTTTTTCTTTCTTTTTCTGTGTTGTTCTTTTTTATAAATCTTTCATAATTTTTTCTTAATTGCTTTCTTTCTTTTCTTTCTTTCTTTTTCTTTCTTTCTTTCTTTACCACCCCCGTTTCAATTTTTCTCACGCTTTCTTCTTCTTCTTCTTCTTCTTCTTCTTCTTCTTCTTCTTCTTTCTCTTCTTCTTCTTCTTCTTCTTCTTTCATTCATTCTTCAATCTTTTACTTTATTTTTCTCTTTGTTTTGTCTGTCACTTCTTTATTTTTATTTTTCATTTTTTTCCAAACCTTCTCTTCCGTTCACCTTCATTCAATTTTCTTTCATTTTATCATTCTTTGACTATCTTTTCTCTTTCATATATATATATATATATATATTGAGAGAGAGAGAGAGAGACAGAGACAGACAGACAGATAGATAGATAGATAGATAGAGAGAGAGAGAGAGAGAGAGAGAGAGGGGGGGAGGGAGAGAAATGAAGATTATTATAATTCCTACATATGGAACTGTTTTGCAATAGCTATTCATACATATCAAACGTTGTCATACTGTGCCATACCCACATGTATTTTCGTGTTAAAACAATGCAATTGTATTGATTCGAACAAATTCGTATTTACAGTGTAGATTTACGGTGAAATGAAAATGACCGACAAAACATACCGGCTTCCTCAAAGTGAAACAAACAAGGAGAGATTACTCTCATTTATTTAGCTAATGTTCAGATTACCCGACCTTGTGCCACAACTAAGTTAAACTTAATAAATAACTATTTCAAAAGAACTGCCAAAATATTTTATAACAGAAAAAAGAAAAAATAATTTTTGGTTATGTACCATGATTATATCTAATGAATTCATTATTATTGAATTATAGATTAGCTGTATCTGAGGACAGGATCATTGCGGCTGAGCAGTCTGTCACTTAAGTATTTAGTGGTCCCGTGAAATACAACACTCCCTTATTCCCTTACTTGGGTTACACGGGCAGTCGGAGAGGCCCCATCTAATGCATCACCTATTCATGTCAATCCCTAGCACTTATATGATTGTCCCAATTGATGATTATTCCTAGATAGCTAAGAAGAAAATAGTTACTCATTCTTTTATTGTACGCATTTCAGCGTTGGTTAAGTTAGTTGCGCTTATACATTTAACTCCAAAAGTTTATGAAAAATCAGTTAAGATATCTAACTAAATAATTTTCAAAGTTACTAAAGAACCCCCCCTCAACCCCCCCCCCCCAAAAAAAAACAAACAAATGAAATCTTGAAAACTTCTCTCCTTGAGACCTGAATTGTTGACGAATCAAAACGAATAAGAATCACAGTCAATCAGGATTTACATTTTTGCATTTTCATTTTATACAATTTGGAAGGTCTCATTATTAAGCATAGGTGTTGCAAGAGGATAACTGTTGTACTATTAAGGAACACTAGTATTAATATCCGCCCTGTCGGCTGGGGCATTAGAATGCACCGACTGCACCTCTGCAGAGGGGTAAGACCCCCCAATGGGGCCACCTGTTGGCCGTGGGTGGCGACCCGTGATGCTTAAGGATAGAGCCCAGGTGGATGAGCAGTTCATGACATGCAATACTCCACTTTGGCCCTATCTTGGGCTAGACGGGCGGCCGGAGAGGCCCCCTCCGATCAATCGGCTGGCTACATCAAGCCCTAGCATCTATATGATTGCCCCAACCCTATTGCCCTTATGGCAAGCACCAACCCCTTTTTATCATATGGGTGCTAGGAGGCGGTTACTGAGGGTCTACATGTCCTGAGAATTATGTTAAACTCTGTCTAATGGTGAGGTTCCAGTTCTGGAGGTTTGGGGAATGTGGAGCACCCCTTGATCACCATTGCTCCCTGGTCCACTCTGACCCGGAGTGGTAGTACCTGTTAGGGTCCCATCTATGGGTTAAATAGAAAAACATGAGTTTATAAAAAAATTGTATTATCCATTAAGAATTGATTTATTTCAAAACTTTATCGGCATTAAATGACCCACTGAGGTTGATATACCGTAAAACAAAACAAACAAACTAGTATTAATATATGGATTACTGATACAAATAGTTACGTATTACTTTTCTGTGTGCATCTCAGCGTTGGTTAAGTTAATGCGCTAACACATTTAACTCCAAAAGTTTATGAAAAATCAGTTAAGATATCTAACTGAATAATTTTAAAAGATACTATAAAAAAAAAAAGAAACTAAATAAAATCTTGAAAATTTGGCTCCTTTAGGCGGGAATTTCTTGACGATTGGAAGTCACAGTAAATGGAGAGCAAATGGAGAGTAATTGACTGCATATCATGAAAGTAATTTGGCGGATGTGACACATTTACCAATTGACTTTGCTTAACCGACGAAGACTTAATTATATACTGAGATCTTTTTTTCTTTCCAAGAAAGACCAACCAATTTCATGAAAATTAACGTTAACCGTTTACCTACCATAAACGCAACAAATCAAATATACTCCAACCAAGAATCTTATATTCAAATATTCAAAAAGGGACATTAGATCATTCATGGTTGGTTGGTTGGTTGGTTGGTTGGATTTTACGATATATTTCATTGTCCAAAGTTAAGGATGGTTTTATACATTATTGTATATTAATCCATTGCATGCTGTTTGGTTGGTTGGTTGGATTTTACGGCATGTCAACCCTTGTTGGGTTATTTTATACCGACAACGTTTTGTTTTAATCATTCTTGAATCATCCCCACCCGGTTAATCGACTGATCCTTTTCAACCCTGAGCAAGGATATATTTCATTGTCCAAAGTTAAGGATGGGTTTTATTTTATTTTATTTATTAATCCATTGTATGCTGTTTGGTTAGTTGGTTGGATTTTACGGCATGTCAACCCTTGCTGGGTTATTTTATGCCGACAACGTTTTGTTTTATTTATTCTTGACTATCAAGACATGTGGATATAACAATAATGTAATTCAATTATTAAAAGCGTTTGATATATTTACTTAAGAGCTATTGCTAAATAGTTCAATATGTAAAAGTATAATAATCTTGATTTACCCTCTCTCATTCTCTTTTTTTCTTTCTTTCCTTCTTTTCATCTTTTCATTATGTTCGATTGAAACAGATTAGCTTTATCGATTCCCCACTCGCACCCATTTCTTTATTTCTATTTTATTTTTCTGTGTAGCATGTCTCTTTCTTCTCTTTCTTTCTTTGTGATAAAAACGTAATGGTCCATTATTTAGCAGAGGTGGGGATACTCATAAGAAATACATATTCGGCGAATAAGTAATACCAGATAATCTGAATTTACATAATTGCATTTTATCTTGGACGGTCTCGTTTTTAACCAGAGGGTGTTGCAAGATAACGGTCGTACTTTTAAGGAACACGAGCATTAATATATTAATTGATATTCAATTTTTTTTTTAAACTCAATTTTTTTGCCTAATTTTTTTAAACACGTTATTTAAAACCCATTTTTTCTATTCAACCCTAACAGGTACTACCACTTCGGGCCAAAGTGAACCTGGAGTAATACAATGAAGGGGTACTCAGCACTTTACGGATATATATATATATATATATATATATATATATATATATATATATATATATATAATGTTTATTTGATGAGGGCAGGCAAAGCAGGCTTCTTAAGAGCATTTTAATCAATATTAATAATCATATTCCTCAACTGAACGACCGTTAATACCTTGCAACACCCTCTGATTAAAAATGTGATCGTCCAAATCGTCCATGATGAAATGCAAAAATGTTAATCCTGATTATCTGGTGTTGATTATCTACCGAATTCTTATTTCTTATTAGGAGTATCGTCGTCTCTACTAAATAATGGACCATTCCGTTTTTTTATAATCCTGTGGTTCCTTGGCGGCGGACGCTCTACCAACTGAGCTAAACCGGTCCTATATATATATATATATATATATATATATATATATATATATATATATATATATTTGAGTTTGATTTTGAAGGCTATCAAAATGCATGTGTAAAGAAAAAATAATAAGGTAACAATGGTGTTGTTTGTTAACCTGTAATTTATTCTTGATATTTCGGGATAAAATCTCTTTTTCAGAAGAACACTGGTTCTGAAGTAGTTGTCGTCTTGTTATGGCATTAATAATAATAATAATAATAATAATAATAATAATAATAATGCCATAACAAGACGACAACTACTTCAGAACCAGTGTTCTTCTGAAAAAGAGATTTTATCTCGAAATATCAAGAATAAATTACAGGTTAACAAACAACACCATTGTTATCTTATTATTTTTTCTTTACACCTGCATTGTGATAGCCTTCAAAATCAACCTCCAAACCAATATATACACAATGCTTCAATCACATTATTCAAACTCTCTCACTTATATATATATATATATATTATATATATATATATATATATATATTATATATATATATATTAGGAAGGCAAGAAATAGGGCATGCTACACAAAAAATATAACAAGAAAAAGGAAGGAAGAGAGTAGGGGAAGATAGAGAGAGGGTGTGAGCTTGAAAAAATTCGACTATATTTTCGCTAAAATAACAATTACCTCGGAACTTTAGAATTAATGTCAGAGACAGGAAGGCGCATATCATTTCAGAAAAGGTGATACTTTCTATTGATAGCCGAAAAGATCTTGCATAACTGATAATTACAGAACCAATTACCTAACAGATGGAAACTCTGGGGGTCTGCGCAACACTTAATACAGAAAAAAAGAGAACAACTGAAATGCTATAATTTATTCTCGTTTTTATGTATTATCAAATATAATCTGTTAAACAGCGATTTACTACGGTCTCTCAAAAGTAGTTACGATTTTTGCAGATTTTTCAGAGTTTTATAGATATTACAAGGGTAAGTCAAAAAGTAATGCTATTTTGTTTAGCACAGGTATGGTTACCAACACAAGAACATGTATCATACATCAAAATGAAGCTGGTCCTCTGCGGACTACATCCCTACTTCTCCATAGAGGGTGAGTCCAAAAGTAATGCCATTTTGTTTAGGATAGGTATAATTGCCAACACGGGAACATGTATCATACATCAAAATGAAGCTGATCGTCTGTGGATCACATCCCTACTTCTCCACATAGGTGATCAAAAAAGTAAGCCATTTTGTTTAGGACAGGTATGGTTACCAACAGAAAACATGTATCATACATAAAAATCAAGCTGTCCTCTGTAGATCATATCCTACTTCTCCACATAGGTGAGTCAAACAGTAATGCCATTTTGTTTAGGACAGGTATAATTACCAACTCAAGAACATGTATCATACATCAAAATGAAGCTGGTCCTCTGTGGATCACATCCCTACTTCTCCATATAATCACCGTTTTTCTCATTAGCAATGTTCCACCTTTGAATAAGAGCATATATCCCTGTCCCGTAAAATTCTGTTGACTGTTGTTTGAGGCAATTCTTCATTGCAGATTTCACTTCCTCGTCACTAGAATAATGTTTGCCTCTAAATTCTCTTTCATGGGACCGAATAGATGATAGCCTGAAGGCGCTAAATCTGGAGAGTATGGAGGGTGCGGTAAAGTTTTCCACCCGGGGCAAATATTATTCAAGTACAGATTATACAACTCTTTCGTAAATATACTGTCTTCCTAATTCTCAGCCACCATGAAAAGCATTACTAAATGGAGATGGCCGGTATAACTCAGTCTAATAAAGTGTTCGGCTAGGAATCACAAGGTTCTTGGTTCGATACCGGCTCTCGCCAACGTCAGCGTATGAGTAGCACAGGGATCTGTGCGGTAAATTGAGGAGCTGATAGTAGGTGTGACGCTCCACCTCAGATGCTAAAATAATCTCCTTGGTATAGCGTTAGGGAAAAGAGGATAGACTCCCTCACTGTCTGGCTAACATCGACATTAGGCCGCCCCGATGACTTCACTTTTTACTAATCCTATTCTTGTACTCTCTCATCCTGCCTCTCTTTAATGGTCGACTAGAAGTGGCTATCCGGCGTCGCCTGGGTAGAAGGGGGATTTTTAAAAAGTTAGCCTCGCAGATCCATTATTACTTATTTAGATCCACACTCGACGCCTCATAAGATCCCCACGTAAATACATAACAATATAGTAAGAAATTTTAATTCAATAATTTACAATTTTAAAAAAAATACAATATAAATGAGGTGATTAATTCAATCAATGAACATCATATTTCAATTATCTTCTGTTACTATAAAAATTTTAATTTTCAAATATCTTCCCAAATATAAATAAAATCATCATTATTTTTGCTCAAAAACCAAGCCCTGGTGATAATGCATGTATAATTATATTTACTTTGTCGTTAATTGTTTTATTTTTTAAGTTTCCTCCGGACATACACACATACACAACTGCCCTTTATATATGTACTAGCAGTGGTTACCCGGCGTCGCCTGGGTAGAGGTAGATTTTTAAGTTAGTCCCGCAGATCCATTATTACTGAATCGTGAGTTGAATCCTCGTAGGAATGTTCCATTTAAATCCCTATGTAAAAAAATAGACCTTGCATTGATCCAGCTACTCTGAAAAGAAATGTTAATGTCTACTATCTAAAATATTAAAAAAAAAAATCCATGCTGTTATCATTTACATTTTATTTTTTAATTATCTTCACGAATATAAGTCAACTCTCTATTATTTTTGCTCAAAAACCAAGCCCTGGTGATATTTAATGTGTATATATATTTACTTTGTCGTTAATTGTTTTATTTTCGAAGTTTACTCCGGATATAAAGATACACACAACTGCCCTTTATATATGTATAGATAACTAGTGTAGCGCATCCGTAGGATCTACGGTTTATGCGTAGCGTCGACCCATTTGTTCCTTTACATCACCCCAGGTTGCTCTTAGGATAAAATTCCCAAGTTCACCGCCTTGTCCGTACATAATTGATATTCCACGTCGTCTTTTTTCCCCTCCAGTATTTCTGTTGTCATAAATTATCTCTCTTCCTCTCTTCCCTCTCCGCCATGTTAGTTATATTTCCCCTTGGCCATCAAAACACGAAACATTTCAAAGTGAAATTGCAGGCCACCGATCATTTAACAAATATATATATATATTATAATGTATTAATAATTTGAAGGCAATTACAATGCGTATAAAAAATTTAACAAACATCCAAAAATCTTATTTACTTCGCCGAAGGGCATACGGTCTGTTTGTTGTTATTATTCTCTCAATAACCCCTTACCTATTATGGTAGAGGCGTGTAGTATCATTTGACAAGCTTAATTTCGCTAGGATGGTCAGCTGTGTACTGTGGCCGAGGCGATAAAGTGTTTCACTAGTGTTTCACTGTGTCTGCTGAAGTCCCGGTTTCGATTTCTGTCGGAGGGAAATCGTTAGTATATACCGCTGATGAGACTTAATAAAGTCGAAACAGTCTGTACGGTATTCTACACATCGAGCCATCCTTTGCTGGGATTACACTCGTCAAGTTCATTTTCTATAAGAAAAAGTATCGAATTTTATGCGATACATGCGTTGTAAGTGCCTTCAAGTAAAAATTTAATAAATATATATATTATAATGTAAATGCCGAAACACTGAATCTTTCAAAGCCTCCATGCTTCCTGTAATCCGCTGACACTATACCTGATGCCCCTCTCCACACACATATGCACACACATGCACACATACATGCATATTACTACTGTAAAATGTTCATGTTCCTGACACTAATAAATTATTCTGTGTACTAGACATGAGACTTTGATGAGTTGTGGTGCACCTGAGCACTGTACACAATAAATTTCATTTTTAACAGATAAAATTCATTCAGAGTGGTTCCCCTTTTTTAGGTTGGAGTTATAGAAAATAACCCTAAATAAATAATTCTTCAAGAGTTAAATTTGTGAAAATGCAAAGTAACTTACATTGGTAGCTTGCATATATTTCTCATAGTTTTTCCAAACTCTAAATATCTTTTTATTGAATTCTGAATTTAGCCACGAATAATAATCAATAGAATTCTTCTTTAAACATAATTTTTAATATATTAATGATTTGAAGGTAATTACAATGCGTATAAAAAATAAAAACAAAAAGATGTTATTTTTGTCTTATCGATTTCAAAGAAAACTTTATCTTCAGAGACGAATATCAGAAATGAACGTGCTTAAGTTGTTTTTTTTTGCGTGGTTATACTTTTTTTTCTTCTTTTTTTTCCTCTTCTTCTTTTTTCTTTCTCCTTCTTTATGTTATGAATGAAATGGGCGAATAACAACAAATAACAAATAACAACAAATAACAACAAATATCAACAAATACAATATCAAATAATAACAAATACAACAAATAACAAATAACAACAATATTAAAAAAAAAGAAGAAATTACCGTTATTCGCCCATTTCATTCATAACATAAAGAAGGGGAGGGAGGAGAAAGAAAAAAGAAGAGGAAAAAAATATAGTAAAAAGTAAAGTCGTCGGGGCGGCCTAATATCGGTGTCAGCCATGCAAGCGAGGGAGTCTATCCCCTTTTCACTAGCGCTAGACCAAGGAGATTAATTTTAGCGTCTGAGGTGGAGCACCACACATACCATCAGCTCCTTACTTTACCGCACCGATCCCTGTGCTACTCATACGCTGAGTTGGCGAGGGCGGGTATCGAACTAGGAACCTTGTGGTTTCTAGCCGAACGAGCCAGTACAATTCTTATCTGGACCCTCTTTTCTTAAAAACAAATTTAAGAAGCCAATAGATCCCAGATTTGAATATGTTTGGGTGCTTAAGAGGTTAAGAATATGGGTTTCTACCCGAAAAATGTAACCCCATTCACCTACCCCGGGTGGTCGGCTATGTGAATTTCATTCCCACTTTAACGCCTCGTCCAATTAAATCTGGGATCTATTGGCTTCTTAATTTGTTTTTAAGAAAGAGGGTCCAGATAAGAATTGTACTGGCTCGTTCGGCTAGACAGCACAAGGTTCCTATTTCGATACGCGCCTCGCACTCAGCGTATGAGTAGCACAGGGATCGGTGCAGTAGTAAGGAGCTGATGGTAGGTGTGGTGCTCCAGCTCGCGCTAAAATAATCTCCTTGGTCTAGCGCTAGTGAAAAGGGGATAGACTCCTCGCTGCATGGCTGACACCGATATTAGGCCGCCCCGAGACTTTATTTTTACTATATTTTTTTCCTCTTCTTTTTTCTTTCTCCTCCTTCCCCTTCTTTATGTTTGAATGAATGGGCGAATAACGGTAATTTCTTCTTTTTTTAATATGTGTTGTTATTTGTTATTTTGTTGTTATTTGTTATTATTGATATTGTTATTTGTTGATATTTGTTGTTATTTGTTGTTATTTGTTATTTGTTGTTATTCACCCATTTCATTTATAACATAAAGAAGGAGAAAGAAAAAAGAAGAAGAGGAAAAAAAAGAAGAAAAAAAAGTATAACCACGCAAAAAAAACAAACTTAAGCACGTTCATTTCTGATTTTCGTCTCTGAAGATAAAGTTTTCTTTGAAATCGATAAGACAAAAATAACATCTTTTTGTTTTTATTTTTTATACGCATTGTAATTGCCTTCAAATCATTAATATATTAAAAATTATTTTTAAAGTAAGAATTCTATTGATTATTATTCGTGGCTAAATTCAGAATTCAATAAAAAGATATTTAGAGTTTGGGAAAAACTATGAGAAATATATGCAAGCTACCAATGTAAGTTACTTTGCATTTTCACAAATTTAACTCTTGAAGAATTATTTTATTTAGGGTTATTTTCTATAACCCACTAAAAAAGGGGAACCATCTGAATGAATTTTATCTATTAAAAATGAATTTATTGTGTACAGTGCTCAGGTGCACCACAACTCATCAAAGTCTCATGTCAAGTACACAGAATAATTTATTAGTGTCAGGAACATGAACAGTTTACAGTAGTATACTGCATGTATGTGTGCATGTGTGTGCATATGTGTGGTGGAGAGGGGCATCAGGTATAGTGTCAGCGATTACAGGAAGCAATGGAGGCTTTGAAAGATTCGTGTTTCGGCATTTAATTATAATATATTATTTATTAAATTTTTACTTGAAGGTACTTACAACGCATGTATCGCATAAAATTCGATACTTTTCTTATAGAAAATGAAATTGACAAGTGTAATCCCGGCAAAGGATGGCTCGATGTGTAGAATACCGTACAGACTGTTTCGACTTTATTAAGTCTCATCAGGTATATACTAACGATTTCCCTCCGACAGAAATCGAAACCGGGACTTCAGCAGACACAGTGAAACACTAGTGAAACATTTTATCGCCTCGGCCACAGTACACAGCACCATGCTAGCGAATTAAGCTTGTCAAATGATACTACACGCCTCTACCATAATAGGTAAGGGGGAGTTATTGAGAGAATAATACAACAAAACAGACCGTATGCCTTCGCGAAGTGAATAAGATTTTTGGATGTTTGTTAAATTTTTTTATACGCATTGTAATTGCCTTCAAATTATTAATACATTATAATATATATATATATATATATTTGTTAAATGATCGGTGGCCTGCAATCTCACTTTGAAATGTCTCGCGTTATGATGGCCAAGGGGAAATGTAACTAACATGGCGGAGAGGGAAGAGTGTAGAGAGATAATTTATGACAACAGAAATACTGGAGGGGAAAAAAAGACGACGTGGAATATCAATTATGTACGGACAAGGCGGTGAACTTGGGAATTTTATCCAAAGAGCAACCTGGGGTGATGTAAAGGCACAAACGGGTCGATGCTACGCATAAACCGTAGATCCTACGGATGCGCTACACTAGTTATCTATACATATATAAAGGGCAGTTGTGTGTATCTTTATATCCGGAGTAAACTTCGAAAATAAAACAATTAACGGCAAAGTAAATATATATACACATTAAATATCACCAGGGCTTGGTTTTTGAGCAAAAATAATAGAGAGTTGACTTATATTCGTGAAGATGATTAAAAAACAAAATGTAAATGATAACAGCATGGATTTTTTTTAAATTTAATATTTTAGATAGTAGACATTAGCATTTCTTTTCAGAGTAGCTGGATCAATGCAAGGTCTATATTTTTTACATAGGGATTTAAATGGACATTCCTACGAGGATTCAACTCACGATTCAGTAATAATGGATCTGCGGGACTAACTTAAAAATCTACTCTACCAGGCGACGCCGGGTAACCACTGCTAGTACATATATAAGGGCAGTTGTGTATGTGTGTATGTCCGGAGGAAACTTAAAAATAAAACAATTAACGACAAGTAAATATATATAACTGCATTATCACCAGGGCTTGGTTTTTGAGCAAAAATAATGATGATTTTTATTTATATTTGGGAAGATATTTGAAAATTAAAATTTTTATAGTAACAGAAGATAATTGAAATATGATGTTCATTGATTGAATTAATCACTCATTTATATTGTATTTTTTTAAAATTGTAAATTATTGAATTAAAATTTCTTACTATATTGTTATGTATTTACGTGGGGATCTTATGAGGCGTCGAGTGTGGATCTAAATAAGTAATAATGGATCTGCGAGGCTAACTTTTTAAAAATCCCTTCTACCCAGGCGACGCCGGATAGCCACTTCTAGTCGACCATTAAAGAGAGGCAGGATGAGAGAGTACAAGAATAGGATTAGTAAAAAGTGAAGTCATCGGGCGGCCTAATGTCGATGTTAGCCAGACAGTGAGGGAGTCTATCCTCTTTCCCTAACGCTATACAGGAGATTATTTTAGCATCTGAGGTGGAGGTCACACCTACTATCAGCTCCTCAATTTACCGCACAGATCCCTGTGCTACTCATACGCTGAGTTGGCGAGAGCCGGTATCGAACAAGAACCTTGTGATTCCTAGCCGAACACTTTATAGACTGAGTTATACGGCCATCTCCATTTAGTAATGCTTTTCATGGTGGCTGAGAATTAGGAAGACAGTATATTTACGAAAGAGTTGTATAATCTGTACTTGAATAATATTTGCCCCGGGTGGAAAACTTTTACGCACCCTCCATACTCTCCAGATTTAGCGCCTTCAGGCTATCATCTATTCGGTCCCATGAAAGAGAATTTTAGAGGCAAACATTATTCTAGTGACGAGGAAGTGAAATCTGCAATGAGAATTGCCTCAAACAACAGTCAACAGAATTTTACGGGACAGGATATATGCTCTTATTCAAAGGTGGAACATTGCTAATGAGAAAAACGGTGATTATATGGAGAAGTAGGGATGTGATCCACAGAGGACCAGCTTCATTTTGATGTATGATACATGTTCTTGAGTTGGTAATTATACCTGTCCTAAACAAAATGGCATTACTGTTTGACTCACCTATGTGGAGAAGTAGGGATATGATCTACAGAGGACCAGCTTGATTTTTATGTATGATACATGTTCTTCTGTTGGTAACCATACCTGTCCTAAACAAAATGGCGTTACTTTTTGATCACCTATGTGGAGAAGTAGGGATGTGATCCACAGACGATCAGCTTCATTTTGATGTATGATACATGTTCCCGTGTTGGCAATTATACCTATCCTAAACAAAATGGCATTACTTTGGACTCACCCTCTATGGAGAAGTAGGGATGTAGTCCGCAGAGGACCAGCTTCATTTTGATGTATGATACATTGTTTTGTGTTGGTAACATACCTGTGCTAAACAAAATAGCATTACTTTTTGACTTACCCTTGTAATATCTATAAAACTCTGAAAAATCTGCAAAAATCGTAACTACTTTTGAGAGACGTAGTAAATCGCTGTTTAACAGATTATATTTGATAATACATAAAAACGAGAATAAATTATAGCATTTCAGTTGTTCTCTTTTTTCTGTATTAAGTGTTGCGCAGACCCAGAGTTTCCATCTGTTAGGTAATTGGTTCTGTAATTATCAGTTATGCAAGATCTTTTCGGCTATCATAGAAAGTATCACCTTTTCTGAAATGATATGCGCCTTCCTGTCTCTGACATTAATTCTAAAGTTCCGAGGTAATTGTTATTTTAGCGAAAATATAGTCGAATTTTTCAAGCTCACACCCTCTCTCTATCTTCCCTACTCTCTTCCTTCCTTTTTTGTCTTGTTATATTTTTTTGTGTAGCATGCCCTATTCTTGCCTTCTAATATATATATATAATATATATATATATATATATAATTATAATAATATAATATTATAAGTGAGAGAGTTTGAATAATGTGATTGAAGCATTGTGTATATATTGGTTTGGAGGTTGATTTTGAAGGCTATCAATGCAGGTGTAAAGAAAAAATAATAAGATAACAATGGTGTTGTTTGTTAACCTGTAATTTATCTTGATATTTCGAGATAAATCTCTTTTCAGAAGAACACTGGTTCTGAAGTAGTTGTCGTCTTGTTATGGCATTATTATTATTATTATTATTATTATTATTTTTTATTAATGCATACAAGACGACAACTACTTCAGAACCAAGTGTTCTTCTGAAAAGAGGATTTTATCCCGAAATATCAAGATAAATTACAGGTTAACAAACAACACCATTGTTACTTATTATTTTTTCTTTACACATGCATTTTGATAGCCTTCAAAATCAAACTCAATATATATATATATATATATATATATATATATATTATATATTATAATATATATATATAATAGGACCGGTTTAGCTCAGTTGGTAGAGCGTCCGCCGCCAAGGAACCACAGGATTATAAAAAAAACGGAATGGTCCATTATTTAGTAGAGACGACGATACTCCTAATAAGAAATAAGAATTCGGTAGATAATCAACACCAGATAATCAGGATTAACATTTTTGCTTTCATCATGGACGATTTGGACGACATTTTTAATCAGAGGGTGTTGCAAGGTATTAACGGTCGTTCAGTTGAGGAACATGATTATTGATATTGATTAAATGCTCTTAAGAAGCCTGCTTTGCCTGCCCCTATCAAATAAACATTATATATATATATATATATATATATATATATATATATTATATATATATATCCGTAAAGTGCTGAGTACCCCTTCATTGCTATTAACTCCCAGGTTCACTTTGGCCCGAAGTGGTAGTACTGTTAGGGTTGAATAGAAAAATGGGTTTTAAATAACGTGTTTAAAAAAATTAGGCAAAAAAATTGAGTTTAAAAAGAAAATTGAATATCAATTAATATATTAATGCTCGTGTTCCTTAAAAGTACGACCGTTATCTTGCAACACCCTCTGGTTAAAAACGAAGATAAAATGCAATTATGTAAATTCAGATTATCTGGTATTACTTATTCGCCGAATATGTATTTCTTATGAGTATCCCCACCTCTGCTAAATAATGGACCATTACGTTTTTATCACAAAGAAAGAAAGAGAAGAAAGAGGACATGCTACACAGAAAAATATAAATAGAAATAAAGAAATGGGTGCGAGTGGGGAATCGATAAAGCTAATCTGTTTTCAATCGAACATAATGAAAAGATGAAAAGAAGGAAAGAAAGAAAAAAAGAGAATGAGAGAGGGGGTAAATCAAGATTATTATACTTTTTACATATTGAACTATTTAGCAATAGCTCTTAAGTAAATATATCAAACGCTTTAATAATTGAATTATCATATTTTGTTATATCCACATGTCTTGATAGTCAAGAATAAATAAAACAAAACGTTGTCGGCATAAAATAACCCAGCAAGGGTTGACATGCCGTAAAATCCAACCAACTAACCAAACAGCATACAATGGATTAATAAATAAAATAAAATAAAACCCATCCTTAACTTTGGACAATGAAATATATCCTTGCTCAGGGTTGAAAAGGATCAGTCGATTAACCGGGTGGGGATGAATTCAAGAATGATTAAAACAAAACGTTGTCGGTATAAAATAACCCACAAGGGTTGACATGCCGTAAAATCCAACCACCAACCAAACAGCATGCAATGGATTAATATACAATAATGTAAAAACCATCCTTAACTTTGGACAATGAAATATTCGTAAAATCCAACCAACCAACCAACCAACCAACCATGAATGATTAATGTCCCTTTTTGAATATTTGAATATAAGATTCTTGGTTGGAGTATATTTGATTTTGTTGCGTTTATGGTAGGTAAACGGTTAACGTTAATTTTCATGAAATTGGTGGTCTTTCTTGGAAAGAAAAAAAGATCTCAGTATATAATTAAGTCTCGTCGGTAAGCAAAGTCAATTGGTAAATGTGTCACATCCGCCAAATTACTTTCATGATATGCAGTCAATTACTCTCCATTTGCTCTCCATTTACTGTGACTTCCAATCGTCAAGAAATTCCCGCCTAAAGGAGCAAATTTCAAGATTTATTTTAGTTTTCTTTTTTTTTTTATAGTATCTTTTAAAATTATTCAGTTAGATATCTTAACTGATTTTTCATAAACTTTTGGAGTTAAATGTGTTAGCGCATTAACTTAACCAACGCTGAGATGCACACAGAAAAGTAATACGTAACTATTTGTATCAGTAATCCATATATTAATACTAGTTTGTTTGTTTTGTTTTACGGTATATCAACCTCAGTGGGTCATTTAATGCGATAAAGTTTTGAAATAAATCAATTCTTAATGGATATACAATTTTTTTATAAACTCATGTTTTTCTATTTAACCCATAGATGGGAACCCTAACAGGTACTACCACTCCGGGTCAGAGTGGACCAGGGAGCAATGGTGATCAGGGGTGCTCCACATTCCCCAAACCTCCAAGAACTGGAACCTCACCATTAGACAGAGTTTAAACATAATTCTCAGGACATGTAGACCTCAGTAACCGCCTCCTAGCACCCATATGATAAAAAGGGGTTGGTGCTTGCCATGAGGGCAAATAGGGTTGGGGCAATCATATAGATGCTAGGGCTTGATGTAGCCAGCCGATTGATCGGAGGGGGCCTCTCCGGCCGCCCGTCTAGCCCAAGATAGGGCCAAAGTGGAGTATTGCATGTCATGAACTGCTCATCCACCTGGGCTCTATCCTTAAGCATCACGGGTCGCCACCCACGGCCAACAGGTGGCCCCATTGGGGGAGTCTTACCCCTCTGCAGAGGTGCAGTCGGTGCATTCTAATGCCCCAGCCGACAGGGCGGATATTAATACTAGTGTTCCTTAATAGTACAACAGTTATCCTCTTGCAACACCTATGCTTAATAATGAGACCTTCCAAATTGTATAAAATGAAAATGCAAAAATGTAATCCTGATTGACTGTGATTTTATTCGTTTTGATTCGTCAACAATTCAGGTCTCAAGGAGAGAAGTTTTCAAGATTTCAATTTGTTTTTTTTTTTTGGGGGGGGGGGGGTTGAGGGGGGGGTTCTTTAGTAACTTTGAAAATTATTTAGTTAGATATCTTAACTGATTTTTCATAAACTTTTGGAGTTAAATGTATAAGCGCAACTAACTTAACCAACGCTGAAATGCCGTACAATAAAAAATGAAACTATTTTCTTCTTGCTATCTAGGAATAATCATCAATTGGGACAATCATATAAGTGTAGGGATTGACATGAATAGGTGATGCATTAGATGGGGCCTCTCCGACTGCCGTGTAACCCAAGTAAGGGAATAGAGGAGTGTTGTATTTCACGGGACACTAAATACTTAAGTGACAGACTGCTCAGGCGCAATGATCCTGTCCTCAGATACAGCTAATCTATAATTCAATATAATGAATTCATTAGATATAATCATGGTACATAACCAAAAATTATTTTTCTTTTTTTCTGTTATAAAATATTTTGGCAGTTCTTTTGAAATAGTTATTATTAAGTTTAACTTAGTTGTGGCACAAGGTCGGGTAATCTGAACATTAGCTAAATAAATGAGATAATCTCTCCTTGTTTGTTTCACTTTGAGGAAGCCGGTATGTTTTGTCGGTCATTTTTCATTTCACCGTAAATCTACACTGTAAATACGAATTTGTTCGAATCAATACAATTGCATTGTTTTAACACGAAAATACATGTGGGTATGGCACAGTATGACAACGTTTGATATGTATGAATAGCTATTGCAAAACAGTTCCATATGTAGGAATTATAATAATCTTCATTTCTCTCTCTCCTCTCTCTCTCTCTCTCTCTCTCTCTCTCTCTATCTATCTATCTATCTGTCTGTCTGTCTATGTCTCTCTCTCTCTCTCTCATATATATATATATATATATATATATGAAAGAGAAAAGATAGTCAAAGAATGATAAAATGAAAGAAATTGAATGAAGGTGAACGGAAGAGAAGGTTTGGAAAAAAATGAAAAATAAAAATAAAGAAGTGACAGACAAAACAAAGAGAAAAATAAAGTAAAAGATTGAAGAATGAATGAAAGAAGAAGAAGAAGAAGAAGAAGAAGAAGAAGAAGAAGAAGAAGAAGAAGAAGAAGAAGAAGAAGAAGAAGAAAAAAATTGAAACGGGGGTGGTAAAGAAAAATGAAAGAAAGAAGAAAAGAAAGAAAGAAAGAAAGAAAGAAGCAATTAAGAAAAAATTATGAAAGATTTATAAAAAAGAACAACACAGAAAAAGAAAGAAAAACAAATAAAAGAAAGAAAAACAGATTAAAGAAAGAAAAGAAGAAAAACAGATAAAAAAAGAAAGAAATTTGATCACAGTGTAGAAAAAAGAACGAATGATATAGATAAATGAAAGAATGAAAGAATGAACAATTTATACGATGAAAATGAAAATAACAAAAGAAAGAAAGAAAAAGAAATTTGATTTTTCCCTCGGGGGTCAAACCACTGCAACATGTAATAGCAATAATTGATAGTCATAAGAATGTACCGTTTCAAGAAGAGTTTTACGTCCGTGCGTAAATTCAATTATCAAATGAGTAAATTCAATTTATGCGAATTACAGAATATTCACCATCAAAAGAGCGGGAATATATATATATATATATATATATATATATATATATATACACTTCATGCACAGTAAAAGAGTTGGAAAACTTGCTAATAACCCAAATTATTCATATGAGCTGTTTCAAGCACTGACTTGCATTTACAGAATAATTAACAAAATGGTTCTCTGATCAAATTAGTTTACTAGGTATGACGTTAAACTGCATCTAGTGGTGAAGTTCCAATTTTGGACTCTGGGGAGTGTGGAGTACCCTTCATCACCATTACTCCCAGGTTCACCAAGACTACTGAAACAACGTCGTCTCCGATGGTTGGGTCACGTACGTCGGGTGGATGATGGACGAATCCCGAAAGACATCCTGTATGGAGAGTTTACGTCTGGTAAAAGACAGATTGGTCGCCCCCAACTGCGATTCAAGGATGTCTGCAAGAATGATCTCAGGTGCTTTGGCATTGTCCCTTCCAGCTGAGAAAATTTGGCTCAGGACCGCCCTCGGTGGCGGCAGAATCTCAATAGAGGACTGCTCATGTCAGAAGTCACCCTGACACAACACCATGAAGCTAAGAGGTCCAGAAGGAAACAGCGGCAACAAAGCATCGGAACATCAACATCTTCAGGGACAGCCTTCAAATGCAACATCTGTGGTCGAGAATACTTTTCAAACACCGGACTTCCAGTCATAGGAGGCGCTGTAACTTCAGGGGCACATAAAAACTTTATTATAGTCTTCCGAGACTGAAATGCCAATGAGTGGTGAAGTTCCAATTTTGAAGCTTTGGGTAGTGTGGAGTACCCCTTGATCGCCATTACTCCCAGGTTCACCAAGACGCGGAGAGGTAGTACGCTAATGTCCATGGGGAGAGCATGTGTCTATGTCTTCATCCCAATAGTTAAGGGTAAATAGTGGGGCAAACTGGACTCTTTCGTCTTGGTAAGATAATCGGTGTAGGAGATCGAAAACTCTGAATTGAAAACAAGCGTACTCCGCTTTTTGTCGCATCCTAACCTCGGTGAAAGGGTTGGGTAAATACACAACAATGCATTTACATATACATTTTATCTACAATGGTTTCCCTAGAAAATTATATCTATTTCTAAATACATTTTTATTGTTTAAAAATGGTGCCTCTTTAAATCAGTGTGATAACTTTTGTTACATAATCAATGGGGTAGCCTATTCATTTTGTAATGTAGTGTAAAATATTGAAATTTAACGGCTAGTTCCTAATTCATTTAATGTAGTATAAGTAAGTAAAAGTCGTCGGGGCGACCTATAAGTCGGTATCAGCCAGTCAGCGAAGGGAGTATATCTCTTTTCAATACGCTAGACCAAGGAGAATTGTTTTGCGTCTGAGGTGGAGCGGCCACACCTACCATCAGCTCCTTACTTTACGGCACATATCCCTGTGCTACTCATACACTGAGTTGGCGAGGACCGGTATCGAACTAGGAACCTTGAGGTTTCTAACCGAACGCTCTACGACTGAGCTAACCGGCCCCATCATTTAAATTTTAACGGTTAAGCCGATTCGTTTTGTAATGTAGTGTGAAATATCTCATTTTAACGCACAGGGGTGTTGCAAGATGATAAGTTGTACAAATAAGGAACACGAGTGTCAATATATAATGTACATCAAAACTGTAGGCATGCACATCACCCGACGGGTTGATATGCCGTTAAAAATCAATAACAACAAACATAATATGTCTCGTGTTCCTTGATTTGAATTAAGCATGGAAACGGAGATAGATACACCCGAGATACCAACCGAGACGATCCAAAATGAAGAGAGAAGAAAGCCCAGAAGGATAAGATAACAGATTAGCAAGGTCGTTATAAAGTTACCAAGAAATAATAATAGAACTATCCAACACTTTTATATATTGCTCGAACCTAACGCTAAAACTGAATAATAAGTATTATCTTGGCATTATTCCGGACTTTGTCCTCATTTCATTGTTATCTGTACAAGTTTCGGGCCGATATGCCTTGCCTTCTTCAGGTATTTCTTTCGGACTGTGGAAACTTCTGTAATTGGCCATATTGTACACATGGCCTAGTGATAAGGTGTTGGTTAAGGACAGTTCTAAGATGCAGTTTAAGTGACAGTTATCTCTGATTCCAGGCTTTAATCTGAGCGGCGGCAGTATATAGAAAATAATTAACACAACTCCTACCAGCTTATGGTGCGGAATGAGAACAGACTGATAAGGTAGTTCAAAGTTCGTGGATGGCTCCCGATTAACGACAAGAATGTTCCCGACTACGACAAGAAATACCCGAAGGAAGGCGGAGGGCATATCGGCCAAAAACGTTGTAGAGATAACAAATAAAGTGAGGAAATGTCCGAATAAACGCAGATACTACTATTTCTCCTTGAACTGGACGCTTACTATTCAAGTAATTTATAATGATATCAAACATTCACATGATACAATAGGAAAGTCATGAACTGCTATAGACAGATTACCAAGGTAATAATATCTATTACAGAAGCGATGTCATAGGAAGGCATAAACTGCTCTAGACAGATTACGCAAGGTAATCATATCTTATCTACTGAAAAATGTCATAAGGAAAGCATAAACAGCTATAGACAGATTACCAAGGTAGTAATATCTTATCTACAAAAGCAATGCGAATACACCCATAGGAAGACATAACTGTTTAGTAAGATTACAAGGTAGTAATATCTTAATCTAAGAAAGCGATGTCAATACACACATAGAAAAGTCATGACTGCTATAGACAGATTACCTATGGTAGTAATATCTTATCTACAGAAGGCAATGGTAAATCACACGCTAGAAGGCATAATCTGTTATAGTAAGATTAACCCAAGGCTAGTATACTTTATCTACGAACGATGTCAATACCCTCGGAAAGTATGAATCTATAGACAGACAATTTGGAGTTTTAGGTGACTGATAACACCCCTGAGAGTGGGGAAAAATGGCCAATTTCATGTACAATAAAGTGCAAACTAATTATGATTTTCTGAAGAGTTCATGAGGAGTCATAGTAAAAGATGGTTGAGGTCGCTTGAGAATTGGGGGAGATTGGGGCTTCAAAGGTTTGGCCCAAAATGCCATTTTTCAGGCCATTAATAAGACTACGTAATTTTTGATGAAAGTGTACGTTATCGATGTTTATTGTTTTTTTTCTCGTTGATTCTAATGCCCTGAAATTACTGAGGTAGTAATATTTTTTTTAAACCTATGTTACTCATCGATTTTTGTTATAGAGTAATATATTTTGGGTTATAATTGCTGCATAGATCAAAAACACAGAACGCAGAAAATTAAGATTTAATTTGATGATTTCAGAAAAGGTTAAGAAATGCTGAAAACTATCAGATGAATTACTTAATAAAATTTGTTCGTATATACATATCAATTTAATAGTGTATATGGTCTGTGAAAAGAGACTTTTATTTTATTTTCCTACATGATGGGAAAAGTATGTTGAATGATGGGAGAAGGATGGAAGGGGGGGGGGGATAAACGAGGAGATAGAACAAACTATTAATATAAGTCTAGCACCCCCCCCCTTTTTGTTGAAGATATATCTAGATATTGTACATAGGTAGAAAGATCCGTAAAATATAACAGATAGCTTGCTAGCTCACTAGCAAACTGAATAAGGTGGGTTTAGATTTCTGTTACAGCAATACACATAAACACACATACACACGCACGCAGCACACACACCACCACACACACATATTATATTATATATATATATATATATATTATATTAGCTATAAGCTTGGGTAGCGATTATTCAAACCAAGTCACCAACAACACATACCACACACATAGACACCATACACATTCACAATTACACACATATAAATATGATATATATATATATATATAATATATATATATAAATCCAAAAGTCCAGAGAGATAATCTTCCTTACGACCAGGTTTTATTTAAAAAACCTGTCGCATTTGAGCAGCTAATGTGTGCTCTTAATGTTGAGTCACCGAGCAATATATAAGTAAAAAAATACAAAGACTTAGAGATTGAGCATATAGTCTATTTTCAGGGACAGTTAGACAAGTGTCTATGTTGTGTGTCTACGTGTGTGTGGTGTGTGTGTGTGTGTGTGTGTAAATAAAGAAATACAAAAGACTTAGAGATTTAGCATATAGTTATTTCTATGGGGAGCAAATTGTCTAACTCTCCCGACATCATCAGATAATTTTTTATGAGTCGGGAGAGTTCCAACACTTTGCTAAGCTCCTAAAATATACTATAAGCTAAATTCTAAGTCTTTTTGTTTATTTCTTTCTTAAATATATATATATAATATATATATATATATTATGTGGAGAGAGAGAGAGAGAGAGAGAGAGAAAGGACAAGATTTCGATTGATAGATGAACAATCTGAGATAGATAGATACCTAAATATATAGATAGACTGGGATAAGACTAGGATAAGTAGATGTTACCCT
>CM042162.1:76919680-76922180 GCA_023376005.1 Doryteuthis pealeii
GGAGAGAGATCAACTGGCCAAGGATGGCATTTAAAAAGCCTTAACCAGAGAGAAGAGGAGATATGAGAGAGAGAGAAGAAAGAAGAGAGAGAGAAGAGAGAGGAAGAGAGAGAGAGAGAGAGAGAGAGAGAAGGAGGGGAGACATAAATGTAGTGTCTAGCTCAAGAAATATTCTTTTCCAGCGAAACCAAAATATTCGGTTGTGACTTGCTCCCCATTCGCAATTGGGTGTGTTGAGTTGGTATCTCACCCGTATGGATGAAGCATCCATGCTCTTATCCAAGCAGCTGTTCTACGGAGAAGTTCAACACGGAAGTCATTGATGATATAAACCTAAGAGACATTTTAAAGACGCCATCAAGACAAAGCCCAGGGCGCTTAGTATAAAAACTGGAGATAAGAAACACATGGCGGTAAATCAATCAACTTGGAAGTAGGGTATCTACGGCAGCTGTTAAATATATATATATATAATATATATATATATATAATATATATATATATAATAAAGAACATCTGTGTGTATTTATGTATTTATGTGTGGGGGAAACTAAAGCAATTAACGACAAAGTAAATATATATATATATATATACATTCACTATCGTCAGAGCTTGCTTTTTTGAGAAAAATAACCAAAATTTTATTTATATTCATGAATATATTTTAAAATTAGAATTTGAATACTGAGAGAATGGAAAGTTCGTGGTTAAAACATAAACAGATCAATTACGCAAGAGCAAGAAACCAATGGATCTGTGAGACTAACTTTTTATTATCCCCCTCTACCGAGGCAATGCTGGGTAGCCACTTCTAGTATATATATATATATAATATATTAATAATTTGAAGGCAATTACAATGCATATAAAAATAAAAACAAAAAGATGTTATTTTGTCTTATCGATTTCGAATTTTTCTATTGACGGTTTTTATTTTGAATTTGACATGGCTACATTGTTGCAATATTCACCGGAAGACAAACAGACAATATTGGATACATATACAGGGTTCAAGCATTCGTTCTCAACAGACATTAAAAAAAAAAAGAAATTACAGTTATTCGCCCATTTCATTCATAACATGAGGAAAAAAGAAAGGAGGAGAAGAAAAAAGAAAAAAAAAGAGGAAAAAGAAATTAGAAGAGAAATTATAACCACACAAAGAAAAACGTAACCACGTCCATTTCTGATACGAATCTCTGATGATGAAGTTTATACTTCGAAATCGATAAGACAAAAATAACATCTTTTTTTTATACGCATTGTAATTGCCTTCAAATTATTAATATATTATAACATACTTAACAATGCTTCAAGAAAATTACCAATTACATTTATATATATATATATATATATATATATATAAGGTAATCGAAATGACTGGTTTTAAGGGATGATTCTATTCGGGATCTTCGAAATCTCACATACGGTATGCTGTTGGAGGTGTAAAGATATACTCATACAAAGATTTTTATGAATCCCTAAGAGAGCTCAATGTATAATAATCAATAAATTAGATTATATACAAAGCAATATTTAACTTTCAAAGAAACAAAAAGTTAACAAACCGTCATACCATTATAATTTTTATTTCAACCAGGAACTCAAAACAAAGTGTTTGAGTTCTAGCCTCATCACACGGGGTTTCCTGTATTTTGTAAAACCCGTCTGATGAGGCTAGAACTCAAAAATGTTGTTTGTATATATATATATATATATAGCGTTCGGCTAGAAACCACAAGGTTCCTAGTTCGATAACGGTCCTCGCCAACTCAGCGTATGAGTACCACAGGGATATATGCGGTAAAGTAAGGAGCTGATGGTAGGTGTGGTGCTCCATCTCAGATGCTAAAATAATCTCCTTGGTCTAGCGCTAGTGAAAAGGGGATAGACTCCCTCGCTGTCAGGCTTATACCGACATTAGGCCGCCCCGCCGACTTTACTTTCTTTTACTTTATATATATATATATATATAAATTTCTCCATATATATATATATATGGAGAAATTTATATATATTATATATATTATATATATATATATAATAAGCCACCGGATAGTTAGTTACTTAATTTTCGACAATCCGAAAGATAAGTATGGTCGAATGGATTATGGAATAATTTTGCTAGGTCGATTTCCCAAATGAAGAGCGTCTACCTGTCTCTATTTTTGTAGAGAGCACTCAAATTTATTGCTTTTTTTTTTCTACATAAGATTCCATCATTGACTAATGATGCCGTTGGAAAGAAAAAATCTCCAAAACACATCTGACATAAATTAGCCTTATAAGTGGTGAAGAATAATTTTCCTCTAATTTTGCCCCGTTGACCGATTTTAGCGTTCGTTCCGGAATAAATAGCCAACATTTTGTCGGATGCCCCTCCCAAACTATTAAATTGGCGATGTATAAATTTCTCACCACCACTGACTCAGGAAATAAGGATTAATATATATATATATATTATTTACCAACCCCTCCGCACGAGCATGATGCGACACAA
>CM042162.1:76924680-76947180 GCA_023376005.1 Doryteuthis pealeii
TGTGTGTGTGAGAGAGAGAGAGAGAGAGAGAGAGAGAGACGAGCATAGATAGACAGATATAAATAGACTGAGATAGACAGTAAAACACACACACACACACACGTACGCACACACAGAGACACACGCACACAGATATATATAGATATATATATATATATATATATATAAACATGTGTGTATGTGTATATGTATATATATGTATATACATATGCACATAGGTATGTGTGTGTATGTGTGTGTGTTTTTGTGAGTTGTGTGTGTGTGTGTGTGTGGAGAGAGAAAGAGAGAGAAAGATAGAGACAGCGAAATGAGCAGATAGATATGAACATTCTAAGATCGATAGATAGATATGAATATGCATGAGTGTCTGTGTGTGTGTGTGTGTGTGTGTCTGCCTGTCTGCCTGTCTGTGTGTATGTGGTTTAGCGGGAATGTGTGTGTGTGTGCTTGCATCTGCGTGTGTGTCTGTGACTGTCTCTGTGTATGTGAGTGTGTCTATATGTGTCTGTATGTGTGTGTGTGTGTGTGTATTGAGAAAGAACTGACGCCAAAATCCGTGGTGGTTTTTTTTTCTTCTTCTGTGAAAAAAAGAAAAGAAAAAAGATTTTCCACACCATTTTGCTGACGTCATCAAAATGGCATGTGCACTTCGGCTTACCGTATTTCCCAGACTTTAACAATACATTTCTCTTTGAAAAAAAAAAAAAAATGGGTCAAAGGTCAAAATATTTTTTTAGCGGGTTTCACAGGAGAAAAGAAGAAGAAAAAAAAATCACCAGCTATATCTTATAATTTACAAATAATCTCTACATCGTATTTTCTGTTCTGCAGATTTAAACATATCAAAAATAGAATATACGAGGGGCTGATAAACAGGTCCTCGCACAAATGAAATAGCCAGGAATGATGCTCTCATCTTTGATGGGCACTATGCTAATTATATAGGATTAGAACGTAAGTCTTATCCGATACAAAATAACTTTTATTCGGTTTTAGGGTATTACCGCATCCACCATACTCAGAAGACCTTTCCGCTTCAGACTATAACCTGTTGTCTCCTATGAAAAATTCACTTCATGGGAAAACGTATCGGTCTGCTGAAGAAGTTAAGGTGATTTAGAAATCTGGTTCGCTTCAAAACCTGTAGAATTCTATGTAAACGCATAAAACAACTTCCAGATTGTTGACAAAGATGTGTGGACCATAAGGGAGACTATTTTCAACATTTTAGAGACACTGATGAATGATATTGTGTTTACATATCTCAATTTACATGTTTTTTATTGGTTAGATAAATATTATTTTGTATTGGAGAAGACTTTCGTTCCAATCATATATATATATATATATATATATATATATATATATATATAATATATATATAGTCATTCACCGACACCGTATTTCGACGTCTCACGTCTCATCACTGTGGCTAGATATTTGTAGGCTACTAACCGATCGATTCAACATTCTATATATACTAATAGAAACCGGAGGAATTCTATCGTCTATAAGTTCTATTTTCTTATTCTACTTAATTCAGCATATTTTCCACGAGGTGCTATCTATCTATCTATCTATCTATCTACCCTCTCTCTCTCTCTCTCTCTCTCTCTCTCTCTCTATATATATATATATATATATAATATATATATATATATATATATAAAACCTAACATTAACAAAATAGCATTTAAAGTCGGAGACAACGTACAAAATATCTTTGATAACTAACACTTAACTTACACCCTTCTTAAAAATAATAGACTCTCCAAATTTAATAAAAACATAGATAAAAAAACTAAAAGAATGAACTAAAAACCAAATTTTGTAACCCCATGATGACGACTGGCGAAACAGTCGAAAGCGCTTGGGATATAAGTATGGGAAATATATATACCAATTGGATCCAGACCCCCAAAAAAGATCGCCAGAAAACTGGAAAAGATATTAATACAAAAATGAAGAAGGAATACTCCTTGTTGTTTAATAACATGTCTTGAGAATGACTTGCTGCCAAAATACACAAAAAAATAAAAAAACATATATATATATATATATATATATATATATAATAATATATATAAATATATATTAAATTATATATATATAATATATATATATATATATATATAAATATATATATAATATATATTAAAAAATATAAAAAAATAAATTGAATTAGATATAAATAAGTAAATAAACAAATAATATGATAATATTAATAATAATAATAATATTAATAATATTAAATGATTAAATTGATGTAAAATCCAACAGAAACGTCACAAAACACAAATACACTTTTTCATTCGCACATACCCACGTACAAAATCCCGCGCTAGGATACAGTCTTAACGTCACAACCAACACGCATTTTCAATGTCACGCGCATACAACATACGCACACGTACAAAAAAAAAAAAAAATAAACGCATTCACGCTCACACGGGAATACAGTTATTTCAAAAATAACGTCATTTTCAAAAAAAAAAATTAATTTAGGAAGAAAATGCATAGCTGTACTGCTTCAGTTCAATTCTTTGATAAAAGGCATTACCTCGAAAATTCAAGAAATAATAAAAAATACAGGTCAACACACAACACCATTGTTACCGTATTATTATTTTTATTTATTCCAAACTGCATTGTGATAGCCTTCTAAATCAACCTCCTAACCAATATATATATATATATATATATATATATATTATATATATATAATATATATGTGTGTGTGTGTGTGTTTGTTTAAACACGTTTTATATAAACTTATTATCTCAAAAGCCAAGAATAAAGGAATGTACTCAGATTTTAGTCTCGCCTAGTGTCCATAAATGTAGGCCACCTTCGATAATCGATTTCCTTATTACAGTCTAATTGTCTACGAGATAATTTTTTTAAACATTACGCTCCGAGGTCAATTCTAAAACAAACATGTAAAAAAATTCAGTTCACTTTCCGGAAGTAAAAGAAAAATGCATTTTATTCAATTTCATTAATTGTTGTTAATTATCTTTAATTCCCTCGAGCAAGATCTGGGTAGTGTAATTTGTTTAACCCTCTCGTGTTTTCTTTTTTCAGGATACAAATCTACTTTGCAAAAGTTTTTATATCCTGGATATAATATTAAACTGCATCTAATGGTGAAGTTCAAATTTTCGATCTCTGGGGAGTGTGGAGTACCTCTTCATTTCCATTACTCCTAGGTAGACTTTGACCCGGAGTGGTAGTACCTGTTAGGGTCCCATCTATGGGTCAAATAGAAAAATGAGTTTTGAAAATTTAAAAAAAAAATGATTTTAAACAAATGTTGATTACCATCAAAAATGAGTAAAATAAAATATCCTCGGCATTAAATAACCCCAAAAGGTTGACATGCCGTAAAATTCATCAACTAAACAACCACCAATCAACCAACCAACCAACTAACCAAATGTGTTTACAATGGTTGTGGTTAAATATTTATAAATAGTGATGTGGCCATACGGTAATACCCTGGTTAAATTGAACTTAACCCACCTAAATTCCACCATCGTATGTCACCTCGCCGAAACCGCCCTGTCGGCTGGGGCGTTAGAATGCACCGACTGCACCTCTGCAGAGGGTAAGACTCCCCCAATGGGGCCACCTGTTGGCCGTGCGTGGTGACCCGTGATACTTAAGAATAGAACCCAGGTGGATGAGCAGTTCATGACTTGCAATACTCCACTTTGGCCCTATCTTGGCTAGACGGGCGGTCGGAGAGGCCCCCTCCGATCAATCGGCTGGTCACGTCAAGCCCTAGCACCTATATGATTTTCCCAACCCTATTGCCCTTAAGGCAAGCCCCAACCCGTTTTTATCATATGGATGCTAGAAGGCGGTGGCTGCGGGTCTACATGTCCTGGGAATGTCGTTAAACTCTATCTGATGGTGAGGTTCCAGTTCTGGAGGTTTGGGGAATGTGGAGCACCCCTTCATCACCATTGCTCCCTGATCCACTGGGAGTGGTAGTACCTGTTAGGGTCCCATCTATGGGTTAAATAGAAAAATGTATTTATAAAAAAATTGTATTATCCATTAAGAATTGATTTATTTCAAAACTTTATCGGCATTAAATGACCCACTGAGGTTGATATGCCGTAAAACAAAACAAAACAAACAAACAAACAAACCTCGCCGAAAGAAAAAAATACAAAAAATCAGGGAATTAACCAAATTTAATGAAATTTTCAGTGTTGATAAATTGATAAATAAAAGATATAATGCACCAGTTATTTTATTTGAAAACTCTTACATTTTTTTAGGTCAGTTAATTTTAAACCACGTATCTTTGGGGAGTAACATAGATTCTCAAAGATAAGTGGTTCAAAATTAACTGAGCTGAAAAAATGTAAAACATTTTAAATAAAATAACTGGCGTATTATATCTTTTATTCACTGAAAATTTCATTAGATTCACTTTAACCACATTGCGCGTTTAAAAATAACAATAAACCCACTCAGTTACATTTACCCTTGAAGATGGTACATTGGAGTCTTGGAAGTAATAGGGACGAAAACTTTGCTGAACTAATCAACAGACTCCAATTATGAGTGAAAAAAACTGTCCACGAAACGAGAAAAAATCGGAAAGAAACTCGTCAGGCATGACATGTCCGTCTTGGTTAACACAATATGCATAAAAGTAAAAATGCTTCCCCCATATATATTTACACACACACACACACACACACACACACACATATATATATATATATATATATATATATATATATATATATATATATTATATATATATATACAAGGAGTGTTAAAAAAGTATCGAGAGTTTTTGTACTTTTTGACACACTTTGTATTCTGAAAAAAAATTAACGTTCCATTCATTGTTCGTATCTATCTTGGTAAATGCAGCTTCAAACTCGATACTTTTTGACACACCATATATATATATATATATATATATATATATATATATAATATATATATATATATAATATTACTAATGTTATTATTAATATTATTATTATTATTATTATTATTATTATCATATTATTATTATTACTGCTCTATGTTTTTAATATATTGAGCACTTTTGGATTATTAACTGATGCCACTGCGACAGAAACGTTAGAGCATCAATTGGGTACTGTATATATATATTATATATATATATATGTGTGTGTGTGTGGTGTGTGTGTGTATAATGCATTCATTTTTTTCCCATTGATAATGATATCATTTGTTCATGGAAAATACTATCATTTATTCATGGATAACGATATTATGCATTCAGCAATAATGATATCAATATTCCATGAGAAATGCTATCATCCTTCTATGAATTATGAATTGAGTCATGAATACTGATATCATTATTCATAAATAATGATATTTTCCCATGGATATTGGTACAATTTTTCACAAATTGCTAAAAAGATTTTTCCCTAGACTCAAAACATTAAATTATTCATTTACATTTTCATTTAAATTTTAAATTTACATGTTTATATTTTATTTTATTTGTTTTTATATGAATATTCATTCATTTATATTCTCATCTAAAAAAAAGTTATTCTGTTTGTTTCTCACTTAACCCTTTGTCCACCAAATTTCCCCCACGACAGTACCAAATCTTTCTTGGTATTTTTTTTTTTACCAGTATGATGTTACTTATAGCAAAATAGCAAGTAAGTACTAATTTCAGGACTGGTTCTCAGACAAAACAAATATAAAAGGGGTGTTCACGTAGTATATATATATATATATATATATATATATATATATATATATATACTAGCAAATATATGCACCTTCGGTGCAAGTATTTAAGTTTTATATATAAAATATCATGTTAAATTAGAAAGGCTAATGAAACTGAATAAGAATTCAGATAAAAAAATTTGGAACAGAGGGATAATCGGAAAATAGAACAACTTTGAAACTGACTGTTCCACCATTTTCCCTTACTCCCGTCTTTCAGTGGTAAATTTCCCTAATTTAACTATTTAGTTAAAAAGGAAGAAAAGAATAAAATTCAGTTATTTCTTATGTTAATAGATTTCTGTTAAGATTTATCCCCGAGATTTTTGCTCATATTTATTAAGATAAACCAAACAATTAGAAATCAATAATACTAAGCACATATTTATTAAAATCAAATTTTTAAAGATCAATATGCAAATTAGCCTTCCATTCACACTGTAAACCGCTATTTCGTTGAATATATAAAATATAATTGCATGTTATTAGCGTGTAGATATTGTTAACAGTCTTAATGATGTAAAACAATTTTACTAATAATTGAGGTTTAAATAAAATAAAAAAATAAAATCATGGAGAATGTGATGTAAATAACAAAGGGAATGACTTGTATAGTAATATAGTTTCGGTTACAGACAGACAAACCCACAATCTCCATTATAATAAGATATATATATAATCCAAAAGTCCAGAGAAGAAATCTTCCTTACGACACAAGAGTTTAATTTTTTTTTTAAAAGTCGCAGTTTGAGAGCTCAATGTGTGCTCTTAATGTTAGAGTCACAGAGCAAATATATAAGTAAAGAAATAACAAAAGACTTAGAGATTTAGCATTATAGTTTATATCAGGGAGCTTAGCTTAAGCTCCTTGAAATAGACTATATGCTAAATCTCTAAGTCTTTTGTTATTTCTTTACTTATATATATATATATATATATATATATATATATATACACCAACCCCTCCGCACGGGCAGGATGCGACACAAGGTCAATTTATTAAGCAAAGTTTAACAGGTTTGAATTCAGTGTTTTCCTTCTTGCTTAACCAAGGTTAAAGAGCCCAGTCTGCCCTACTATTTACCCATAACTAGTGGGAGTGTAAAATTCATACTTTTCTCAAGGGTATTTAACCATTTGCCTACCAAATTTTCCTCATGACATTACCAAATCTTTCTTGGTATTTGTTTTTACCTGTATGATGGGATAATTTAAAGTTCCCTATTTATTCACCCCAGAACTCATTCGATTCAAATAAATCTTTCCTTGGACACAAAAGTATGGATTATTCGTTTATAAATACATCTAAAAAGTTATCCGTTCTTTTTTTCATTTAACACTTCGTCTACCAAATTTCCCCCACGACATTACCAAATTTTCTTGGTATTTTTTAATAACCTATATGATTTACTTATAGCAAAATGATCAAATACTAATTTCAGGGCTGGTTCCCAGACAAAACAAATGATGAAAGAGGTATTCACGTTGTGATTTTTTCAGTATATATATATATATATATATTATATATATAGGTCAGTTTATTAAGCGAAGTTTAACAGGTTTGAATTCAGTTTTCCTTCTCCTCGACCGGTTGCTTAACCAAGGTTAAAGAGCCCAGTCTGCCCTACTATTTACCCATAACTGAAGGGAGAGTAAGATTCATACTTTTTCCAAGGGTATTAGCGCTAAGTGAAAATGCAATTACCACGTCTAGGATTTGGACTCGGGGCGACGAGCCCATTTCCCATGCTTTAACCATAAATTTGAGATTTTTCAGTATAAACAAGTAGCACGTGTGAAAGCCACGAGCGGCTTACGGTAGGATCACGATGATGGGAGAGCCGCTGTGAGTGGTTTAAGTAGGCAAAGTGTTAAAGGTCACGCTGTATTTCTAAAATGCTTATATTAACTCCAGTGAAGACTCGCTTTCTTTGAATACCATCGGTAGCATGATAAAATGCCAATTACCAAAGTCTACTTCCAGAGCCCCCTCCCGCCCCCTGGTAGCATCTGGTCATATTGTCTAAAAGAGGTAAAGGACCAGGTTTATTGGTCGATGCCCAGGGCGCTCCTATTAGCGGAGATATCGAAAGGACTAGATAATTTACCTTCCGGAAGTAGGATGTAACACAATGTCCCCTCAGGAAGCGCAAATTTTATAGTTCGCGGGGAGAGAGGAAACCTACCTTAGGTAGACTCTATGTCTTCCATTACGCAACGCTCGCAACAAAGGGAGGTAACTGTGACAGTAAAATCAGACAAAAAGAAGACTTTTCCGATTATGAAACGAAACGGCACTACGGGTACATATCCGTACACGTGTGTACGTGTGGTGTGCACGTACGTGGCTGTATGAGTGGGTTTCCAAAAAGATCTTATTAAAGCCCCTAGGTCATATTATTATGACAGTATACAGTAATATATCTTGTCATATTATTATGATTTAAGGCCTATTATTACTTTTGGTTTGGTTTGTTTTGTTTTACGGCATATCAACCTCAGTGGGTCATTTAATACCGATAAAGTTTTGAAATGAATCAATTCTTAATGGATAATACAATTTTTTTATAAATACATTTTTCTATTTAACCCATAGATGGGACCCTATCAGAGTGGACCAGGGAGCAATGGTGATGAAGGGGTGCTCTACATTCTCCAGACTTCCAGAACTGGATCCTCACCATCAGATAGAATTTAACGTCATTCCCAGGACATGTAGACCCTCAGTCACCGCCTTCTAGCACCCATATGATAAAAAGGGGTTGGGGCTCGCCATAAGGGCAATAGGGTTGGGAAAATCATATAGGTGCTAGGGCTTGACGTGACCAGCCGATTGATCGGAGGGGGCCTCTCTGACCGCCCGTCTAGCCCAAGATAGGGCCAAAGTGGAGTATTGCATGTCATGAACTGCTCATCCACCTGGGCTCTATCCTTAAGCATCATGGGTCGCCACCCACGGCCAACAGGTGGCCCCATTGGGGGAGTCTTACCCCCTGCAGAGGTGCAGTCGGTGCATTCTAACGCCCCACCGACAGGGCGGACCTATTATTACTGTCACTTGAAATCGTATAATTATATGCAAATTATTAGTATTAGAAAGGAATATTTGAAGCTATATCATTATGATAATAAATAATTATCATAAACCTATACATATATATATAAATATACTTACTATATTTATCTATATATTAATACGCTTGTTCCTTAATCTCCCGACCGTTACCATCTAGCAACACACTCTGGTTAAAAATAAGACTATCCAAATCGTCCAAGATGAAATGCAAAAATGTAAATCCTGATTATCTGGTGTTGCTTATCGGCCGAATTCTTACTTCTTATGAGTGTCGTTACCTCAGCTAAATAATGGACCATTCCATTTTTATTATGAAGAAAGAAACGAAGAGAAAGGACATGCAACACAGAAAAATACAATAAGAAAGAAAGAGAGAGACGTTGAGCGCGCGGAAGTGATAATGCTAATCTGTTTTAATCAAACATAATGAAAAGATGAAAAAAAGGAACGAAAGAGAGAGAGAGAGAGAGAGAGAGAGAGAGAGAGAGAGAGAGAGAGAGAGAGGCAGAAATAGAGAGAGAGAGGGGGAGAGAGAGGATTAAATCAAGATTATTATACTTTTTACACATTGAACTATGTAGCAATAGCTATTAAGTAAACATATCAAACTTTGTAATAATTAAATTATCATACTGTGGTATATCACAGGTCCTGCTTGTCAAGATTATTATACTTTTTACATATTGAACTATTTAGTAATAGCTCTTAAGTAATCATACCAAACATTGTAATAATTAAATTATCATACTGTGGTATATCCACAGGTCCTGCCAGTCAAGATTATTATACTTTTTACATATTGAACTATTTAGTAATAACTCTTAAGTAATCATATAAACGTTTTAATAATAAAATTATCATATGTGGTATATCCACAGGTCCTACTAATACTTTATAAATACTATATTTAAACCTGAATTAAAGTTTCAACATTGAATACACCACAAAGGCTTTTATCATTCATCCTCATGTCACTCCAGTCATTCGAATATCCATATCAGCATCCAATATACGAGCAGAGCTGGTCTAGGTAGATATTTGCCCAGACTGACATGTCCACAGTAAAACGTCACTTATGAGTTCGTCCTTACTTCTCCAGCAGGTCCAGCGTGTCTTGTTCATCTCACTCGAATGGTTTGTGTAATAGGGGGCAAATGCTTTCTTGTATTTTTTTCCCACGATTTGTTTAAGATTGCATTATTGTCTAGATTATTTTCTAGGCGCTTCGTTAGGGTCCAAGTGGTGGAGCCATACAGTAGCACTGATACAACTACGGCTTGGAAGAATTGTCTCTTGGAAGTAGGCACCTCCACATTCGACGGTATACCTCTAAAGTCAGTAGAACAATTCCTAACGTATCTAACCTAACAATTCCTAGAACGTACCTAGGTAGTTATATCTCATCCACAGAAAACCATGTTATTGCACGCATAGGGAAGGCATGGTCAGTTATATAGAAATCAAATCTCTCTTATAGGCTTTAAAATTACTAAACAGACAACCTGCACAAAACCTCATATATATATTAATACTGATGTAACTACATACCTACATTCGTCCTCGGGATTTGTCGTGCATCACGCTAGCCAGGGACAATAGATAAGTGAGGCCTATCCCCCCCACTACACAAGCTCCTAAGCACGCATTGACATGTCCATGTGCTGGTTTTCACAGGAGAACGTCGCTTATAAATTCATCCTTGTTTCTCCAGCAGTGTCCAGCATGTCTTGTTCGTCTTACTCTGATGGTTTGTGTGATAGGTGGTAAGTGGCCGTACAGGTGCTTTCTTGTAGGGTTTTGTTCCCACGATTTGTTTAAGATCATATTCTTGTGCAACTCCTATCTAGTTTATTCTCTAAGCGCTTCGTTAGTGTCCAAGTGGTGCAGCCATACAGTAGCACTGATACAATTACGACTTGGAAGAGTTGTCTCTTTAACTTGTCGAAAAGAGGCACCTCCACACTCGTAAAGCTTGTAGAACAATTCCTAACGTACCTAACGTAATAATTCCTTCAACGTATTTAGGTAGTAATATCTCATCCACAGAAAACAATGTTAAAGCAGGCATAGGGAAAACATGGTCTGCTATAAACAGATCGTCAATTATATGGAAATCAAATCGCACATATATATATTTACCAACCCCTCCGCACGAGCAGGATGTGACACAAGGTCAATTTCTTAAGCGGAGTTTAACAGGTTTGAATTCAGAGTTTTCCTTCTCCTAGACCGGTTGCCTAACCAAGGTTAAAGAGCCCAGTCTGCCCTACTATTTACCCATAGCTGGAGGGAGAATAGAATTCATACCTTTCCCAAGGGTATTAGCACTAAGTGAAATGTAATTACCACGTCCAGGATTTGAACTCGGAGCGACGAGTCCATTTCCTATGACTTTAACCATTACACCACGCACATCCTACAAATCGCACATATAGGCTTTAAAAACACTAAACAGACAACCTGAACTAAACAACGTATATATTAATATTGATGTAACTACATACCTACATTCGTTCTCGGAATTTGGCGTGCATCACGCTAGGCTGGGACAGAATGGATAAGTGAAGCTTACTTCCTCCTTCCCCCTACTCATGATCCTAAGGACGCCTTTGAAAACACACTTAAACGTTCTTCGCGTAATTGCAAACTTCTCGCCGAACTTCATTCAATTAATATCGTTTGGTTTTCTCTTTCTTCTAAATTGGCAAAATTAAATTACTTATTTGACTTTGAGTATTAGCAAAGCTACCAAATGAAACGGAACGAAATGCTGGTTGATTATAAAAATAAGACTAACGAAACGAAATTGGAGGATATCAACCCCGGTTTCTGTTACGCTTATCAAGACACAACTGTAAACAGATAAAGAATTAACATTAGAAATTTCAGGAATTCTAAACGTTTTAGCATATTTTATATATATTTATATAGCTTACTAGCGATGAAACTCGAGTAGGTTTCTATTGTATCCATTTCTTCAATAAATTTGCTCTACTTTGTATTGAGCACTTTGTATTTGGTTTATCACGGACTTAACCCCTGGATTCTGTGCACCTCCAACGATCGTGCTCGTACCCACCGGTAAGCCACCCTTTATATATAAATATATATAGCTCAGACGCAACAATAATCTCCTTGGTCTAGCGCTAGTGAAAAGGGGATAGACTCCCTCGCTGATTGGATGGTACCGACTTTGGGCCACCCGACTACTTTACTTACTTATATATAGCTTACTATATATATATATATATATATATATATATATATATATATATATATATTATCATACTATATCTATAGCCAACTCAGCGAATGAGTAGCAGAGGGATCTTGCGATAAAATGATTTTTGGTTTGTTTGGTTTGTTGTTTTACGGCATATCAACCTCAGTGGGTCATTTAATGCCAATAAAGTTTTTAAATAAAGTGATTCTTAATGGATACTCAATTTTGTTTATAAACTCATGTTTTTCTATTTTATGGGACCCTAACAGGTACTACCACTCTGGGTCAGAATAGACCAGAGAGCAATGGTGATGAAGGGGTGCTCAACTTTCTCCAAACCCCCAAAACTGGAACCTCACCATCAGATAGAGTTTAACGTCATTCCCAGGACATGTAGACCCTCAGTCACCGCCTTTTAGCACCCATATGATAAAAGGGGGTTTGGGCTTGCCTTAAGGGCAATAGGGTTGGGAAAATCATATTGGTGCTAGGGCATGATGTGACAAGCCGATTGATCGGAGGGTGTATCTCCGACCGCCCGTCTAGCCCAAGCTAGGGCCAAAGTGGAGTATTGCAAGTCATGAACTGCTCACCACCTGGGTTCTATCCTTAAGCATCACGAGTCGCCACCCACAGCCAACAGGTGGCCCCATTGGGGGAGTCTTACCCCTTTGCAGACGTGCAGTGGGTACATTCTAACGCCCCAGTCGACAGGGCGGGCGATAAAATGAGGAGCTGGTCGTAGGTGTGGCGCTCCACCACAGACGCTAAAAAATCTCCTTGGTCTAGCGCAACTGAAAAGGGTACAGACTCCTTCGCCGTCTGGCTGATGCGACATTATGCCCCCCGACGACATCTATATAGCTACTATATATAGATTTAAAAAGAGCTGGTTTAGCTGTCGGTAGACCGTCCGCCTAGCAGCCATAAGGTTCCGAGTTCGATACCGGACTTCGTCAACTCAGCGATAAGTAGCACAAGTATCTGTGCGGTAAAGTGGCGAGCTGATGGTATGTGCGGCGCTCCACCTCAGACACAAAAGCTATCTCCTTGGTCTAGCGCTAGTAAAAAGGGGGTAGACTCCCTCGCTCTCTGGCTAATACCCACATTAGGCCACCCCGACGACTTTACTTACTTTACTTATATATTTTACCAACCCCTCCAACGAGCAGGATGTGACACAAGGTCAATTTCTTAAGCGGAATTTAACAGGTTTGAATTAAAAGTTTTCCTTCTGTTAGACTGGTTACCTAGCCAAGATTAAAGAGCCCTGTCTACCCTACTAGTTACCCATAGCTGGAGGGAGAGTAATTGGATGCATACAGTTCCCAAGGATATTCAATATACTATATACTTACCCTTACTTGATATAGACACCTGGTTTAATGGTTAGAGTCGTAGGAAATAAACTCGTCGACCCGAGTTCAATTCCTGGACGAAACTGTTTGCATTTCGCATGGTGCTAATACCCTTGGGACAGGTATGAATCCAATTCTCTTTCCAGATATGGGTAAATAGCAGGGCAGAATGGGCTCTTAACCATGGTATCCACTCTAGGAGAAGGAAAACTCAGAATTCAAACCTGTTAAACTCCACTTAAGAAATTGACATTGTCGCATCCTGCTCGTGCGGAAGGGTTGGCAAATATATATATCCTTACCCGGTCTTCGGTTGCTTCGGCTAGTGGACCGGTAAGATATTTAATATCAGCGTGATCCCATGGGATATCCACCCAGGCAGCACCTACCCCCGTTTAAAAGGACCAGGGTTGATTTATTTACGCATATCTAGAGGGGGAATTGTTTGATTGATACCTTTCCCAATGGTATCATCACTATGTGAAATGCAACCAGCCTCGTCCAGGATTCCAACTCCTATCATGATTATTATCATCTGACGTGTGAACCCACTTTTGTAATCTTGTGCCAAACTTGGTGGGATTTAATCGAGCACAAGGCCACTGAAATGCATACTTTTATATTTCAACCATTTATCCTTGCTGGAACAATAATTCAAACATGCGTGATATGATACGTTCTCTTTTTTCCCCTTCACCATGAAATTCCACTTGTTTTTTTTTCTATCAAGAGATAATATACAACCCACACAAAGAGTCCCCCCTCCTTCAGACAACAAGGGACAGACAAATTCCATGTTGGATGCTCTGCTATCAGCCAAAGTAAACATTTCAAGTATCCATCTCGCATGTACTTTTCAGTTTCGACTTCGTTTCCTTCTAATGCTGTTTTTTATTTCAACAGTTCACTGACATACGCATAGGTATATTGTATTATTATTATTATTATTATTATTATTATTATTATTATTATTATTATTACTAGTACAAAATAAAAAAAACACCTCCGGGCGATGTAAAAATAGATTTTTGAAACATATTGCCTGAGGAATGAGAGTTAAAAATTCAATGTCAGCGAGTTTGTACCCTAAGTAAGTAAAATCATCAAATTCATTAAAGGATTAAAGAAATAAAACAATTTGAAATGTAAACTTTAAATATGTATTAGAATAAAACAAACTATATATAAATATATAATACCAGTCATGTATTTATTAAAAATTGTTTTAAAAAACAATGAGGACTGTCTAATGCTGCATGTTCAAATTTTGAGTGTATCTATTCTATGTTATGACGATTTTGAGTAATGTAACGTAGTAATTTTTGTTACAGACAAAAACCGGAAGCGAATCTCCATTATTATTATTATTATTATTATTATTATTATTATTATTATTATTATTATTATTAAGCCTAGTTTAGTTTTCCATGAGGCAAAAACAGAATTTAATGGTTGGTTGGTTTTAGGCATGTTAACCCTTCTTGGCATACGCATATACAATCTAAGTGACAGTAAGTCATGGAAGTCATTGATTCTAGTTTAGTTTGTGGGGCATGGTGGAGACTCTGGTTTTCTTTGTGATGGACTTAAAGTAGGGCGTTCTAATCTACTGTTGTATATCAATTTCACGATTTGATCCTTTCAGTTAACGTTATTGTGTTTGGTTTATTTTGGTGATTTTCGTTTATTTCATATTATTATTTACTCCTTTTGAGTTTTCACATCAGCATTAGCTGATGGTATTTCACTGGAGTCTGAGTGACAGCAAGTCTCCTCAGGTCTCCAGGACTCTTCTGAGTATTCTGGCAGATTGCAGCAGTGCAGTGTTCTGGATGGTTTCAATCCTTCCCCAGATTCCCAAACTTTCCAGATCCTTTTCTAATCATTTTGGGACTGTTCCAAGTGCACCAACTACAATTGGTATCACTTCGACTTTCATATTCCATAAGTTTTTCAGTTCTCTGGCAAGGTCCAGATATTTGTCCATTTTTTCATTTTCTTTAACTTCACCCTGTGATCTGCTGGCACTGCAAAATCCACCAGTTGACAAGTTCTTTCTTTTTTGTTTATCAACACTAGGTCTGGTCTTCTTGCTGGGATAAGGTGATCCGTTTTTATTTCAAAGTCCCAGAGAATTGTATGTGTTTCGTTCTCAAGAACAGATTCTGGTTTATGCATATACCATTTTGTTGTATGGTCAAAATTACATTTTTTGCATAATTCCCAGAGGATCACCTTCCCAACCCAGTTGTGTCTAGTTTTGTACTCCCGTTGTGCTAGTTTGCTACATTCCCATAGTACATGGTTTACAGTCTCATTTCTATTACCGCAAAGTCCTCTTCTTCTTCTTCTTCTTCTTCTTCTTCTTCTTCTTCTTCTTCTTCTTCTTCTTGTAATTATTATTATTATTATTATTATTATTATTATTATTATTATTTCGCACCTCTGTAACCAAAAATCAAATATCTTTGGTTAATTAATGAGAAGGGATGAGTAGATAGATATGAATACACTGAGATATATAGATAGATAGATAGATAGATAGATTGATAGATATGTATGAATAGATTGAGGTAAATAGATAGATATGAATAGACTGAGACAGCAGACAGACAAAATAGATAGATAGATAGATAAATAGATAGATTGGAATACACTGAGATAGATAGATACACTGATAGATGGATTACTACATCGGTAGTTAGATATTAATATACGCAGATAGATAGATAGATAGATAGATAGATAAGGAATACTCTGTGATAGATAGATGGATAGATTAATAGAGGAATTGACTAAGATAAATCGATAGATAGATAAGATAGATAGATAGATATAGTGGTTGATAACTTCTCTCGATCGTCCCTAATCCAGATCGCTGAGATGAATCTAACGAGGAAGCTGGATGGTCAATGGTCACACACCGCCCTTTTGATCATCTTAAAATTCCCCTAATTGCTTCATTTTGACAGCCACTTGAAAATAACCGTATTAATCGCCCAGCCGCAACTTTCTATAAAAATGTCTCGCCCTATTTTATGCAGAATTCGAAATCAAAGGATGAACCCTTCCTTCTCTCTCGCGTAAACACAATTAACAATAATGGGTGTCATATATAAAACACTTGTAGGAGGTGCGTGGTCTAATGGTTAGAGTCATAGGAAATGGACACGTCGCCCCGAGTTCAATTCCTGGACGAAGCTGTTTGAATTTCACATAGCGCTAATACCCTTGGGAAAGGTATGAATCCAATTCTCCCTTCAGCTATGGGTAAATAGCAGGGAAGATCGGGCTCTTTAACTTTGTCTAGGTAACCAGTCTAGGAGAATGAAAACTCTGAATTCAAACTTGCTAAACTCCGCTTAAGAAATTGACCTTGTGTCACATCCTACTCGTGCGGAGGGGTTGGTATATATATATATATATATATATATATATATATATAACACTTATATGTATATAACACTTATATGCCCAAATTACTGCCTTTATAGGCATCAACCAGATGCAAGACCAGAATCGAGACTATCTATACCACAACATTATTAAAATCAGTTAGAATATCTGGAAAAGTCCTGGAGACTTAATTTAGCCTTATTTGGCATCTATCATAAAATAGTTATATATATATATATATATATATATATATATATATATATATATATATATATATCGCTGTTACACATGGTTATTCCCTCCCAAATTTATCTAGTAGATTTCTCTTGCTGCTTCTTTTTTTTTCTCTTAACCCCCACTCGCCAGTCTATCCATCTCATTTTCTTCTCATTCTGTCTGTCCAGTCTATCTGTCTGTCCACACACAACACACACAGAGAGAGAGAGAAGAGAGAGAGAGAGAGAGAGAGAGAGAGAGAGAGAGAGAGAGAACGGGAACACACACACACACACACAAACTCCACGCAAATACACACACCAGTCTATCCCCATACATATTATCTCACATCCTCTTTTTCTTCTCCCTCCCCCTCTACTCACTCTCTCTCTCTCTCTCTTTCTCTATGAGAGCAGGGTTATAATATAATTATATATACTAGCAAATATATGCACCCTCCGGGTGCAAGTATTTTAAGTTTTAATATAATAAAATATCATATAAATTAGAAAAGGCTAATGAAACTGACTAAGAATGCAGATAAAAAGATCTGCAACAGAGGGGTATAATCGAAAAATAGAACAACTTTGAAACTAACTATTCCATCATTTTCCAATTACTCCCCTGTTTCATTGGTAAATTTTCCTATTTAACTATTTAGTTAAAATAGAAGTAAAGGATAATATTACAGTTATTTCTTCTTGTAAATAATTTCTTTTAAGATTTATCCCCGAGATTTTTGATCATATTCATTAAGATAAACTAAACAATTAGAAATCAATAATACCAAGCATATATTATAAAAATAAATTTTAAATATCAATATGCAAATTAGCCTTCTCGTTTCAAACTGTAAACGCTATTTGTTGTATATAATATAACAATACTATGTTATTAATACGTAGATATGGTCAAACAGTATTAATAATGAAATCAATTTTTATAATTATTGAAGGTTTAAAAAAATGAAATCATGGAGAATTTGACGTAAAATTTAGAATTGTGACTTGAGTAGTAATATAGTTTCGGTTACAGAAGAAAAACACACTATCTCCATATCATAATAAGATAATGTTATATATAATATGAAGCAGGTATATATATATATATATAATATGAGAGAGAGAGAGGGGTGAGACACATCATTGTTAAAATCAGTTAGAATACTTAGAAAAGTCCTGGAGACTTAATTTATCTTCTTTTGGCATCTATCATGAAAGGGTTATATATATATATATATATATAACTAGGTATATATGGTGGTATACTAGACTTTATATATTGTCCTTTATTAATATTAGTATATAGTGTGATAGTATCATATGCTATAGGGATATAGTAGTCTATGATCTCCTCAGTCTTCTACGTGGCATTCGAGTTCATACATAGACAGATGTGCTGTGCGNGAGAAAAGAGCAGCGAGAGAGCCATACCACAAACACTCACGCAAATACACACACAGAGTTTCATAGCATTCATTTCATAACTCTGTTGCATCTTCTTTCTCTTTCGTACCCTCGCATTCTAATACATGTTGTCTCGCACCGCCCTTTTTCTTCTCCCTCCCTTCTCTCTCACTCTCTCTCTCTTCTCTCTCTCTCTCTCTCTCTCTCCCTCTTTCTGTCTTTCTCGTCTCTCCCTCTCTCTCTCTCCATAACATTTTCTCTGCCCATTTCTTTTTTCTCTCTCTCTCTCTATTTCTCTCCCTTCCATTCATTTTTTCTAATCCCCCTCTTGTTTTCTCTCTATTCATCCCTTCTCACCCTCTCTCTCTCTCTCTCTCTCTCTTCTCTCTCTGTCTCTGTCTCTCTCTCTCTCTCTCTCTCTTCTCTCTCTCTCTTCATTATTCCTTATTTTTCCTCGTCTCCTCTATTTCTTTTCCTTTTTGCCTTTCCTTTCTGTATATCTTCGTTCCTCCTTTCCTTTTCTCTCTCTCTCTCGTGTCTTTCTTTCTCTACCCTCCCTCTCATTCTATCTCATATGTTTTCTCTTCCCACCTCTTTTCTTCTCCTCCTCTCTCTCTCTCTCTCTCTCTCTCTTCTCTCGTCTCTCGTCTCGTTTCCTCTCCTACATTCTATCCCATATATTATCTCTTCCCACTCCTCTCTCTCACCACACACTCTCTCTTTGTCTCCCTTCTCTCTCTCTCTCTCTCACTCTCTCCCTCTTTCTCTCTTCCATTCATTTTTTCTCTTCCCACCTCTTTTCTTCTCCCCTCTCTCTCTCTCTCTCTCTCTCTGTCTATCCCCCTCTTTCTCTTTCACTCTTTCTCTCCCATTCTCACATTTTCCTCATCTCACCGCAACTCCAATGATTTTGTAATCAACTGATTTTCCCGCCAGACCCGATTAACCCTTTAACTATTGATTTCAATCCCCCGGCGATCCATTTACTTCGATGACTTCCAACACCACCTCCCCGCTCCGTTTCTTTTGATAGCCACCAGGCGAATCGACTGATTGATCGATTGGACTAATCGAAGCCATTTATTGATTGAAGGAAAAGAATAATTAAATCCTCAATCCAATTCAGTACCGACGTGAACCGTAATCAATTCGAATAAGGCAAACGCCTCGACATGAAAGAAAAAAAACCACACACACAACTTTTTATTGCTTGTAGACGAAACACGACATTTCCCGCCAAGTGGTCAGCCATTTTTCTTTTTCTCTTTTACAACACAGGAAATAAATCTCAGAGTGTTTATTCAAAATGTCTACCCTTCACTTCGAAAGGGTTTTCTCACTTATTAAATACCAGCTCCGAGAGATAAGAGGAAATGATTTATCAAAATTTTAAAAAATCGCCGAGAATTCGTATATTACAATATTTATTTATTTCAGAAAATGTTGCTTTTTTTGTGTCTGTGTTTTTGTTTTTTTTTGTTTACCTTTAAAATATTATTCTTAAAAATGTCTTCCTAATCTTGTGAGCGTTTTGAAACAATGTTATACCCTTCGCTTCGAAAATGGGAAAGGCTTCTCACTTATTAAATACCAACTCTCTCTCTCTGTCTCTGTCTCTGTCTCTGTCTCTGTCTCTCTCTCTCTCTCTCTTCTCTCCTCTCTCTCTCTCTTCTCTCACACACACACACACACACACACACACACACACACACGCTCTCTCTCTCACGCTCTCCTCCCTCTCACTTTCACACACACACACACACACATACACACATTAACACACACACACACACATTGACACACAGACACACACACATACACACACACACACACACACACACACACACACATATATATATATATATATATATATATATATATATACTAGGTCGATGACCGGACTAACAAAACATTAGGAACACCAGAGAATGAGTGAGAGAGGGTGAAAACAGGATAAAGAGAGATAATAAGAGGAAAATGATTTATCAAATTTAAAAAATCGCCATGAATTTGTATATTACAATGGTTTCTTGTATTAGAATTTTTTTGTTTTTGTTTTTTTTTTTTGTGTTTTTTTGTGTTTTGGTTTACATTTAAAATTTTATCAATTATTAACAAAAATATATTCCCAAACGTGTGAGTGTTTTGAAACAATCTAATTTTTCAAAAAACTTTTTTGTACATATGACAAAAGCTTAAATTCACTTTTTATCTGCTTGTTTTTTAAATTGTTTTTGCGTTAAAGTGATGAAAATAAATCCGTTTCATTTATTTTTTTAACCCTTAAAAAATAACATTTAAAAATAGCAAAGTATTAAACATGGGCCCTTATTTATTTAGCTGTTTTGGCTGAGACTGTTTAATACGCCGACTGAACCTCTCCAAATGGGTAAGAACCCCCTCCAATGGGACCTCAAGTTATAAAAAAATTTTTTTTATAGAAAATGAACTACCTATTATGGTAGAGGCGTGTAAAGTATCATTGACAAGGTTAATTTCGCAATGATTATTCGCTGTGTACTGTGGCCGATGCAATATGGTCTTTGACTATGCCTGCTGAGGTCCCGGTTTCGATTTCTGTCGGAGGGAAGTCGTTAGTATACATCGCTGATGAGACTTAATAAAGTCGAAACAGTCTGTACGATGTTCTCCACACCGAACGATCCTTTGCCGAGATTACTCTTGTGAAGTTCATTTTCTATAAAAAATTTAAAAAAGTATCGAATTTTATGTGATACATGCATTGTAATTGCCTTCAAGCAAAAATATAATATATATATATATAGCTGGGTTACCAAGTTCGTTGGTATTAGGATGATTATATATATATATATATATATATATATATATTATATATATATATATGTGTGTGTGTGTGTGTGTGTGTTGTGTGTGTGTGTGTGTGTATGTAAAGTATAAAATGATGATAAAGTTCCAAAGTTTAATCCAATATTTTAGTTGTTGGAATAGAAAACTCCATTGGGAGTGGAATCTATCATGGTAGCACAGTAGAAATTCCAATCGTGCCAAAAAATGCCGAGAGAGCCCCCCCCCCAAAAAAAAGAAGGAAAAAAAAGATTATCACCAAGACTGACAGAAATCGGTGGATAACTGAAAGCCACTGGCTAATCCCAGCGATTTTGGGCTTAATTCCGGATGGCGGGAGGAGTGGTTGAACGCGGTGCATTGTGGGGATGGACGCCGTGCACACAGTGGTTGGTGTTTCTTTCCCATTTTGGCACCTGCAGACCTGTCGCCGCCCCGCCGCGCCGCCGCCGCCGCCGCCGCCGCCGCAGTTGCTGCTGCTGCTGCTGAAAAGGAGAGGCACGTTTAACGGTGTGGGAGGTCTGCTGTTGTTTCTGAAAATCGGCTTTTCCACTGACTGGTTTCGCAAAAAGAAAGTTTTCAAAAAGTTCTGAATTATGTGAATCATATTACGAAAAGAAGAAGAAGAAGAAGAAGAAAGAAGAAGAAAGAAGAAGAAGAAGAAGAAGAAGGGAAAGGTCTAGAAGAAGAAGAAAGAAGAAGAGAAGAAGAAGAAGAGAGAAGAAGAGAGAAGAGAAGAAGAAGAAGAAGAAGAAGAAGAAGAGAAGAAAAGAAGAAAGAGAAGAAGAAGAAGAAGAAGAAGAAGAAGAAGAAGAAGAAAGAAGAAAGAGAGAAGAAGAAGAAGAAGAAGAAGGAAGAAGAAGAAGAAGAAGAAGAGAAGAAGGGAAATAGAAAGGTCTGAGAGAAGAAGAAGAAGAAGAAGAAGAAGAAGGAAGAAGGGAAGAAAAGAGAAAGAAGAAGAAGAAGAAGAAGAAGAAGAAGAAGAAGAAGAAGAAGAAGAAGAAGAAGAGAGATAACGGAGCAAGAAAGAAAGAAAGAAGGAAAGAAGGAAAGAAGGAAGGAAAGAAGGAAAGAAGGAAAGAAATATTTAAAATAAAGAAAACAGTAAAGAAAGAAAAAAGAAAGAAAGAATTAGATAAATGAATAAAATAAGACTCTAGAAAAATCAAGATAAAGAAGGAAAGAAAAAAAGAAAAATCTCAAGGACAGAAAAATATCAACGAAAGAAAAAAAATGAAGAAAGAATGAAATAAA
>CM042162.1:76949680-76952180 GCA_023376005.1 Doryteuthis pealeii
TGTGTCGTGCTCGTGTGAGGAGAGAGCGACAGCACGACGACAGACAGCAGCCACTTGCACCGAGCACGAATCGGGTCAGAAGGGGAGACCAGTATTTTTAGTCCTGTGATTCCGGTCCTGTTATCAACACCCTGAAAGATGTTATCGACATTTTCAAAGTCGCTCGACGCTGTAATCAATTTACGTCAATTTTTTTTTCACCTATTAAAAAAACACAAGCATCCCCATTCGCCGTCAATTTGCGATTTTAGTATTTTTTCTAAATTCTATAACTTTACTCCCCCCCCAAAAAAAGAAAATTCTGTTAACTTTAAACTTAAACCCAACGCGACCAATCCCTGACAGACCTCCCCACGCTGCGCACCCTCGGCCCATGTTCTGTTTCATTTCGGTTTTGAAATCCTCACGCCTCGCACCACTCGCCCCCAATTTCTGTTTCATTTTCGGTTGAAATCCTCGCATCTTTTTCTCATTTCTTCTTTTTCGACATTCTTTTCTTTCTTCTTTTTCCTAAACAGTCTCTTTCTTTTCTTCTTTCTTTCTTCTTTTTTTTTTTTCTTTTTTTTCTTTCTTTCTTTGTTGTCTCTTGTTTATTTATTCTTCTCATTTTTATCTTTAGCGATTTTCTTTTCTTTAAAATATTTTCGTGCTTTCTTTTTCGTGTTTTCTTCTTTGAATATTTCTTTCTTCTTTCTTTTGAGACATTCTTTCTTTCTTTTCTTTCTTTCTTTTCTTTCTTTCACTGGAGTGTTACTTTATTTCCTTCTTCTTTTTTTCTTTCTTTAGTGTTGTTCTTATCTTAGATTTTCTTTCTTTATTCTTCTTTGGAGAAAGAAAAAAATGAGAAGAATGGAAATAAAACGAAAGTTTTTATTTATTCTTTCTTCATTTTTTTTCTTTTCGTTGATATTTTTCTGTCCTTGAGATTTTTTCTTTTTTTCTTTCCTTCTTTATTCTTTTTGATTTTTCTAGAGTTTATTTCTATTCATTTCATCTAATTCTTTCTTTCTTTTTTTCTTCTTTACGTTTTCTTTATTTTAAAATATTCTTTCCTTCTTTCCTTCTTTCCTTCCTTCTTTCCTTCTTTCCTTCTGTCTTTCTTTCTTGCTCCGTTATCTCTCTTCTTCTTCTTCTTCTTCTTCTTCTTCTCTTTCTTCTTCTTCTCTTCGTTCTCTTCTCAGACCTTGTCTATTTTCCTTTTTTCTTCTCTTTCTTCTTCTTCTTCTTCTTCTTCTTCTTCTTCTTCTTCTTCTCAGACCTTTTCTATTTCCCTTCTTCTTCTTCTTCTCTTCTTTCTTCTTCTTCTTTCTTCTTCTTCTTCTTCTCTTCTTTCTTCTCTCAGGACCTCAATTCCTCTTCTTCTTCTTCTTCTTCTTTCTTCTCTTCTTCTTCTTCTTCTTCTTCTTCTCAGGACCTTTCAATTTCTCTTTTCTTCTTCTTCTCTCTTCTTCTTCCTTCTTCTTCTTCTTCTTCAGGACCTTATCCCTTCTTCTTTCTTCTTCTTCTTCTCTCTTCTTCTCTTTCTTCTTCTTCTCTTCTTCTTTCTTTAATATGATTCACATAATTTCAGGAAACTTTGAAACTTTCTTTTTTGCCGAAACGAGTCATACTACGTACAATTCATTCAGTGTGGATGGGGCAAAAAGAAAAGAAAAAAAAGAAAAAAAAAAAAAAAGAGAAAAAAAAAAAAAAAAAAAAAGACCCGATTTTCCCAGAAACCCATGAACAAAGCGCACAGCCCAGACACCGTCCCACACCCCGGTTTAAACATACATTCCCCGTGCTCTCTCCTTCAAAGCCAGCACCAAAGCGCTAAGACATAGCATGCTAAAAACTTGTGACTGTACTTTTAATTTGCGGCCGGCTCGGCGGCTAATGGCAGAGGGGAGTGGAGCAAGTGGTGGAGTGGGGCGGGCTCCGTGTTCATTGATTCGACTGATCCGTACCGATCAAACTTACACGACACCAAATCGGAGCATTCAGTCGTGTGGACTTTTTAGATAAATCGCCGCGGCTCCATTCTGGCGGCCGATTCGCGTAACTGACAGCTAGTTCACGTTTTGCTGACTCATCAGGGATCCTCTGTAACTCCTGCATCGCAATCACTCAGACGTTTTTCCAACTACGAATATACCTGATCCAGACCTACCCTCTTACGAACCCACTACGGCTTGGGTAACCTCTACAGCTTCAGTCCCTAATTCGTCGAAACATGATCGCGAGACCAAGTGTTCCCTAATCGTCCCTTAGGGTTTGGCTGTCTGCAATATCGCTTCAAACCATACATAGAGCCTCATCTTGGGTTACTCTACCAGCTGAGGTTGGTGGGTAAAGATCTGGGCGAACCTTTCGTTATCGTAAATCCGGGTCTCTGAGGCGTTGTACAAGCTCCTGCGGCAGTGTTAATTGAGGGGAAGTGGTGCTTCGCTCTTGAGAACATTCGATATTGCCAGCCCATTGTTCTACGGCGACGCAGGCTTTGCGAGTGGTGCGCGAGGCG
>CM042162.1:76957180-76959680 GCA_023376005.1 Doryteuthis pealeii
GTCCCATTTATGGGCTAAATAAAGAAAATGAGTTTTAACAAATTTGAATACCCAACAAGAATGAATAAAACAAACGTATTTTTTAAACATTTTTTTTTACTTTAATTTGATTTAATTTACTTAAAAAAAAAAAATTTTATTCCCAAATACAGAAAAACTGTAAAGAATTATTGATTTGAATATCACCTAATAATATCGTTTTTTTTTTGTTTATTGTTTTTGTTTTTGTTTTTGACAAAGTCTGGTTGTTATGGTAAAATAATTATTTGTTTTTCACCCCATTTGGTAAAAAGAAGAAGAAAAAACACATGGATACCTGCCTGATAAGACAAAATCATTCAACCAGGAATTGTCCGGTTCCGGTGTCCAGAGCTGAAAATATCGGGAACCACTCCCAACCCTACACCTCTCAAATAATACGTAAGTGATTCTTGGGGGACATATTACTAGTTATCAAGTATCCAATATAATATAATTTTACCTGTGCCGGAAGCAATCTATAAACACACACACACAATGTATATATATATATATATATATATATATATATATATATATATATATATATATATATATATATCTTTTATTTAGACGTGGAAACTAAAAAAAAACTACAGAGTTTTCTGATATTTATTCCTTGACTAACATATTATGGTAACATTAGCATAATATAGTACGTTAATGCTTCACACCTATGCCCCAACCTGATATATGTATTTCCAACAATGGATACAGATACAAAAATATATCTCAAATATATATATACGCACTAGAAGCATACGGAGACGCAAAATCTACAACACACACACACACACACACACACACACACACACATATATATATATATATATATAAATATATCATTATTATTATTATTATTATTATTATTATTATTATTATTATAATTATAGAGAGTGTGTGTTTTTTCAGTCTGTAACCGAAACTATATTACTACTCAATTCAAAACCCCCTTAGTTATTTACGTCACATTCTCCATACCAATAGTAATTGGAGCACTTGGAATGATCCCCAAAAGCTTTGACTAGAGAAACTGGAAATCAGAGGAAGAATTGAGACTATCCAGATAAAAGCATTGGTGAAATTAGCTGGAACACTCAGAAGAGTCCTGGAGACCTGACGAGACTTGTTGTCACTCAAACTCCAGTGAAAGACCATCAGATAAGTCCGGTGTTAAATAATAATAATAATAATAATAATAATAATAATAATAATATGGAATATGAAAGTGAAAGTAATACCAATTGTAGTTGGTGCACTTGGAACGGTCCCAAAAGGATTTGAAAAGGGTTTGGAAAGTTTGGAAATCAGAGGAAGAATTGAAACCATTCAGAAAACTGCACTGCTGCAATCTGCCAGAATACTCAGAAGAGTCTTGGAGACCTGAGGAGACTTGCTGTCACTCAGACTCCAGTGAAAGACCATCAGCTAACACTGATGTGAAAACTCAAAAGGAGTAAATGATAATAATAATAATAATTGCATCTTAAAGTATCAAAACCTAGAAAAGAGAAATGTGTAGAAAATGAACTATTTGGAAACTTCAACCGACAACCTGGAGGGGGGATTGCACATGACAATGCCTGGACAAGGGAAATTTTAGGAGAGAAACCACATCTCTTATAAAAGCTGCACGAAATAATGCCACAAGGGCCAATTATATCAAAGCGGAAATAGAAAATACGAAAACAGAATAGCAAGTGTAGGTTATGGGGTTGGAAAGAAAGAGACTAACCGAACGAGTGGCTATGTCGGAAGAATAGAAAAAGAAAAACGAGTGAGTGGCAATACAATAAATATTGAAAACGTGTTCAATTTTAGATTTAGACATGCGTATGAGTAGGAGAAGCTTACTAATGGGGTTTTATCGAAAAGGATCTTCAGGAAAAGTTAGGGGGTCAAAAGGATAAATATATAGTAGAAAACATTTGAAAGTACCATAGAGGGGGTACAAAAACAATTAATATATATTAAATATTTTTGCTTGAAGGCAATTATAATGCGAATATCGCATAAATTCGATAATTATAGAAGATAACAATGACAAGTGAATTTCGCAAAGAATTACTCGGTGTGTAGAATATCGTACAGACTGGTTCAACTTAATTAAGTCTCATCAGCGATATATACTAACGATTTCCCTCCGACAGAAATCGAAACTGGGACTTCAGCAGGATAGTTTAGACACTATACTGTTTCAGCCACGATACAGCACCGAGAAATCCTTGCGAAATTAATCTGTTAATGATATTAGCGTCTCTACCATATGAGGCAAGGTTTCGATTTCTGTCAGAGGGAAATCGTTAGTATATAAACACGGTGTCTGTGGATGAAACACACACACACACAAACATATACATATATATACATTGTAACTGAACACAGTATAAACAAACATAGAGGATGAAATAAAAGATAGTTAATGATTAAGTAGCCATATATATATATATATATATATATATATATATATATATATATATGT
>CM042162.1:76964680-76989680 GCA_023376005.1 Doryteuthis pealeii
TCTTCAGGTATGGTTAGCGGAATGAGAACAGGATACCCCCGTGGAATAAATAAAGGGTTAGGTTCAAAGAAAATTCCCGGGTTCGAAAAGAAGGTTCCCGAGTCCGAGAAGGTTCCCGAGTCCGACAAGAAATACCTGAAGAAGGCCGGAGGGTATATCGACCGAAACGTTGTACAAATAACAATGAAGATGGGGACAATAGTCCGAACAACGCCAATAATACTAAGGATTTGTTCAGTTGCTCGACACAGGTGATAGTTTAAAATGTAGGAGATATTTCTGGCTGAAACTATTGAAATTCTCAATGTCAAAATCTTTATTTTTCTTAAATTTTTAAAATTAATCTAATATATTTATTTTTATTTATTATTTTTTTTATCCTTATTTATTTTTTAAATTATCTATTTTAGTATTATCTGCGTTATTCGGGCTATTGTCCTCATCTTCATTGTTTTGTACAACGTTTTGGCCGATGTGGCCTCCGGCCTTCTTCGGGTATTTCTTGTCGGATTCGGCAACCTTCCCGGGCTCGGGAACCTTATTTTCAAACTCGGGAACCTTCTTGTCATAATCGGGAGCCATCACAGAACTTTGAACCTAACCCTTTATTCAATCCACGGGGGTATCCTGTTCTCATTCCGCTAACCATAGCTGGTGTAGAGGCGTTAAGCTGTGTTAATTACTATTCTATGTTACTGCTGCCCCTGGTCAGGATTGAACCTGCTGTTCAGAAATAAGGCATGACGATTGAAAGCTTTCGAATAAGGATTTGTCCTGTGGATTTACAAGTTAAGCTGTGATGACTGGAACTCTAATCAGATGGGTGATTAACGTCGGCGTCTTTATTTAAAACGACGTGACGTCATTTTTCCCGAAAATTCTTGGAAATATTACCATTCATTAAAATTACTAGTACAAAATAAAAAACGCTCCCCGGGCGATGTAAGAATAGATTTTTGAAATATATTACCTGAGGGATGAGAGTCAAAAATTCAATGTCAGCGAGTTTTTACCCTAAGTAAGTAAAATCATCAAATTCATTAAAGGATTAAAAAATAAAACAATTTGAAATGTAAACTTTAAATATGTATTAAAATAAAACAAACTATATATAGATATATAATACCAGTCATGTATTTATTAAAACTTGTTTTAAAAAACAATGAGGACTGTCTAATGTTGCATGTTCAAATTTTGAGTGTATTTATTCTATGTTATGACGATTTTGGGTAATGTGACGTAGTAATTTTTGTTATAGACAAAAACCGGAAGCGAATCTCCATTATTATTATTATTATTATTATTATTATTATTATTATTATTATTATTATTATTATTAAGCCTAGTTTAATCTTCCATGAGGTAAAAACAGAATTTAATGGTTGGTTTTAGGCATTTTGACACTTCTTGGCATACACATATACAATCCAAGTGACAGTAAGTCAGTGGAAGTCATTGATTCTAGTTTAGTTTGTGGGGCATGGTGGAGGCAGTGACGTAAGCAGTGACATAATCTTTTTTACAGACAAAAACCGGAACCGAATCTCCATTATTAATAGAGATTAAACTTAATAATCAATGGTCAACCTCTTCATTCTTTGAAAAACAAATTCTATATGTACAACTATCTACAGTACAGTTCCAGTAATGGAGTATTTACTTTGTAATACGCATACCCTAGAGGTACATTGCCCAAGGAAGGTCCAAGGTAGAATACACGGTCTGTACCTCTATAAAGTGGTAGAATCCCCACCAATGGCACCTCCTGCTGAGTGTGGATAGCGACCCGTGATGACAGAACAGATGAGACAGTAAAAGTCGAAATAAATTTATTTTCTTAAGGTATATATCTTTTACTTTTTACACACACACACACACACACACACACACACACAACACATATATATATATATATATATATATATATATATATATATATATATATATATATATATATAAAACCCTACATTCTCGTGATCACTTACGCAAAAAGAATAACATGTCAAATAAAAGAATAAACAAAAAAAAACCCAAAAAAACAAAGGCTAAAATTGAACGCAAAGAAGCAAAAATCAACGAACCTGAAAAAACTATTGCCTCAACCGAAAGTGAAACCATCTTAGCATAAAAAAACAGTGAGAAACACTTCCAGAACAATATATATATATATATATATATATATATATATATATATATATATATATATATATATGTATAACAAAAATAGAGACAATCGAAAACAGACAAAAATGAATTGAACATCCGAAAGAAAGAATTTACAAAATAGCATGAAAAAGAAAAAAGGAAAAAAAAAAGAAGAAAGAAAAAATGGCCGAAAGATGCATCAGTAAATTTTGTAGCAAAAGAAACAAAATCTTTTAGTGGAATCTCTAACAAAAAGAGACAGAAGTCCTTTTTTTTCTCGGCTTGTCTTTTCTTAGAATGAATATTTTTACCTTTCAATATAGAATGATCAATGTTATTGATATTATTCGGGCATTTATAATTCATTGACATACACATGCACACGTGAATACGCAAACACACACACCCACACTCACACACACACACACACGCATATATATATATATATATATATATATATATATATATATATATATATATATATGCGTGTGTGTGTGTGTACATATATAAGGTTTGAATAAAAAGAACATTTTATATAAGAATATCCAAAAAAGACACTATATGTAAGAATAGAAATGTTTTTAGCAGTTTAAGGTTTGTATTAATCTTTTTCCAAATTCTGTGGCTAAACTCAAACTTTCAAATCAGCTCAAAGTCTCTTCTGACATGAACAACATTTTTCATTATTCAATCATCCAATATTTATTAAGAGAGTGAGATAAACTTTTCATTTTCTCATATAAGTAGTTAAGAAACGTCGGTGGAGTGTCAGCATAGGTCCAAGCTCATTGTACGACAACTTCCTTCCTATCACACAAACCTTGCGACAAAGACGAACAATACACGATGGACACTGTTTGGGAGGTACGGATGAACTTACAAGGGTATTTGCCTGCTCATCCCACTCATCCAATTTTTTTTCGGAACTACGTAGCCTAGGCGGGTTTATATGGAGGATGAGCTGTTGCACAAGCAGCAAATACCCCCTCTCCACACTACCGCTGTGTCCCAAAGGAAAGGTAAGGGTATTTGCCTGCTCATCCCATTTATGAAGGCAGGACACAAGGTCTCGTTTTTACGTGGGCGCATAAAAATTGCGTCGATCTGGGGGGGGATGGGCCCCTGGGATCGACGCTATTAATTGTACTTTACCGGTCCAGAGGCCGGGTGGATGAGGTAAGAATCAGAGCATAGTAACTGGAACAGATACTACACTCTGATCTTCCCTTCTAGTCCAGCTTTTCTCATGTGATCTGCTACACATAGACACACTAGTGTTGGCGGACAATCAAAATCTTACATATATGAATTTACGAACCTCTCCGTGTGAGTCAACTATATCATCAAGAACTTTTTTATTTATTTTGACAACGTAAGTTCAGAACACTCAGCCGGATATTGGTTAGGTTTAGGGGCCATGGTTAGGGTTAGGGTTAGGGTTAATTTATTCAAGCAGATATGCTAGATTCATATGTCTATGAATTCTTGTGGTGAGAGAACAAAGAAAGTAACACTTTCAATCAAATTCTTAATGATATAGTTGATTCACAATAAAGTATTTTTCAAATCCATCTATCGCTTAATGGTCTTATTTATTTAAGATATATATATTTACCAACCTCTCCGCACGAGCAGGATGCGACACAAGGTCAATTTCTTAAGCGGAGTTCAACAGGTTTGAATTCAGAGGTTTCTTTCTCCTAGTTCGGTTGCCTAACCAAGGTTAAAGAGACCAATCTGCCCTACTATTTACCCATAGCTGGAGGGAGAGTAGGATTAATACATTTCCCAAGGGTATTATCGCTAAGTGAAATACAATTACCAAATTCCAAAATCTTACATATAAGAGATATATCTGGACACTGGATTCCTTGCTGGGGACTTACGAAGAGTGATGACAGATAGAGGGGACCTAGGAGCAATGGTGATGAAGGAGTACTCCACACTCCCCAGAGCTCCAAAATAGGAACTAGATGCAGTTTAACGTCATACACAGGACGCCAAGACCCTCAGCCACCGCCTTCTAGTACCTGATAAAAAGGATTGGGGATTTGCCACAAGGGCAATAAGGTTGAGACAATCATATAGGTGCTAAGGCATGACGTGACCAGCCGATTGATCAGAGGGAGTCTCTCCAACCGTCCGTCTAGCCTAAGTAAGGAACAAAGTGGAGTGGTGCAAGTCAGGAACTGCTTAGCCACCAGTATTCCATCCTTAAGCATCACGGGTCGCTACCCACAGTCAACAGGTGGTGCCATTGGTGGGGATACTACCACTCTACAGAGGTACAGACGGTCCATTCTACTGCCCGAGACGACAGGATGGACCTTCCTTGGGCAACGTACCTCTAGGTTTGGTTTGGTTTGTTTTGTTTTACGGCATATCAACCTCAGTGGGTCATTTAATGCCGACAATGTTTTGAAATAAATCAATTCTTAATGGATAATACAATTTTTTTATAAATACATTTTTCTATTTAACCCATAGATAGGACCCTAACAGGTACTACCACTCCGGGTCAGAGTGGACCAGGGAGCAATGGTGATGAAGGGGTGCTCCACATTTCCCAAACCCCCAGAACTGGAACCTCACCATCAGATAAAGTTTAACGTCATTCCCAGGACATGTAGACCCTCAGTTACCGCCTTCTAGCACCCATATGATAAAAAGGGGTTGGGGCTTGCCATAAAGGCAATAGGTTGGGAAAATCATATAGGTGCTAGGGCTTGACGTGACCAGCCGATTGATCGGAGGAGGCCTGTACCTCTAGGGTATGCGTATTACAAAGCAGATACTCCATTACTGGGACTGTAGTGTAGATAGTTGTACATATAGCATTTGTTTTTCAAAGAATGAGAGGTTGACCATTGATTATTAAGTTTAAGGATTTATTGATAATAGTATTAAATATCTTTTACATTTTGTCTTCGGAAGAAAATAATAGGTAGTGCAGTTCCACACTGCCTATAGACGAACGACCACTGAAATTTAGGAATAATGACAGTGTCTAAAATTGCCAATGACAATGTCAGACACTATCATTATTTTTACATTATAGAAACTGCTATATTTTTATTGTCTTTATAACTGTTTTGGTCGATGCGTTCTATCTATCTATCTATCTATCTATCTATCCATTTCATTCTGTTTATATCTATCTATCTATCTATCTATCTATCTATCTATATCTATCTCTATATATATTCATCTCTTTGATTCTGCATATATCTATCACATTCAACGCATATCTATCTATCTATCTATCTATCTATCTATCACTTTCATTCTGCTTATATCTATCCATCTATCTGTCTATCTATCTATCTATACATTTGATTCTGCTCATACATACATATCTATCTATCTATCTATCTATCTATCTATTAATCAATCTCTTTGATTCTGCTCATATCTATCTACCTATCAATCACATTCAACTCATCTCTCTCTCTCTCTCTCTCTCGCTCTCTCCCTCTCTCTCTCTCTATCTATCTATCACATTCAACTCATATCTATCTATCTATCTATCTATCTATCTATCAGAATCTGTTCATATCTATCTATCTATCTATCTATCTATCTATCACTTTCATTCTGCTTATATCTATCCATATATCTGTCTATCTATCTATACATTTGATTCTGCCCATACCTATCTATCTATCTATCTATCTATCTATCTATCTCTTTGATTCTGCTCATATCTATCTATCACATTAAACTCATATCTCTCTCTATATATATATCACATTCAACACATATCTATCTATCTATCTATCTATCTATCTATCTATCTATCTATCTAAACATTTGATTCTGCTCATATCTATCTATCTATCTATCTATCTATCTATCTCAGTCTCTTTGATTCTGCTCATGTCTATCTATCTATCACATTCAACCATCTCTCTCTCTCTCTTCTCTCTCTCTCTCTCTCTATATATATATATATATATATTATATATATATATATCTATCTATCTATCAATCTATCTATCTATCACTTTCATCCAGCTTATATCTATCTATCTGTCTATCTATATATTTGATTCCGTTCATACCTATTTATCTATCTATCTATCTATCTATCTATCTAATATATATATATATATATATATATATATATATATATATATATATATATCGATTGAGCGATCTATATCTATATCTTACTATCTTTCTCATTTCCTATTTCCAGTTTTACCGATAAAATCATCTCAAGTTCGCTAAATCTTTACGATGCCTTAGGCAAAATTGATACTTGCTTCTGGGAAAACGGTGTCCCATCATGGTGTAATGGTAAGCAAGCTAGTCTCGCAGATCCATTACTACTGAATAGTGAGTTCGATCCTCACTGGAAGCCTCATACTAGCCACCTTGTGTCACATCCTACCAGTGACGAAAGGTTTGAGTAAATGATCAGTAAGCTAGTCTCGCAGAACCATTACTACTGAATAGTGAGTTCGATCCTCACTGGAAGCCCCAAACTAGCCACCTTGTGCCACATCCTTCCTGTGGCGAACGGGTTGGGTAAGTACCTTCGGGCGTCCCATCGTAGTTTAATGGTCAGTGAGCTAGTCACGCAGATCCATTACTACTGAATAGTGACTTCGATCCTTACTGGAAGCTTATCACATAGTTGGATTCATATGAAATGCAAACGTTATCATCCAGGATTTGAACTCAGTTCACCGATGCCATTTTAAACAGCGATAACCGTTACACTGCAAGTGCCTCTACGTAATTGATCTGAGCGACCAGCTTGGTAACAACACGCAATGTGACCCCTCCCTCCCTACTACCCACCTCAGTTTACGGTTACTCACCTCAGCTAAGGAATTACACAGAGCAAAGAATTGGTAAAAGGTCACGATTCCAGCAAATTAAAGAATGGGATCCTCTTTTAGAAAACTGTCAAGTAGTTTTTCCTTTTTCAAAGACAGGCACGTATAATTGGTTCTTGGGAATTATTTTGGTCGGTGCTTTGATAGCAAAAAAAACGACAAAAAACAAAATGCCATTTTTGCTCAAAATATTCACTTGCCATAAAAATAGATTCATGAAGAAAATACTTCTACTCTCTATAAAGTACTAAGAAAGAAAGTATTTGTCTGGCCTTTTTTTTTTTTTTAGATGTGGCTTGATAATTTATATTATATAGATTTTTCGGACTGTTGTCCTCGTCTTTATTGTTATATAAACAGTGTTTCAGCCCTCTGGCTTTTTCAGGTGTTTCTTGTTGAGCTTTGTATTATTTAGATATTTCAGACTGTTGTCCTCGTCTTTATTGTTATATACACAACGTTTCGGCCGATGTGCCCTCCGGTTTTCTTCAGGTGTTTCTTGTTGAAGTCGGGAACCTTCTTTTCAAATTTGGGAGACTTCACGTTGGAACATAACGCAATGGATATAAGGATTGAGTCAATACAGTTCTAAGAGACAATCATCTGTAGGTTGCAAGTTCAATCCCGACCACGGGTAATAATAATATAATTGGTTTTTAGGAATTAATTTAGTCGGCGGTTCAATTAAAAAAACGCCATTTTTGCTTAAAATATTCACTGGCTATAAAATAGATTCATGACAAAATGGTTTTTATTTTCTATTAAGTACTAAGAAAGAAAAAAAAAAATCTAGTGTTTAAATCCGTTTTTTCAGAAGAGCGGGCCGCATGGGACATGGCTCCTTTATGTATTAGTATAACATTTATTCTAAGGCTGATAACAACAAATAAAGGAATTAAAACTTTGTGTTAAGTTTTAGATTTAATCAAAACATAATTTTTAAGGTTTATCAATTAATAAATTAAAACTTAGTTTTCAAGGTTTATTAATCAATTAATTAAAACTTTGTGTTTAAGGTTTATTAATGTTTCGGTGATGTACCTTTCGGTCTTCTTCAGGTATTTTTTTTGTCGAATTCAGGAACCTTTTCAAACTCAGGAATCTTTTCTCTGAACTCGGGAACCTTTTTGTCGAACCTGGGAACCTTCTTGTCGTAATCGGGAGCCTTTACGCGACTTCTAATTTATTCAATTGACTGGGTTATACTATTCTCATTCCGTTAACCATGATCGGGTACAAGTGTTAAGCTATGTTAAGTATTCTATGTTAGCATCGCCTTTGGTCAGGATTGAACTTGAAACCTACAGATGATTGTCACTTAGAACTGTATTAGCCTAACCCTTATATCCGTTGCGCCATGTGTCCAACTTTAAGAAAGAAAGAAAAAATAGTGTTTAAATCACACATTAGCAACTTATTCCGTGAAGCGAATGGTCACACGCCCACCGTCTAAATGGTTTTGTGGGTTATGCAGTTCTTGATTGTTTATCACGTATTAAATATTCAGTTCGGATAAGAAGAGAAAAAGAAAGTGAAATGTTTTTTCTGATAAATCTACAGAAATAGAAAGAAATGAGGAAAAAGTGTTTTTTATGGTATTGTTTTGATAAACATATCTCTTCTTTTTTTTCTTTTCTTCTCTCTCCCCGCGGCTATCAATGTCTAGACTAATATCTTCAAAGTCGACGTTGATAAAAACGAAGAAAGCATTAAAGTATATTTCGTAATTAATTTGTCAATCTATTCCTAATTAAAAAAAGACAAAAAACAAAAAAACAAAAAAGAAAAAGAAAAACAAAAATACAAAAACAAAAAAAACAAACACCCCCCCCCCAAAAAAAAATACCATAATAAAAACAACAAAATAATGACAATAGCAACAACAACAAACTAAAAAAAAAGAACAACTGCTCCAAACTAACATTGGATTGAAATTTATTGCAAAACATTTCATTTTGAAACAAGGGCACTGACCTTTTTATTTAATTAAAGAAAAGAATTTCTCTAACCGAGATAACAACAACAACAACAACAACAGCAACAACAGCAGCAGCAGCAGCAATAACAGCAACATCTTATTTAGTAACTAGAATCATCATGATCATGTGGTCGTGCTGAGAGCACGGATTTCCATGATTCTCCCTCATCACCCATTTCTATTGGACATTACACTCTAATACTATTTCGCCAACAGAAATCTCGCTACGATGAGCTAATTCTACAGTGTTACACACACACACACACACACACACACACACACACACACACAACATCACGCACACACACCTATATATATTTAATATTAAAATAAAAAGCGCCTATAAACATTGGCTGGTCATGTCAGTCCTAGCATCTATATGATTGTCTCGACCTATTGCTCTTATAGCAAAGCGTTGACCTCAGGGGCCTATCCCCCAGGCAATACCTACCCCTTGATTTAAAGCTGGGTTTATTGTTCAGTTCCTGAGGCGCCCCCTTCAGGAGAATACCGACGGATTAACGAATTTTTTGTGCCTACCACCATGAGCTTCGGCTTGTGTCTGGGCTCACATAAAAATGTCCTTGTGTCATGCCCTCATAAATGGGATGAGAGGCAAATACCTTGCTCTTATGGCAATTACCAACCATTATCCTATATGTGCGCGAAGGCGTTGGCTGAGGGTCTTAGTGTCCTACCCATTACGTTAAACTGCATTTAGTGTTGAGGTCCCGATTCCGGAGCTTCGGAGAGTGTGATTTATTGCTATTACTCCCAGTTCACTCTGACCCAGAGCACTAGTACCTATTAATAGAACCTATAGATTCATTTAAAAATGAGCATAATTTTTTTCTTTTTGAATACCCAATTAGAATAAATAAGACAAAAACGTCTTCCACATAAAATCAGCCAAAGGTTGACATGGCGTAAAATCCAACCAGCCAGCCTAAGCAGGTTGCACAGATACTACGTTCTAATCCTATCAAGAGTTATAGATAGATAATCAAAGACAGAAAGAAATAGAAAAAAGTCGTAATAAAAGAAACCCAACAAGTAGCTTGTATATATATATATATATATATATATATATATATATATATTATATATATATAATTTTTTATTTATATATACAAAAACTTCTCTGCACAAGCACGATGTGATACAAGTTAATTTCTTAAGCAGGGTTTAACAGGTTTGTATTCTGAGTCTTACTTCTCTTAGACTGGTTGCCTAATCAAGATTAAAGAGCCCAGTCTGCCCTACTATTTACCAATAGCTGAAGGGAGAATAGTTGGATGCATACCTTTCCCAAGATGTTAACGCTATCTGAAAGGTAAACAGTCTCGTCCAGGATTTGAACTCGCGTCGACGAGTCCATTTCCTACGACTCTAACAATAACACCACGCGCCCCCACAAGGGGGGTATTTGCCGCACATCCCACTTATGAGGGCTGAACACAAGGTCTCATTTTTATGTGGGTGCATGAAAATTGCGTTGATCCCGTCGGCATTCCCCCACAATGGGACGCCTCAGGCGCTGGACAATAAACCCGGCCCTGTCCCTTTAAGTCAAGGGGGCAGGTATTGCTTGTGGGGATAGCCCCCTGCGATCGACGCTATTAATTACTTTACTGATCCATTGGCCGAAGCACACTGGACCCCCGCCCCGAAGGACGAGCCCCCCATAATTCACATCAAAATAAATAACAGGTAAAGTAGTCGTGGTGGTGGGGGAATTTAGTCTCTACGAGAAATATGAGAAAAGCACATTCTTGTCTATATTATTAGTACATCAAGACAAGCCCCCCCCCCAAGGAATATTCCCATCTCCTCTCTTTCCTACTTGATTTGATATCTGTCTTTTAATTGGGGCACTAGTTAAACTCCGCTTAATAAATTAACCGTGTGTCGCATCCTGCTCGTGTGGAGGGGTTGGTAAATATATATATCAAAATGACTTTTCAATTCGGTTCGGCATTAAATGACCCCAAAAGGATTGAAATGCTGTAAAACAAAGCAATCAGTCAACCATAATTCATTTCCACCTTTAAACTAATTTATTACTTATACTAGCAAAATAAAAAAAAACACCCTCTGGGCGACGTAAAATAGATATTGCCTGAGGGGATGGGAGTTGAAAATTTAATATCAGAGAGTTTGTATCATAAGTAAAGTAAAATCATCAAATTTATTAAAGGAGTAAAAAATAAAATAAATTTATTAAAGGAGTAAAAAATAAAATAAATTTATTAAAGGAGTAAAAAATAAAAAAATTGAAATGGAAACTTTATATATATATTAAAATAAAACAAACTATATATAGATAGATAATACCAGGTATGTATTTATTAAAACTTGTTTTAAAAAACAATGAGGACTGTCTAATGTTGCATGTTCAAATTTTGAGTGTATTTATTCTATGTTGTGACGTTTTACGTAGTGTGACGTAAGCAGTGACGCAGTTTTTGTTACAGACAAAAACCGGAAGCGAATCTCCATTATTAATATAAGATATTTATATTGTAACATAATGAGTGGGCATAGCCTATCATTTTTGTGAAGTAATGTAGAATTTAAATTTAACAGTTAAGCTTGATTAATGGAAAATCACACAGTGCCGGATAAAAGTTCAGATAAGTATGACAGGCAGGCTTTGACCCCGAGGTCATCCAAGTAAGCTTCTCTGATTGGCTAAGGAAGTAGGATAGACTCTGGGAAAGTTAGAATCAGTGAGATTCAACAAAAGAGACGCAGGGAATCGACACAGACTTCCGTCTCTGTTGAATGTCCCCTCGCGCGCGCCATCGTTAAGGTTGGGGGCTCTGGAAATAAAGATGTGTTCACCACAAAAAGAATCTTGGTCTATGTGTTTCTGATGTGATAAGAACCAGCAGGACCTGTGGATATACAAAAGTATCATAATTTAATTATTACAACGTTTTATTATTAGCGCTATGTGAAATGCAAAGCGTCGTCCAGGATTTGAACTCAGGTCGATAATCAATTTCCACCAAATCTAACCATTACACTACATGCCTTCCTCGTTATCATATATATATATATATATATATATATATATATATATATATATATATATATATATGAGGAAAAATGAGTAAAGAAAAGAAATGTAGATGGATAAAATGAATTTAATCGATATCACATATATTGAATAACATAAATGTTCACTCTGATGAAGGTCGAATCTTCTATGTGTGCGGAATATTTTCACACACATAAACTGACCGAAACACATGTGTAAGTGATATCGATTAATGTGATATCGATTAAATTCATTTTATCCATCTACATTTCTTTTCTCTACTCATTTTTCCTCATATTGTCGGATTCAATTCCTTTTCCATTTTCACACACACACGCACACACACACACACACACACACACACACACACACACACACATATATATATATATATGAGTGTGTGTGTGTGTGTGTTTCAGTGTGTCTGTGCGCACACGTGTGTGTCTACATATAAATTCCTAGTATACCGTGCTCATATGTGAGTGTCTGTATATACACACACACACACACACACACACACATATATATATATATATATATATGTGTGTGTGTGTGTGTGTGTGTCAGTGTGTTGAAGGTGTGTGTGTGTCTGTGTGTGTATACGCACAAAATGCATTCATATAGTGCATTATGGTTATGCGTTGGAATATAATATGTGTGTATATATTTGTGTGTGCGTTTTTGTGTGTTTGTGTGTGTGTTGAAGGTGTGTGGTGTGGGTGCGCGTATGTGTTTGTCTAGACAGAATATATATATATATATATATTATTAATGTGTATGGTTGGCACTATTATACCTGAAAAAGTAGTAGTAATCCAACGTATAGTGTTATTAGAAGAGTGCTCAATATCTATGATAGAGCGTTGATATATATATACACCAATCTCTCCGCACGAGCAGGATGTGACACAAGGTCAATTTCTTAAGCGGAGTTTAGCAGGTTTGAATTCAGAGTTTTCCTTCTCCTCGACTGGTTACCTAGCTATGGTTAAAAAGCCCAGTCTGCCCTGCTATTTACCCATAGATGGGGGTGGGGAAGAATTGGATTCATACCTTTCCCAAGGGTATTTGCGTGATGTGAAATCCAAACAGCTTCGATCAGGAATTGAGCTCGGATCGACGAGTCCATTTCCTATGACTCTAACCATTAGATCACGCTCCTTGTAATCATATATGTGCTAGAAGGTCGTGGTTGAGTGTCAACGACTAGTATTTATTCTAAACACACAAAGTCTTCGCGGCTGGGCGCATATTTACATTCGTGCTGATTTATTCTACGATACGACTTGATACAATGACCTCCAACACGAAAAGAGACAACACGGCTAGCGACTGAGATAAGAAAAAAATTCAAAGACAGAATAGAAGCCCGTAAGAAAATAAACTTATTATATTCGAGATTGTGTGGCTGTCTGTATGTAACCGAAACTAAGTCACCACCAACGTCCCCAATCCCTTTGTTATTTACGTTATATTCTCAATGGTTAATAAATTAAATAATCATTATTTAATCTTGATGAGCATCTTATTTATTGACAATGTCTCTATCAATATTTAGAACTTACTTGCAAAAAATACACCCTCCGTATTTAATTTCTAATATAATTAAATATATCGAATTAGAACGACTTATGAAATGAAATTAAATACGAACACAAAAAAGATTACAACTATTTTTACTTTATTCTATTTGATTTCAATTTACATTGTATTTCTTTTAATACGTTTGAGAATAAAACAATTATATTATAAATAAATAAAACCAAATAATTATTTATCAAACACAGTTTTGTTAAAACCGGTATGCAAATTATTCACACCATATACTATGCAAACATTTATTTCTTAATGATATATAACACACATTACAAAATTATAAACACATTAATAATATGGGCTCTTCAGGGCCTGTGCTTGTTAATGTAAATTAACAGCGTTGATCCCAGGGGGCTATCCACCCCCAGGCAACACCTACCCCCTTGGTTTAAAGGGACAGGGCTGGGTTTATTGCCCAGCGCCTGAGGCGCCCCCTCGAGGGGGGGAATGCCGACGGGATAGACGCATTTTTTGTGTCTACTACCCATGAGCTTCGGTTTGTGGGTGGGCCCACATAAAAACGTCCTTGTGTCACGCCCTCATAAGTGAGATGAAAAAATACCTTAATAATATGAGCTGTTTTGAGGCAAATCTATCTCAGCTAGACCTTAAAAGAGACATTGTTAATAAATAAGATGCTAATGCTAATTAACATTAAATAATGATTATTTCATTTAATAACTATTGAGAATATAGCCTAAATAACTAAGGTAATTATGACGTTGGTGGTGACATAGTTTCGGTTACAGACAGACAGACACTCAATCTCCTTTATAAGATTAACTTTTAACGCGTTTCTCTTTTGTCTTCTAATGTTTTCTAGTCTAAGTCGCTGGTCGTGTTGTCTCTTTCTCTTCGAGTTTGGGACATTTTATCAGGTCCTATCAAGGAAGAAAATCAGCACGAATGTAAATACGCACCCAGCCGCGAAGACTTCATGTGTGTTAATAGATACTGAAGGTTGACTCTCAGCCACCGACTTCTATCACGAATATAATAACAAGAGGTTGGGACATTCTCATAAGAACAATACGGTCAGGACAATCATCTAGGTACCAGCAATTGACGTAGCCAACCGATTGATCTGGGGGTTCTCTCCGACCGCCCGTCTAGCTCAAGTAAGGACCAAAATGGAATGTTACTCGTCATGGACTGCACAGCCACTAGGATTCCGTCCTTAAAATTAATTATGACATAGATGATGACGTAGTTTCGGTAATAGACTGACACTATCCCTATTAAAATAAGAAATAACCAAACGTTGGCGGTGACGTAGTTTCGGTTACAGACAGACACGATTTCATTATAACAAGATATAACCAAAAGTTGGCGGTTACGTAGTTTTGGTTACAGACAGACACGATCACCATTATAATAAGAAAGCTATAACTAAACGTTGTCGGTGACGTAGTTTCGATTACAGACAGACATGATCTCCATTGTAATAAACGTTGGCGGTGACGTAGTTTCGGTTACAGACAGACATGATCTCCATTGTAATAAACGTTGGCGGTGGCATAGTTTCGGTTACAGACAGACAAGATTTCCATTACAATAAACGTTGGCGGTGACGTAGTTTCGGTTACAGACAGACACGATCTCCGTTGTAATAAACGTTGGCGGTGCGTAGTTTCGGTTACAGACAGACAAGATTTCCATTACAATAAACGTTGGCGGTGACGTAGTTTCGGTTACAGACAGACATGATTTCCATTATAATAAGAAAGCTATAACTAAATGTTGGCGGTGACGTAGTTTCAGTTACAGACAGACACGCAATCTTCACCATAATAAGATATAACCAAACGTTGGCGGTGACGTAGTTTCGGTTACAGGCAGACACACAATCTCCATTATAATAAGAAGATACAACCAAATATAGTAGCATAACTAAGCGACCTTTGGAATTCGCGCGTGCTTTCGTTTCTCTCTTTGAATATTCCTGCTGCCCTGTTGACAATACGGTGTATAGATTCCGATCCAGTTAAAACCAAATTTGGGGGAAAAATCAATAATGTTTCCATAGGAGTTTCCATATTTTGGTCCAAGAAGCAGGAATGCCTCGCAGGAATTGAAAAACCAGAACGGGTCGAATTATTTTCGATTGTGAATTTTGGAATCGAAATAGACAATTTCAGTTGAGTTGAGAGAAAACTGATTTGAATAATATTAGATCCACGTACCAAGCTCAGGCTTACATAAACAAAAATAACCCACGCACACATACCTGAAAACATATACACGTCTGTGTATACCAAACATTGAAATATATATATATATATATATATATATATATATATACGAGGTGTCATAAAAGTATTGAGATTGAAGCTGGATTTATCAAGAAAAATTAACACTGAATGGAAGTTTAATTTTTTTCAGAATACAAGGTGTGTCCTAAAAGTGCCGAGGTTACCAAGATAGAAATAAACAATGAATGGAACGTTATTTTTTTTTTCAGCATACGAGGTGTTTCAAAAAGTACAGAAAATCTCGACAATTTTTGGACACACCTTATATATATATATATATATATTATATATATATATATTATATGGTAGGTTATCTACAAACATCTATCAATTTCTTCACTCCATAATCTATCCTGATGAAGGTTTAAATAAACCGAAACTTTTAAGCGTCGATAAATAAATTCATCTTATTTTTGGAACACTTCGTTTTTCAAATTTCTTAATATATATATATATAAATTCACTATCACTAGAGCTTGTTTTTTATGCAATAATAATGAAGGTTTTATTTATATCTTAGACTCTTGCTAAAGTATCGCAGTCCAGCTTTTATTTTAGAATCCCCTCTACCCAAACAACGACGGGTACCAGCTTCTAGTAAAAGATGAGACCCAAAATATTTTTCTTTAATAACTGAACATTTTGGCTTCATAGAATATATTTAAGATTGACTATTAATACAAAACGTTTTGCGACTTACCTGTTATAGGTTTATTTACTGCTAAATGACAATTACAAAAAAGTTAGTGAACATCTTCAGAGTGTGCTAGTTTCATAATTGCTGTCAGGGGTTGTAAATCAATTTCTAATCTGTGAATTAGCGATAATTGGATCGGTTCTACATTTCCTTTCACCCAATCATTATGATTCATCAAGGGAGATAATCCTTTTAAAAACTAATTATATCGTAATTCGCCAATTTTATTTGTTTATCTTTAACCTATATTAGAAGGATTTGATGTTTTATGTCATAATTAATTGCAATTAAATAGGTAAGAAGAGCGGAGCACAGACACAAATTGCGCAACTTTTGGAGTGTTTCGTTAGTGCAACAAAATTAAGATGAACTGTCTCAAAGGAAATAGCAAATAAATACCAGTCATTGCCTCCTTCTCCTTATCTATTTAATTGCAATTAATTATGATATAACTTCCTCAGATGTCACTATGATTTGTGCAGAGGCGTGTGGTGTAATGGTTATCATCCTAGGAAATGGACTCATCGACCCGAGTTCAAATCCCGAACGAGGATGTTTGCCTTTCAAATAGCGCTAATACACTTAAGAAAGTTAGGGTGTCTCATCTTGGTGTAATGGTTAGCAAGCTTGTTTCGCAGATCCATTACTACTGAACGTGTTAGGTTCCCATCTATGTGTTGAATAGATTTTAAAAATGAGTTTTAATGAAACTAGTAAGTATCTACGCTCTCCGGACGAAAGTACTTAAGTTTTAATGTAATGAAATATATTAAATTAGAAAGATAAACGAAATTAAATAAGAACGCATATAAAAGGTTTAGTCTTGTTAAACATGACTAATCTTTTTATAGATTGGTCATGTTTAATAACACTTATTTTAATCATATTCTAAGTTTAATAACACTTATTTTAATTATATTTTAAGTTTAATAACACTTATCTTAATTATATTTTAAGTTTAATAACACTTATTTTAATTATATTTAAGTTTAATAACACTTATTTTAATCATATTTTAAGTTTAATAAAACTTATTTTAATCATATTTTAAGTTTAATAAAACTTATTTTAATCATATTTTAAGTTTAATAACACTTATTCTAATTATATTCTAAGTTTAATAACACTTATTTTAATCATATTTTAAGTTTAATAACACTTATTTTAATTATATTTAAGTTTAATAACACTTTATTTTAATCATATTTAAGTTTAATAACACTTATTTTAAGTTTAATAAACACTTATTTTAATCATATTTTAAGTTTAATAACACTTATTTTAATTATATTTTAGGTTAATAACACTCATTTTAATTATATTTTAAGTTTAATAACACTTATTTTAATATTTAATTAGTTTCTTTATAAATTCATTCATAGAATTGATTTTAATAAGATGGAGAAGAAAACAATAATATTAGTGATCAATAACACCAGGTAATTATTTATTTATCAAACCCATAGAAACATGGGTAATTTGTGCTAGAAGGCAGTGCCTGAGGTCCTTGGTGTCCTGGGTATGACATTAAATTCCATCTAATAGTGAATTTTCAATTTTTGTAACTCTGGGGAAGGTTTAGTACCCCTTTATCACCATTCTCTCAGGTCCACTCTGACCCGGAGTGGTTGTGCCTTTTAGGGTCCCATCTATGGGTTAAATTGAGTATTTAAAATGGTGTTTGAAAAAAAAGAATGAATCAAACAAAATCTTGTGACTGAATTTATCAAATATAACATTGAAAATCCGGAAAAGATTTATTACTTTTTTACAGGAATATAAATAATTGAGTCAACGTGCAGTTTTCCAAAAGTATGACTAGCCACCCGACTACGAATACTACAACGTAATCTGACTACGAATAACCTCACGTACTCTTATCTTTATATGTTTCGTTGGACGAGTACAACTATCTTGTAAAGGAAGTGTCTTCCTTTATAACACAAAGTCTTTGATATAAAATAACCCAGCAAGTGTTGACATGCCGTAAAATCCAACCTAGCAACCAAAACCCCGAACCTTGCGATACCTAGGTGAATGTTCTAATGAATGGGCTAAACCAGCACTGAGTCATTGCACTTTAAATTTATAATTGTTTTAAATGATTGAATGAATAAAAGATAATATTACTTGAATTGCAAAGAGCAATTAAAATTGCGATGAAAGAAATGCTTGTTGAAAATCGATAAAAGTTTGACAATGCCTCACCTAACAAAGAAAAAAACAATCAAGATAATAATATTACTAAAACTGAAACTAAAAGTACTAAACGTATTGAAAGTGTAATTAAGATGAAAGAAATACGAGTTAAAAATTAATAATGGCCGACAATGTTTCATTCTATTAAAATAAAATCAATATCCCTACCAATTCTACTAGATTAAAAGTAACTAAAAATTCAGATTGAAAAAAAAAATTATCTCAGTAATGAATAATGGCTGACGATGTTTCATCATATAAAAATCCAAAATGACACTACGAACACTTTTAATTGAAAATCAAGTAAAAATTCAATGATGGAAATTCCAGTGAAAAAGGATTAATCGTTGATCATGTAATTATCTAATAAAACTTAATTAAAAATTTATGATTATATTAATACTAATGCTACAAAATAAAAACAAGTAGAATAAGGATGAAAGAAATATGAGTAAAGGTTAATAATGTTTGACAATGCTCCATCTTAAAGAATTTCAAGATAATATTAATATTAATAATTAATTAATACCACAGGACGGAAAATAATTGAAATTAAGATGAAAGAAATCCTTGATAAAGATTAATAATGACTGACAATGCTTCTTCTATTGGTGTGACCGCCCTGTCGGCTGGGGCGTTAGAATGCACCGACTGTACCTCTTCAGAGAGGTAAGACTCCCCCAATGGGGCAGCCTGTTGTCCGTGGGTGGCGACCCGTGATGCTTGAGGATAGAACCCAGGTGGTTGAGACGTCCATGACTTGCAATATTCCACTTTGACCCTTTCTTGGGCTAGATGGGAGGACGGAAATGCCCCCCTTCGGACAATTGGCTGGTCATGTCAAGCCCTAGCACCTATATGATTGTCCCAACCCTATTGCCCTTATGGCAAGCACCAACCCCTTTTTTATCATATGGGTGCTAGAAGCGGTGGCTGACGGTCTACATATTCTGGGAATGACGTTAAACTCTATCTGATGGTGAGGTTCCAGTTCTGGAGATTTGCTCCCTGGTCCACTCTGACTCGGAGTGGTAGCACCTGTTAGGGTCCCATCTATAAGTTAAATAAAAATGTGTTTATCAAAAACATTGAGTATCCATTAAGAATGACTTTATTTCAAAACTTTATCGGCATTAAATGACCCACCGAGGTTGATATGCCGTAAAACAAATCAAACCAAACCAACCCAATCTATTTGTCTGAATTTTTTAGATGAGGCTTGATAATTTGCATTATTTGGATTTTTCGGACTATTATCTTTATAGTTATGTACACAACGTTTCGGCCGACGTGTCCTCCGGACAACTTTAGGTGGTTCCTTTGTTATAAATTTGCCTTATGTACATCTCTTTGTGTGTCTCCACATTCTGTCATCTGTTTTAAATTTGTACGGGGGTGAGTCAAAAGGTAATACTATTTTGTTTAGGACAGGTATAATTACCAACACAGGAACATGTATCATACATCAAAATGAAACTGCTCCTCTGTAGATCACATCCATACTTCTCCGCATAGTCACCGTTTCTCTCAATAGCAATGTTCCACCTTCGAATGAGATCATGTATCCCTGCCCCGTAAAATACTGTCGACTGTTCTTTGAGCCATTTTACTGCATCCTTCATACTCAGCAGATTTAGCGTCTTCAGACTATCATCTCTTCGGCACCATGAAAGAGGGTTTGAGAGGCAAACATTATTCCAGTGACGAGGAAGTAAAATCTGTTGTGAAGAGGTGACCATTTGGAATGGGACAAATAAGAAATCTGCGATTAATCGACACCAGATAACCTGGATAAAGCATCTTGAACAATTTAGACATTCTCATTTTTATCCAGAGGGTGTTGCAGGATAATAACGGGTGACAGATTTAGGAACAAGCGTATTAATTAATTAAATTCTTATTTTTATATATTTACGCACCCCCCCCGTTTTTATTACAGCTTAGATTCCACTTTCTCTGAATTTTTGAGATGAGACTTGATGCTTAGTATTATCTGCATTATTCGGACTATTGTCCTCATCTTTATTGTTATTTGTACAATGTTTCGGTCGATGTGCCCTCCGGCCTTCTTCAGGTATTTCTTGTTGGACTCAGGACTCCGAGATGGTTCCAGAGACCAAGAAGGTTCCTGAGTCCGACAAGAACTACCCGAAGAAGGCCGGAGGGCATATCGGCCGAAACGTTGAACAGATAACAATAAAGATGAGGACAATAGTCCGAATAATGCAGATGATATTAGATTCCTCTGTTCGTATGACGGGTATTCAGCTAGTTTATAATATCACTAACAAAAACAAGATAGGTACAAAGTATATGAGAAGTCGAATGAAAATGAAAAGATGCCGGGTTAGCTCAGTCGGTAGAGCGTTCGGCTAGAAACTAAAAGGTTCCTAGTTCGATACCGGCCCTCGCCAACACAGCGTATGAGTAGCACAGGGATCTGTGCGGTAAAGTAAGGAGCTGATGGTAGGTGTGGCGCTCCACCTCAGACGCAAAAACAATCTCCTTGGTCTAGCGCTATTGAAAAGGGGATAGACTCCCTCGCTGATTGGCTGATACTGACTTTAGGCCACCCCGACGACTTTACTTACTTTTACTTACTTATATAATAGACGTGGCGTCATTTCTAGGTCGGAGTTAACTGGTTCGCCAACTGAAAATATCAATGGAGCTTATTTAAATCCGCGATGGGAAAAAATCGAAAAGGTCTTTTGGTCATTCTATATGCGAAATGATACTGAAAACGGCTGTGGATGATAATGAATTCTGCAAGTTTGAAGGTGCTATTTGAAAAAACCATATTCCAGATAGACAAATAGATAAATTGATAGATATAGATAGATAGATAGATAGATATGAACAGAGATAGATAGATAGATAAATAAATAGATAGATAAATAGATAGATAGATATGAACAGAGATAGATAGATAGATAGATAGATAGATAGATCTAATGGAAACCAGTGCATACAGCGTGACTTACCCTATGCCAGATAGATAGATAGATAGATATGAACAGAGAGAGATAGACTCATAGATATGAACAAAGATATATATATATATATATATATATATATATATATATATATATATATGAACAGAGAGAGATAGACATATAGATATGAACAGAGATAGATAGATAGATAGATAGATAGATAGATAAATAAATCTCGTGAAAACCAGTGCTTTCGGTGTGACTTCACCGTATGCCAGATATATAGATAGATAGATATGAACAGAGAGAGATAAAACACAGATATTAACAGAGATAGATAGATAGATAGATAAATAAATAGATAGATAAATAAATAGATAGATAGATAGATATGAACACAGAGAGATAGATAGATAGATAGATAAATAGATAGATAGATCTAATGGAAACCAGTGCATACAGCGTGACTTACCCTATGCCAGATAGATAGATAGATAGATAGATATGAACAAAGAGAGATAGACTCATAGATATGAACAAAGATATATATATATATATATATATATATATATATATATATATATATATATATATGAACAGAGAGAGATAGACACATAGATATGAACAGAGATAGATAGATAGATAGATAGATAGATAGATAAATAAATCTCGTGAAAACCAGTGCTTTCGGTGTGACTTCACCGTATGCCAGATAGATAGATAGATAGATATGAACAGAGAGAGATAAACACAGATATTAACAGAGATAGATAGATAGATAAATAAATAAATAGATAGATAAATAAATAGATAGATAGATAGATATGAACAGAGATAGATAGATAGATAGATAGATAAATAGATAGATAGTAGATCAATGGAAACCAGTGCATACAGCGTGACTTACTCTATGCAGATAGATAGATAGATAGATAGATAGATATGAACAGAGAGAGATAGACTCATAGATATGAACAAAGATATATATATATATATATATATATATATATATATATATATATATGAACAGAGAGAGATAGACACATAGATTAGACAGAGATAGATAGATAGATAGATAGATAGATAAATAAATAAATCCCGTGAAAACCAGTGCTTTCGTGTGACTTCACCGTATGCCAGATATATAGATAGATAGTATGAACAGAGAGAGATAAACACAGATATTAACAGAGATAGATAGATAGATAAATAAATAGATAGATAAATAAATAGATAGATAGATAGATATGAACAGAGATAGATAGATAGATAGATAGATAGATCTAATGGAAACCAGTGCATACAGCGTGACTTACCCTATGCCAGATAGATAGATAGATAGATAGATAGATATGAACAGAGAGAGATAGACTCATAGATATGAACAAAGATATATATATACATATATATATATATATATATATATGAACAGAGAGAGATAGACACATAGATATGAACAGAGATAGATAGATAGATAGATAGATAGATAAATAAATCTCGTGAAAACCAGTGCTTTCGGTGTGACTTCACCGTATGCCAGATATATAGATAGATATCACAGAGATAGATATATACATAGATATGAACTGAGATAGAGAAATAGATAGTGTTGTGGGTTTTTCTAAGGGTAAAAGATAAAACAAACGACTGGTAACAATGGATACAAATGTATTGAACAAAAAGGAGTAGAAATTACAGAAAAGAAAGTGGAGATTGCGTCCGACCATACAGTTGCGAGCTGACTCGCATTTGCTTCGTGTCAAGTCACAACTGTTCCTGCTATTTATAGTAGTCGTCGGCGCATTCCATTTATGTACATAGGTAATATCACCTATAACAGATAGATAGATAGCCAGAACCTACATTGACCAACTATGTAAAGATACTGGATGCTACGCGGAGGAGCTCCCAGAATCGATGAGTGATAGGGAGGGTTGGCGAGAGACCGTCATGGATATCCGTGCAAATTGCGCGACATGATGATGATGATGAGATAGATAGATCCAGTAGAAAATAATACTTTCAGTGTGACTCTCTCGTAAAACAAATGACTCAGGTTGATCTAGTGAGAATCGGAGCTTTCATTGTGACTTGGCCGTCTGTCAGATAGGTAGATGTATAGATATATAGATATGAACAGACTAAGCTGATTGTTTTGTTTTACGGCACATCAACCCTTTTCGAGACAGTTAATGCCGAATAAAGTCATTTTGATAAACAAAAGACTCAGGTTGCTTACAGTACCTGCTGTTGCTTCAGAAGTCACCCGATCAAGTACTGAACATGCTCGTCGCTGCTTAACTCCGGTGATATAGTGGGAACCCCACTATGATGAGACTGTTCAATACTTAGTCGGGTGAGCACTTAAGCAACAACAGGTACTGTAAACAAGAATGCCTCTATGAGTCAATGTGCGTGTGTTTGTGGGATGATCATGTACATAATGTGTGTGGTTGCAATTGTGTACATATGCGTGTTAGATCGTCAGGAATTATTCATCTATCTATCTATCTATCTATCTATCTATCTGGCATACGGTCAAGTCACGCTGAAAGCACTGGCTTCTGATAGATCACCAAAGTTAAGCAGCAATGAGCATATGTTCAATATCTAACTGGGAGAGAACTTAAGCAACAGCAGGTACTGTAAACAACCTGAGTCCTTTGTTTATCAAAATGACTTCATTCGGCATTAAATGACCCGAAAAGGGTTGGTGTGTCGCAAAACAAAACAGCCAACCTAACCTATCTTAGTCTGTTCATACTGGTGCCTACTGCCAGATTTGATCGTAATACGACAGAATTGTGTTCTGCTTAAAATAAAAGGCTTCCGTGACCGAAGTGATCGTAGGCGACGTCCATGAAAGTCAGGCCTACAGTGTAATCATTGTTACTTTATTTCAGACCCGGCAAATGACAAAGATAGGATGTAATACGAAGGATTTCGGTTTTGTCCTTTCGATGCACTGAATGATTAAGAGGCTTATTGACCGGATTAGGGATTAATTTTTATTTATTTATTCATTTTTTTGTATTTGCAAGGAATCACGGATTCTCAAATGAATAATTAACAACATGGGCTTAATGAAAAGATTTTCGATCCTGTTTCATCCGGTTCCCCCCACCTCCCCCCAAAATCGCAACTGATTAACTCACGTATTACGATTTTAGAAGTAAGATTTTATAATTATCAATCGTCATCACAATCAACATATATTGATTCCTTTTACTCTTCAACCCTATCGGCTCCAGGTTTAGAATATACCGACTGCACCTCTGCTGAGGGGTAAGATCCCATCCCCGAATAGAGC
>CM042162.1:76994680-76997180 GCA_023376005.1 Doryteuthis pealeii
CTTTCTTTTGTTTAATTCGACACACACACACACACACATATATATATATCTTATTATAATGGAGATTGTGTGCTTTTCCGTCTGTAACCGAAACTATATTCCTACTCAAGTCACAATTCTCTTAGTTATTGACATCACATTCTCCATGATTTTATTTTTATCTAAACCTCAATTATTAATAAAATTGTCTTACATTATTAATACTGTTAACTATGTCTACGTACTGATAACATGCAATTATATTCATATATACAACAAAATAGCGCTTTACAATGTGAACGGGAAGGCTAATTTGCATATTAATATCAAAAAATCGAATTTAATAAATATGTGCTTAGTATTATTGATTTCTAACTGTTTGGTTTTATTTTAATGAATATAAGCAAAAATCTCTTCAATGAATCTTAAATGAAATCCATTAACAAGATAAAATAACTGTCATTTTATTCTTTACTTCCTCTTTAACTAAATACTTAAATTAGAAAAATAACAATGAAAGACGAGAGTGATGGAAGAGTAAGTTTTCAGTTGTTTCATTTTTTATATACCTCCCTCTGTTTCAAATCTTTTATTATACTCCTCTGTTTCAAATCTTTTAAATCTGTAATTCTTATTTAGTTTCATTAGCCTTTCTAATTTAATACAATATTTATTACATTAAAACTTAAATACTTGCACCCTACGGAGGGTGCATATATTTGCTAGTATATATAATTAAAACAAAACTTATGTCTCCTGTTTAACCAGTTTTATTATGATATTTTCAAGTTTTCTGGTCAACTTTTCTTATATTTGGATGGAATCCGTGAATTAGTCCACCAAAGTTTTTGTCTCACGTAGAGAGAGAGAGAGAGAGAGAGAGAGAGAGAGAGAGAGAGAGAGAGAGAGAGAGAGAGAGACTCATAGATATGATAGATAGATAGATATGAACAGAGAGAGATAGACACATAGATATTAACAGAGATAGATAGATAGATATGAACAGAGATAGATAGATATATAAATAGATAGATAGATAGATATGAACAGAGATAGATAGATAGATAGATCTAATGGAAACCAGTGCATTCAGCGTGACTTACCCTATGCAAGATAGATAGATAGATAGATAGAGATGAACAGAGAGAGAGAGAGAGAGAGAGAGAGAGAGAGAGGAGAGAGAGAGAGAGAGAGAGACTCATAGATATGATAGATAGATAGATAGATATGAACAGAGAGAGATAGACACATAGATATTAACAGAGACAAATAGATAGATATGAACAGAGAAAGATAGATAGATAGATATGAACAGAGAGAGATAGACACATAGATATTAACAGAGATAGATAGATAGATATGGACAGAGATAGATAGATATATAAATAGATAGATAGATAGATAGATATGAACAGAGATAGATAGATAGATAGATCTAATGGAAACCAGTGCATTCAGCGTGACTTACCCTATGCAAGATAGATAAATAGATAGAGAGAGATGAACAGAGAGAGAGAGAGAGAGAGAGAGAGAGAGAGAGAGAGAGAGAGAGAGAGAGAGAGAGAGAGAGTTGGAATCCGTGAATTAGTCCACCAAAGTTTTGTCTCACGTAATTTCGGCACTCTGAGATGCCATCTTCAGGGATGATGTGTGAGTATTCCAGTTTTCTTTTCAATTTAATAGTACTGAGAGGAAGTAGAAGGGGAACTCGTAGGGGTGTTTTGTTTAATTCTATATCTATAAATGAAAGAATGCTGCCCAAACACACACACACACACACACATATATATATATATATATGAGTATAGATAAAAGGATATGAAAATACCACAAAATGGTGTTAAAGTGAAAACATTTTATAACATATTCATAGCTGATATTGAACAATATTTCGATTTTATGAAAATCATCTTCAGAGCTTGTTTATACTCCGTGTTGTCAAGAGCGGAGACAAAAAGTCATATGAGTTAAAAACAAAAACCTTGATGTTGCAAAAAAAAAAAGAAAAAAAGTTATACAATAGTTTCGAATGCGAGCACTTCCGCCGCATTTTTCTCAGTCGCCAGATTATGTATATCTTATTGTAACAGTTTTTAAAAAAAAAGAAAACATATTAACAAGATGGACACTAGACGAATTTTCTTATTCAAAACGGGATGATTTGACGGTTGGCCTTCAACAGATTTTTAGAAAAAGAATTTTTATTTTTATAATTAATTTTGTAAATTTTTATTTTTCTATTTTTTGTTTTTCTAATATATAAAGTAAAAAAGTATGAACGGTTGTAAGGTTTTTATTTTTATTTTTTGGATAATGTGAAAATTTAAATTTGTTGGGAAGTATATAACGGAAAATGTTATGTGAAGGGGATTTTATGATTTCTGACTACAAGTGTCGCTAAATAAGGGGATATATTAAAAAGGCCTTGTCTTTGGGGTATGTTTATATATATATATATATATATATATATATATATATATATATATATTAATTCTTCAAACATTGATATTTCATCTAAATG
>CM042162.1:77004680-77009680 GCA_023376005.1 Doryteuthis pealeii
GATAAAGTTGTGATGATAAAATGGCCGCCGTTTTTTTTTGCTTGGTTTTTAGATAAGGCGGGGAAAAATAATGATGACGCCCATTTTGGGCCTTTCTGCTTTCTTTCTCTTCACACACAGACAGAAACACACACACGCACTAACACACACATGAGGAGCTCAGCAAATTCTTTAGATGGAGCCGGCACAAGCCATCCCGGTTGAATGCTACAACAACAAATAACACACACACACACACACACACACACACAAGGAATACAGCAAATTCTATAGATGTAGCAAGTGACTCAGAAAGCATGTAGCGAGGGGACGCAGAAAGTTCTGTAAATGGAACCAGGGACTCAGCAAATTCTATAGATGTAGCGAGTGACTCAGCAGGGGACGCAGAAAGTTCTGTAAATAGAACCAAGGACTCAGCAAATTCTATAGATGTAGCGAGTGACTCAACAAGGGACGCAGAAGTTCTGTAAATGGAGCCAAGGACCCAGCAAATTCTATAGATGTAGCGAGTGACTCAACAAGGGACGCAGAAGTTCTGTAAATGGAACCAGGACTCAGCAAATTCTATAGATTTAGCGAGTGACTCAGCAGGGGACTCAGAAATTCTGTAAATGGAGCAAGGGACTCAGTAAATTCTATAGATGTAGCGAGTGACTCAACAAGGGACGCAGAATTCTGTAATGGAACCAGGGACTCAGCAATTCTATAGATGTAGCGAGTGACTCAGCAGGGGACTCTCAGAAAGTTCTGTAATGGAGCAGGGACTCAGTAATTCTATAGATGTAGCGAGTGAGCTCAACAAGGGACGCAGAAAGTTTCTGTAAATGGAACCAGGACTCAGCAAATTCTATAGATGTAGCGAGTGACTCAGCAGGGGACTCAGAAAGTTCTGTAAATGGAGCAAGGGACTCAGTAAATTCTATAGATGTAGCGAGTGACTCAGCAGGGGACTCAGAAAGTTCTGTAAATGGAGCAAGGGACTCAGTAAATTCTATAGATGTAGCGAGTGACTCAGCAGGGACGCAGAAAGTTCTGTAAATGGAGCCAGGGACTCAGCAAATTCTATAGATGTAGCGAGTGACTCAGCAGGGGACTCAGAAAGTTCTGTAAATGGAGCAAGGGACTCAGCAAATTCTATAGATGTAGCGAGTGACTCAGCAGGGGACGCAGAAAGTTCTGTAAAATGGAGCCAGGGACTCAGCAAATTCTATAGATGTAGCGAGTGACTCAGCAGGGGACTCAGAAAGTTCTGTAAATGGAGCAAGGGACTCAGCAAATTCTATAGATGTAGCGAGTGACTCAGCAGGGGACGCAGAAAGTTCTGTAAATGGAGCCAGGGACTCAGCAAATTCTATAGATGTAGCGAGTGACTCAGCAGGGGCTCAGAAAGTTCTGTAAATGGAGCAGGGACTCAGCAAATTCTATAGATGTAGCGAGTGACTCAGCAGGGGACGCAGAAAGTTCTGTTGGAAGCGGGCTCAGCAAATTCTATAGATTTAGCGAGTGACTCCAGGGACGCAAGAAAGTTCTGTAATAGGAGCCAAAAGGACTCTAGCCAATTCCTACTGATTTGCGGGTGACTCAGCAGGGAACAGAAAGTTCATGTATAGGAAGCAGGACATCAGACCAAATTCTATATGATGGAACTGATACAATCCCATCCGGTGTATCCACAACATTCTCAACACACACACGCACAGGCGCACACAGACAGACAGACAGACCAGACAGACACACACACACACTCACACACTGTAGAGCAATCCTAACAGAGGGAGTCCCCGTGGCGCGTTGCTAACGTGCGAAACGGATTATCCTTGTTCATTATTTATGGTAATGTGTTTGGAAAACCTGTTGTGCATTATCCATACAGCTGTAGTTAATCTTTATTGTATTTTCATTAATTATTTTTAACAGCTGGGTTGTTTTAGGAAAATGTATTTTTATTAATCTCAAAGAAGGGTTTTCTCACTCTGTCTTTACCAATTAAATGGAGGATTAAACTATATTATATTTCTGACTCTGTTTCTCTTTATTCGAGATTGTTGGCTTATGTTATTGTTGTAGTTCGGCAATCAGAGTTAATAGAAAAATAATAGCAATGAACACAACGGGATAGGGGAAAAGGTTTACTCAGCAAATATACAATAATGAGATGTAGAAAAACCCAAGATCTTAATTTTATGTATTGATAAGAGTGGCTGGGCAATCCATGACATGCAACACTCCACTTTGGACCTTACTTAGTGGCCGTAGGTTACGCCCTCCAATCTATCGGCTTGTTATGTCAAGCCCTAGCATCTATATGATTGTCACAACCATATTGCCGTTATAGCAACTCTCCAACCGTATTCATCATATATGTGTAAGAAGACGGTGCTGAGGGGGTTAATGTCCTGAATATGACGTTAAATTGCATTTAGTGATGAAGATCCAATTCTGGAGAATGTGGAGAACCTCTTTATCGCCATTAACCCCATGTCCACTCTGAGTGGTAGTATCTATTAGGGTCCCATCTATGAGTTAAATAGACAAAAAGAAGGATTAAAAAGGTATTCTAAAAATGAGTTTTAAAAAAATTGAACGCCCAATAAGAATAAATAAGACAGAATGACTTCGTCATAAAATAACCCAACAAGGGTTGACATACCGTAAAATCCATGAAAATGATTATTAAAAGATATGTTTGAAAAAATTGAGTTTAAATATAATTGAACACCCAATAAGAATAAATAAAAGAAATGTCTTTGGTATAAAATAACCCAGCAAGGATTGACATGCCGTAAAATCCACGAAAATTAGTATTGAAAATGTGTTTAAAAAACTGAGTAAAAAAATGAATACCCAACAAGCATGTCTTCGTCATAAAATAACCCAAGAAGGGTTGACATGCCGTAAAATTCAGGCGATTTTCATGGATTTTACGGCATGTCAGCCCTTCTTGTGTTATTTTATGCAGAAGACAATTTTATTTATTGTTGTATTGAAAATTGTGTTAAAAAGGTGTCAAAACAATTAAATACCCAACAAAAAGAATGAAACGAAATATCTTCAACATAAAATAACCCAACAAGGACTGACATGCCGTAAAATAACCAACCAACCAACCAACCAACCAACCCAAAACTGTTATATCGTCATCGGGGTCCATATGACTCCCGGTTGAGAACCTATGTTTTAGATAACCCGTTGTACATTATCCATATAGCACTCGCTGATCCATTCTGTATTTTTATTAATTATTTTTCTAGATTGCTTGATGAAAAAATGTTTCTTTATTAAATTCAAAGAACTTTTCTTTTTTTCAATCTTGTCTTTTCTGTTTTATGAAAAAAGAGGATTAAATTGAATTATATTTTTAACTCTTTTTATTTTTTAATTTTTATTTGACATTGATTGTTCGTGTTTTGATTAAAAATAAGTTTTATATTTCTATATCCACCTGCTTTTACATATTCTATTTTTGACTGTTTAAAAAAAACGCACGTTGTTTCATGAATTTGCAGACAATTAATTGCTTACTGACAATAGGACACTTTTTAAAAAAGGGTCGGGGAATGGTTTGATGAGATATTTATGCAAATTAGGACATTATTTAAATGTCTCTTTGACTTCAAGATTGAATGTAGCAACCATCCATCCATCAATTCAACCATTCTTCTATACATACATTCATACATACATACATAAATAAGTACATTCATGCATACATAAATAAGTACATTAATAATATAGTTGTATAGTTTACTATATATATATATATATATATATATATATATATATATATATATATATATATATATCGTGTGTATCTGTAAGTTTATGTGTGTGGGAGGTCAGGACAAGACATGTATTCTTTACTGCTGCTATCTGGACACATGAGTCTATTCCCTTTTCGCAAGCACTCATCAGGAGGAGCAACACACCTACCGCCAGCTCGCCACTTTACCCAACTGACCCGATTAAATTCAAGATTGAATGTAACAGCTATCCATTCAACAATTCATCCATTCTTCCATGCATACATACATATAAGAATACATTCATAATTAAAATAAAGTTTGTTTCTTTATAGTATCATTGAAGCATTGTGTGTGTGTGTGTAATATAAATATTTTGAAGGCAATTTACAATGCAATATGTGTTGAATTTATTTAACTTTTGTTTTTTTTTTCAAACTAAATATAGTACAAGCCGAGTTAACATTACGGAATTAGCCGATTTAACATCACGGAAAATTTTTTTTCAAATATACGGCGTTCATCAACTTCTTAAACAACAGAAGATTACAATATCGCCGTGGGATAAGTACTATAAAAAATCACCTGGTACTTTCAATACTTTCAACTTTCAATAACTCTGAAGATGGGATTTTACTTCCGAAAATATTTAGTTTTGAAAAAAAAACCAAAAGTTAAATAAATTCAACACATATTGCATTGTAAATTGCCTTCAAAATCTTTATATTCATAATTAATAATAATATAGTTGTATGGCTTACTATATATATATATATATATATATATATATATATATATATATATATATATATATATCCTTTCAAAAACATCTTTTGTTGCCTGATGATCGCTCGGCTTAAAAGAAATTAAGCACACACAGCAAGAAACCAATGGTAACAAACTTGTTCTCACGTAGATAAATATAACAATATAAACCAAAATATTTCTCTCTCTCTTCTTTCTCTCTTCTCTCTCCCCCTCTCTCTCTCCTCTCTCTCTCTCTTCTCTCTATATATATATATATATATATATATATATATATATAGAGAGAGAGAGAGAGAGAGAGATAGACTACCTCATAATGAACCGTTTATCGCGAAAAGCACACACGTGTAATCGACTGCAATTAATCAATATCTTGATTAATCCAGTGGATTTAACCCTGAAGATCCTTATGGGTTATCACTTGTACCTGTATTACAATAGATTTGCTCTACTAACGTATTGAGCACTTTTTATTTGTTATATGGCTGCCTTACC
>CM042162.1:77014680-77022895 GCA_023376005.1 Doryteuthis pealeii
TTAAAAAATACATTTTTTTCTCAAACTCATTTTTTTTTCTAATTTAACCCATAGATATGATCCTAACAGATACAACCACTCCAGGTCAGAGTGGGCGGAAGAAATGGTGATGAAATGGTACTCCCCATTGCCAAGACCTCCAGAATTGGAAGTTTACCATCTGATAGAGTTTAACGTCATACTCAGGATTCTAAGACCCTCAGCCACCCGCTTCTAGCACATATATGATCAAAACGGTTGTGGGTTGCTATAATGGCAATAGAGTTGGGACAATCATATAAGTGATAGGGCTTGACGTGACCATTCGATTGATCGGAGGGGGGTCTATCCAACCACCCGTATATCCTAAGTAAGGGCCAAAGTGGAGTGTTGCATGACATGGATTGCTCAGACACCAGGATTCCATCTTTAAGCATCACGGGTCACCACACATAACTAACAGGTGGCCTCATTGGGGAATTCTTATCACTCTGCAGAGGTGCAGTCGGTGTATTCTAAAAATACAGTTGACATAGTTGTATGTTTTAGGCATATTTTTGGTAACATAACTGGTTCGTACGACAACCGGGAATTAGCCGGACCATAGATGGAATTGTTGGAATACACAAACTAAAATCTTGTCAACTATCAACTGGCATCTTGATTCTTGTGGACACACTCTTTATTCTTTTAGGTGTATTTTTGGTAACATAACTGCTTTTGTACGACAACCGGGAATTAGCCGGGCCATAGATGGAATTGTAGGACCACAAAATATACATTATGTCAATATTACCGGTTCTTGGCAAACTAATCTAAAGATATAACCATGACCGGTTTATGCGGGGTGACTCCGTACGTATACAAATGGTAATTACGCATTAGATTGCTTTGGTCGTGGGGTGGGGGCAATTTATCTAGCGTGTCTTGGGTAGAAGGTGCCTATTGGAGCCCTTCCCTCTCCAGGTCTACGACTAGTTTCAATTCAGTGTTTCTCCTAGACCGGTTGCCATAGCAAGGTTAAACAACCAAGTCTGCCCTTAAATCTGGAGGGAGAAATGTTGGATTAATACTTTTTCCAATTGTTGGGCGTCACATCGTGGGGTGATGGTTAGCAAGCCAGTCTCGCATGATCCATTAATTCTCAATAGCGAGTTCGATCCTTGATAGATGCCCCATACTTGAGACCTTGTGTAACATCCTATACGTGGCGAAATGGTTGGGTAAATACAGGGCATATCATCTTTGTGTAATGGTTAGCAATATAGTCTCGCAGATCTATTACTACTGAATTGCGAGTTTGATCCTCCTTGGATGCTCCATACCTGTAACCTTGTGTTACATCGTACCCATACCGAACGGGTTAAGTGAATACAAAGCGTCCGATCGTGGTGTAATGGTTAGTAAATTAGTATCGCAGATCCATTACTACTGACTAGCGAGTTTGATTTTTAATGGATGTCCCATACTTGTGACCTTGTGTCGCATCCTACCCGTGGTGAAAGGGTTGGGAAAATACCCACCATTCCCAGGGGTATTAGCGCGATGTGAAATGCTTTGTTCAGGATTTGAACTCGGGTAGCTGAATCCACCTAATACAATCCATCGGTTGCACCTCTCCAGCCTTTGGCCGAGGGTGGGTGATCCGTGATGCTTAAGAACGAACCCCTATTGGCTGAGCAGTCCATAATATGCAACACTCCATTTAGGTCCTTACTTAGGCTAGACGGGCGGTTGGAGAGGCCCTCCCCTATCAGTCAGCTGCTCATGTCAAGCCCTAGCACCTACATGAGCCTCAACCCTATTGTCCTTATTGCAACCCTTTTTAACATATATGTTCTAGAAGGCGGTGGCTGAGGGTCTTACTGTCATTGGTATGACGTTAAACTGCATTTAATGGTGAAGTTCCAGTTCTGAAGCTCTGGGGAGTCTGTAGTATCCTGCTGAGTGGTAATACCTGTTAAGGTCCCATATATGGGTCAAATAAAAAAAAATTAGTTTTAAAAAGTTGCGTTAAAAAATTGAATTTAAATTTATAAAAAAAATGAATATTTATCGAGAATGAATAAAACAAAACTTTTTCGGCTTAAAATAACCCAACAATGTTTGACATGTCGTAAAAACCAATTAACCAACCCAACTGCCTATTACAACTATAACCATTTCAATACGAGCGTATCCTACATATTCCTACAACGGTAAAAATAGTATATGATATAATTCACTTATTTCATAAGCAGAAATTCTTTTTCTTTCTTTTTTTTAGGTTTGTTTCTTCTATTTCATTACTTACTATCCTTTCTCTTTGATCTTAGCCGAAAAAATTCAAACATTTTTCAAGTAGTCAGACACCGCACATTTGTACGTCAAAACTCATTCTATCATTTTCCGGTTATCAGTTTTTCGCGGAGTTCTTCTTAGCACAATTCACAAACGACACTCATATTCATACAATGAAAACCATTCCATCCAATTTATATCTATACATATATAAAGGGCAGTTCTGTGTATGTACGTGTGTATGTATGTCCGGAGGAAAATGCGTGTGTATGTATGTCCGGAAGAAATTACGAAAATTTAACAATTAATGACAAAGTAAATATATATACTCATTCACTATGTATGTGTGTATGTATGTCCGGAGGAAACTACGAATATTTAACAATTAATGACAAAGTAAATATATATACTCATTCCCTATGTATGTGTGTATGTATGTCCGGAGGAAACTGCGTGTGTATGTATGTCCAGAGAAAACTACGAATATTTAACAATTAATGACAAAGTAAATATATATACTCATTCACTATGTATGTATGTATGTATGTCCGGATGAAACTGCGTGTGTAAGTATGTCCGGAGGAAAGTACGAAAATTTAACAATCAATGACAAAGTAAATATATATACGCAATCACTATGTACGTGTGTATGTATGTCCGGATGAAACTGCGTATGTATGTATGTCCGGAGGAAACTGCGAAAATTTAACAATTAATGACAAAGTAAATATATATACGCATTCACTATCACCAGAGCTTGCTTTTTGTGAAAAAATAATGAAGATTTTATTTATATCTGGGAAGATATTTAAAAATTAGGATTTGAATAGTAAGAGAAGAGAAAGTCATTGATGGCGTTCGTGATTAAATGTTAAATCAATTGTGTAAGACCAAAACAATCAGTGGATCTGCGAGACTAACTATTTATTATCCTCCTCTACGTAGGCAACATCGGATAGCCGATTCTAGTAAAAAAAAAAAAAAATACGAATAAACTATTCATTACGAAAATAGAGTATTTAATAATTTATAAAATACGAATGAATTGAAAGGATTCCAATCGTATGATGCTCCTGCGTTCTAAACTAGGAATATATATTTTTAATATACGGAGTGGTCTATTGTCGGTATCAGTCGGACAGCGAGGGAGTCTATCCCTTTTTCACAAGCACTAGACAAGGAGATTGTTTTTCATAGGTAGAGCTTGATTGACCTTGTGTCGCATCATGCGGAGTGTTTGGTAAATATATATATATATATATATATATATATATATATATATATATATATATATATATATATATATATATATTATATAATATATATATATATATATATATAGCAATACTTCATATCATATAACTGAGTGCAAAAAAAACATTAAAAATCTACACAAAAAATGTAAAGATAAACATACAATGTACACGATTGCCGAATCTTTAGACATGAAATAACCTAGACATCAACCTCGTCCAGAATTTCAACTCGTCTTACCGAATCCATTTTCTATGACGATACCCCTCACCTAGACTTTTTCATCTTTCAAATCGTCTCACCGAATCCATATTCTATGATAACCCTCACTCTAGGCTTTTCATCTTTTAACTCGTCTCACCGAATTCATTTTCTATGACGATAACCCTCACACTAGACTTTTCATCTTACTTGCGTTTTTGAGACAAGTAAAATAATTAAAATGAATTTAATAAAACGCAAAGTTTCACGGAACAATTTCACAGAGTTGTGTATTAAAATCGTGTAATTAGAAATTGAAATTTATCATTGTGTTGTTAAGAAGAGAATTTTCAATTTATTTGCATTGATAAAATTGGGCAACAACCAAAACCTTTTTTGCTGTTGGGGTCAAAATTGTTGCGTGTTTTGGGGATTGAAATTCAATCTCTTCATAATGAAGAAGAAATTATATTTTACCTTACAATTATTCAGTTGTTATGAATTGAATGAAAATTAATTAGGATCTATCAATAATATTTTCCAATGCTTAATTCATATACACACGCAAAGAATATCGATTTCTCAATTACAAGCAGGGCCTGTGGATATATCACAGTATGATAATTTAATCACTACAACGTTTGATATATTTACTTTAGAGCTATTGCTAAATAGTTCAATATGTAAAAAGCTTAATAATCTTGATTTAACTCTCCCTACTAGCACAACCTGTGGATACACCACAGTATGATAACTTATTACAAAGCTTGATATGTTTACTTAAGAGCTATTGCTAAATAGTTCAATATGCGAAAAATATTATAATCTTGATTTAAGTGTCTCTCCTATCATAACCTGTAAATATACAGCAGTATGATAATCTAATTATTACAACGTTGTATTTTTTTATTATTTAAGAGCAACTGCTAAATAGTTCAATATGTAAAAACTATGATAATCTTGATTTACCTCTTTCTCACTCTTTTTTTCTTTCTTTTTTTATCTTTGCATTATGTTCGATTGAAATAGATTAGCGTTATCGCTTCCGTTCAATCACCACACACACTCTCTCTCTCTCTGTCTTTTCCCTACTTTCTTTCTTATATTTTTTCTATGAACTATGTCCTTTTTCTTTCTTTATGATAAAAACGGAATGGTCCATTATATATATATATATATATATATATATATATATGGGGGGAGAATATGTGGTTAATTGAACTCATACCTAATTTGAAAATTAATTAGTTGATAATTAATTAATTAGGCGAGCATATCTGTTCAAATGTAAGGCGTAAACAAATGGAGAAAAAGTCATTCTCTGTATGTATATTTCGGCCCATTATGCCTCATCAGCAGAGTTATAGACAGGAAGCCGCTTTGTGTTATTCGAACCCTAACTGCCAGGCTGACAGGTGGGGATTCTAACCATTACACCAGCTGATGTCGGTCTCTACGCGTCGGACTTTTTAAAACGAGAATTATTTTGATATAAACAATTGCATCTATATCTGTGTCATCGAACTGAGGTGAACTAAGTGTAAACCCCAAGGTCACCCTTTTGATTTGACAGCCATGTCAAATCTTTTAATGTTAACACTGCAACCTTTCCTGTATATATAAACAATATGCAAAATCAAAAATGTACTTGATATTTTGGATTTTTGCATTTTGCACCTAAACAAACCCAATGACACTAACACACAAAAAAAGTATTCTATACTTTTACTTTTTCGTTAAAAATTAGTTGACGCCAAAAAAAAAGAAGCCATCGTGTTACATCGAGGTTCCCAGTCAGACACTTTACCGTCTGAGCTAATCCAGCCCTTGAATATAAGCAACCGTAAATAGTATTAATGTATAATAATTTGGAAAATTCTGAAAAAGATAATACGTGAATACCAGGTAACACAATATCTCATCTATTCCAGAACCAACCCTGTCGGAGGGGCTGTAGAATATACTGACTGCACATGTGCAGAGGGGTAAAAACCCAAAAACCCTCAATGGAGCCATCTGTTGGTCAAAGGTGGCAACCCGTGATGCTTAAGAATGGAATTCTGGGGACTGAGCAGTCCATGTCGTGCAACACTTTTCTATTGTTTTGTTTGTTTTGTTTTACGGCATATCAACCTCGGTGGGTTATTTAATGCCGACAAAGTTGTGAAATAAATTCATTCTTAATGCATAATACAATTTTGTTTATCAACTCATGTTTTTCTATTCAACCCATAGATGGGACCCCTAACAGTACTACCACTCCGGTCAGAGTGGACCAGGAGCAATGGTGATGAAGGGGTGTTCCACATTCCCCAAACCTCCAAAACTGGAACCTCACCATCAGATAGAGTTTAACGTCATTACAAGGACATGTAGACCCTCAGTCAACCGCCTCTAGCACCCATATGATAAAAAGGGGTCGGGGCTTGCCATAAGGGCAATAGGTTTGGGAAAATCATATAGATTCTAGGGCTTGACGTGACAAGCCGATTGATCGGAGGGGGGCCTCTCTGACCACCCGTCTAGCCCAAGATAGGGCCAAAGTGGAGTATTGCAAGTCATGAACTGCTCATCCACCTGGGCTCTATCCTTAAGCATCACGGGTCGCCACCCACGGCCAATAGGTGGCCCCATTGGGGGAGTTTTACCCCTCTGCAGAGGTGCAGTCGGTGCATTCTAACGCCCCCAGCCGACAGGGCGGAATACTTCTCTAGTGTCCCTACATAGGGTAAACGGGCGTTGGGGTGGTCACATCAAGTCTTAGCACCTATATGATTGTCAACCCTATTGCCCTTATGGCGAACCCTCAATCATTTTTACCATATATGTGCTAGAAGTCGATGGGTGAAGGTCATATTGTCTAGACGTTAAACTACATCGAATGGTGAGGTTCCAATTCTGTAGCTCTTTGGAATGTGGAGTACCCACTTATGGCCATTACTCCCAGGTCCACCCTGAACCGGAGTGGTAGTATCTGTCAGGGGTCTCATTTATGTGTTAACTTGAAGAAATTAGTATTAAATGTGTTTTAAAATTATATAATGAGATTGGAATCGTTGATTTTCCTACAAATAATGTCTGGTGAAAGCTCGAAAGGGAGAAACAACGAAATTTCACGGGTCTTGTTAATTCAACTTAGCAATAGTTAATTACTCTGTTCACATTGTATCTTTGCTTAGTAAACCTTTTATTCCCTTTTTAACTTTCTTCCTTATTTCCACCTTATTTTCTTTCTTCGTTCCTTGCTTTTTTCTTTTTCATTTTTCCTTCATTTCTTTTATTCTTTCTTTCTTTCTTTCTTTCTTTCTTTCTTTTTGTCTTCTTTACTTCTACCTTATTTTCTCTCTCTTTCTTTTCCTTCAATTCACCCTTCTTTTTTATCCCTTACTTCACTTTTTTCTTTATTTCTTCCAGTCGCCCATCTATCTATCTATCTATCTATCTATCTATCTATCTATCACTGTTCAGTATCTATGTATCTATGCATCTAATTCTCTTACTATTTCTCTATCAATCTATCTACCTACCTATCTATCTATCTATTACTGTTAAGTGGCTACGTATCTATGTATCTCTCTCTTTCTCTCTGTCTCTGCCTGTCAGTCTGTCTGTCTTTGACTTTTCCCTATCTACGTATCTATGTAATTATTTCTCTTCCTCTCTCTCTCTCCCTCCCTCTATCTATCTATATATCTATCTACTTTTTCACTCTTCAGTATCTACGGATTTATGTAACTCTCTCCTCTCTCTCTCTCCTCTCTCTCTCTCTCTCTCTCTCTCTCTCCCATCTATCTAATGATCTACCTATCTGTCCTATCTACCTATCTAATCTACCTTTCACTCTCAGTATCGTGGTCTTTCTTCCTATTATTTGCTAAGTCTGGTATTCGACTTACAAAGCTGTCTTTCTTCTTCTCTCTTCTTTCTTTCTTCCTTTCTCTCTTTCTTTTTCTTTCTTTCTTTCTTTCTTTCTTTGCTTTCCTTTCTTTCTTTCTTTCTATCTTTGCTCTCGTCTTTCTCTTTTTTCTTTCATCCTTCTCTTTCTTTTTCTTTCTTTCTTTTCTTTTCCCTCCATTTTTTTTCTTTTTTTTCTTCTTTTTTTTCTTTCTTTCTTTCACTCGTTCTTTCTCTTTTTTTCTTTCTTTTTTTCTTTCTTCTTTCTTCATACTTTTTCTTCTTTCTTCCTCTCTTTCTTTCTTTCTTTCTTTTCTTTCGTTGTAATTATTTTCGTTCTATTTTATCCTAATTTCTGGCACATTTCCTTTTATCTATATATCTCAATCAGTCAGTCTGTCTTCCCCTCTTTTCTCTATCTTCTCATTACACCCCCCATATATAAATATATATATATATATTATATATATATATTATATATATATATATATATATATATATAAAGTAACCAAAATAATAATAATAGCCTAGACTAGACTAACTCTTTCCATACGGCGAGTATAAAATATCAGCAGACAACTTGCCCTATTATCAGTTAACCGTGTGC
>CM042162.1:77022995-77027995 GCA_023376005.1 Doryteuthis pealeii
AGACCTTAGGAGAGTTTCTGAGAATTTTATATAATTTCATAATTCGATAATTCGACCAATTCTCGTTAAATGATCTTAGATTTTAAATATTGAAATTACTAAATTTTCTAACTAATTTCTGGACCAAATGTTGCAAAAAACGAGGATTTCTTTAGTGCATTTTAACCGATAATCTCTGATGCTATTTCCTAAAAAAACGGTGAGAATTCAACCCCTCAAATTTCTGTATTTAATGATTAAACACCTTTTCTTTTCAAGTGAATGGTATTTTTATACCAGAAAAAAAATTAAACACATGCCGTTAAAAATTAAACACATTAAAATTTGAGATCATTTGAACTAGAATTAGTAATTAGATTACGAAATTATATTAATTTTTCGAAACACCTATATTGTATATTTCTTCTCAGACCTTTCTTTAGAAAATTATCTGAATATTCATGTATTCTTTGTTGTTTTTATTGTCTAAAGGACGAGTGATAAAGAGATATATGTGTATGTAGGAGGGAATGACATAATGGTTATCATCGGGGGAAAATGGAATCGGTGAGACGAGATTAAATTAACATGTATATAACATATAATACATATCAAATGATACAAAAAAAAATAAAGGGCCCTGTATATTTTTGTGACGGAAGAAATTTAAATAAGGAAGGTGTACTAACATAAAAAATTAGTAAGTTAGTATCGCAGATTCATTACTACTGACGAGCGAATTTGATTCTCAATGGATGTCTCATACTTGTGACCTTGTGTTGCATCCTACCCTTGGTGAAAGGGTTGGGAAAATACCCACAATTCCCAGGGGTATTAGCGCTATGGGAAAAGCTTCGTTCAGGATTTGAACTCGGGTAGCTGAATCCACCTAATACAATCCATCGGTTGCACCTCTCAGGCCTTTGGCCGAGGGTGGATGATCCGTGATGCTTAAGATCGGACCCCTATTGGCTGAGCAGTCCATAATATGCAACACTCCATTTAGGTCCTTACTTAGGCTAGACGGGCGGTTGGAGAGGCCCTCCCCTATCAGTCAGCTGCTCATGTCAAGCCCTAGCACCTACATGAGCCTCAACCCTATTGTCCTTATTGCAACCCTTTTTAACATATATGTTCTAGAAGGCTGTAACTGAGGGTCTTACTGTCCTTGGTATGACGTTAAACTGCATTTAATGGTAAAGTTCCAATTCTAAAGCTCTGGGGAGTGTGGAGTATCCTGTTGAGTGGTAATACCTGTTAGGGTCCCATATATGGGTTAAAAGTTGTGTTAAAAAATTGAATTTAAATTTATAAAAAAAATGAATATTTATCGAGAATGAATAAAACAAAACTTTTTCGGCTTAAAATAACCCAACAATGTTTGACATGTCGTAAAAACCAATTAACCAACCCAACTGCCTATTACAACTATAACCATTTCAATACGAGCGTATCCTACATATTCCTACAACGGTAAAAATAGTATATGATATAATTCACTTATTTCATAAGCAGAAATTCTTTTTCTTTCTTTTTTTTAGGTTTGTTTCTTCTATTTCATTACTTACTATCCTTTCTCTTTGATCTTAGCCGAAAAAATTCAAACATTTTTCAAGTAGTCAGACACCGCACATTTGTACGTCAAAACTCATTCTATCATTTTCCGGTTATCAGTTTTTCGCGGAGTTCTTCTTAGCACAATTCACAAACGACACTCATATTCATACAATGAAAACCATTCCATCCAATTTATATCTATACATATATAAAGGGCAGTTCTGTGTATGTACGTGTGTATGTATGTCCGGAGGAAAATGCGTGTGTATGTATGTCCGGAAGAAACTACGCAAATTTAAGAATTAATGACAAAGTAAATATATATACGCATTCCCTATGTATGTGTGTATGTATGTCCGGAGGAAAATGCGTGTGTATGTATGTCCGGAGAAAACTACGAATATTTAACAATTAATGACAAAGTAAATATATATACTCATTCACTATGTACGTGTGTATGTATGTCCAGAGGAAACTGCGTGTGTATGTATGTCCGGAGGAAACTACGAAAATTTAACAATTAATGACAAAGTAAATATATATACACATTCACTATCACCAGAACTTGCTTTTTGTGAAAAAATAATGAAGATTTTATTTATATCTGGGAAGATATTTAAAAATTAGGATTTGAATAGTAAGAGAAGAGAAAGTCATTGATGGCGTTCATGATTAAATGTTGTGTAAGACCAAAACAATCAATAGATCTGCGAGACTAACTATTTATTATCCCCCCTCTACTTAGGCAACGTCGGATAGCCGATTCTAGTAAATAAAAATTACGAATAAACTATTCATTACGAAAATAGAGTATTTACTAATTTATAAAATGCGAATGAATTGAAAGGATTCCAATCGTATGATGCTCCTGCGTTCTAAACTAGGAATATATATTTTTAATATACGGAGTGGTCTATTGTCGGTATCAGTCGGACAGCGAGGGAGTCTATCCCTTTTTCACAAGCACTAGACAAGGAGATTGTTTTTCATAGGTAGAGCTTGATTGACCTTGTGTCGCATCCTGCGGAGTGTTTGGTAAATATATATATATATATATTATATATATATATATATATATATATATATATAGCAATACTTCATATCATAACTGAGTGCAAAAAAAAACATTAAAAATCTACACAAAAAATGTAAAGATAAACATACAATGTACACGATTGCCGAATCTTTAGACATGAAATAACCCTAGACATCAACCTCGTCCAGAATTTCAACTCGTCTCACCGAATCCATTTTCTATGACGATAACCCTCACACTAGACTTTTCATCTTTCAACTCGTCTCACCGAATCCATATTCTATGATAACCCTCACTCTAGGCTTTTCATCTTTTAACTCGTCTCACCGAATTCATTTTCTATGACGATAACCCTCACACTAGACTTTTCATCTTACTTGCGTTTTTGAGACAAGTAAAATAATTAAAATGAAGTAAATAAAACGCAAAGTTTCACGGAACAATTTAACAGAGTTTTGTATTAAAACCGTGTAATTAGAAATGGAAATGTATCATTGTGTTGTTAAGAAAAGAATTTTCAATTTATTTGCATTGATAAAATTGGGCAACAACCAAAACCTTTTTTGCTGTTGGGGTAAAAATTGTTGCGTGTTTTGGGGATTGAAATTCAATCTCTTGATAATGAAGAAGAAATTATATTTTACCTTACAATTATTCAGTTGTTATGAATTGAATGAAAATTAATTAGGATCTATCAATAATATTTTACAATGCTTAATTCATATACACACGCAAAGAATATCGATTTCTCAATTACAAGCAGGGCCTGTGGATATATCACAGTATGATAATTTAATCACTACAATGTTTGATATATTTACTTTAGAGCTATTGCTAAATAGTTCAATATGTAAAAAGTATAATAATTTTGATTTAACTCTCTCTACTAGCACAACCTGTGAATCCACCACAGTATGATAATTTATTACAACGTTTGATATGTTTACTTAAGAGCTATTGCTAAATAGTTCAATATGCGAAAAATATTTTAATCTTGATTTAAGTGTCTCTACTATCACAACCTGTAAATATACAACAGTTTTTTTCTTTCTTTTTTTTAATCTTTGCATTACGTTCGATTGAAAGAGATTAGCGTTATCGCTTCCGTTCAATCACCCCCTCTCTCTCTGTCTTTCCCCTACTTTCTTTCTTATATTTTTCTATGAACCATGTCCTTTTTCTTTCTCCATGATAAAAACGGAACGGTCCATATTATATATATATATATATATATATATATATATATATATATATATATTGGGGGGGGAGAATATGTGGTTAATTGAAGTCATACCTAATTTGAAAATTAATTAGTTGATAATTAATTAATTAGGCGAGCATATCTGTTCAAATGTAAGGCGTAAGTCAATCTCTGTATGTACATTTCGGCCTATTATGCATCATCAGCAGAGTTATAGACAGGATACCGCTTTGTGTTATTCGAACTCTAACTACCAGGCTGATAGGCGAGGATTCTAACCATTACACCAGCTGATGAGGCATAATAGGCCAAAATGTACATACAGAGATTGACTTTTTCTTGATTTGTATAAATCAAATCTTTATTATTTTTGCTCAAAATGCAAAATCTGGTGATAGTGAATGTGTATATATACTTACTTTGTCGTTAATTATTTTATCTTCGCAGTTTCCTCCGGACATACATACACACACCGGACATACATGCACACATTGGCATTTCAGTCTCAGAAGACAATAATATAGTTTTTGTGCCCCTGAAGTTACAGCGCGTCCTGTGACTGTGAAGTCCAATGTTTGAAAAAACATTCTCGACAACAGATGTCGCCAGTGAAGCTGTCCCTGAAGATGTTGATGTGTCGGTGTTTTGTTGCCACTGTATAGATAGACTGATTTCAAAATTATTCACCTCTATAAAAAATAAGTATATGTTTTCTAAGGAAATGCGAATCTTTGCAAGTACCTACTGAAATTGCCATAGATAATTTAGTCTGTAGGTAATTTTGAATAATTCATTATCTAGTTATAGATTAAAAAATTTTTTAATTTTTTTAAATGAGAATTATTTTGATATAAACAATTGCATCGATATCTGTGTCATTGGACTGAGGTGAACTAAGTGTGAACTCAAGGGTCACCCTTTTGATTTGACAGCTATGTCAAATCTTTTAATGTTAACACTGCAACCTTTCCTGTATGTATAAACAATATGCAAAACCAAAAATGTACTTGATATTTTTGATTTTTGCATTTTGCACCTAAACAAACCCAATGACACTAACACACAAAACAAGTATTCTACACTTTTACTTTTTCGTTAAAAATTAGTTGACGCCAACAAAAGAAGCCATCTTGTTACATCGAGGTTCCCAATCAGACACTCTACCATCTGAGCTAATCCAGCCCTTAAATATAAGCAACCCTAAATAGTATTAATGTATAATCATTT
>CM042162.1:77032995-77060495 GCA_023376005.1 Doryteuthis pealeii
ATTTTTCATTCAAACCTCAATTATTAATAAAATTGTTTTACATTATCAATACTGTTAACCATATCTACATACTAATAACATACAGTTGTATTTATATATACAACAAAATAACGGTTTACAGTGTTAACGGGAAGGCTAATTTCCATATTGATATTAAAAAACTGATTTTGATAAATATGTGCTTGGTTTTATTGATTTCTAATTGTTTGGTTTTTATCTTAATGAATATGAGCAAAAATCTCGGGGATAGATCTTAAAAGAAATCCATTAACAATAAGAAATAACTGTAATGTTATTCTTTACTTCCAATTTCAACTAGTTATGGAAGAGTAAGTTTCAGTTGTTTTATTTTTCGATTATACCCACCTCTGTCTCAAATGTCTCTTTATTTGCATTCTTATTTAGTTTCATTAGTCTTTCTAATTTAATGTAATATTTTGTTACATTAAAACTTAAATATTTGCACTCGGAGGGTGCATATATTTGCTAGTAATATAATTTAATATGATGAAATGGGGAATGAATGTGAAAAGTATTAGCATATGAAGGTGCCCAATGGTAAAATAGTAGAGCAGATCCAAAATCAAATATTATATGTTATGGATTTAATATCCTGTAACTAAAGTTTCATGCGTACTTGCAATCATCAGATGGTCAAAATGTCAAAATAATTTTTTTAAAAATCCAGTAAATCCACAATGTTTGCACATATTGATGCACCCTTATAAAAGGATTTTTATAAATCTCTAAGAAAGCTCAATGTATGATAATTAATAAATTAATTATATACAGAGCAATATTTACACTCTCAATGAGAAAGAAAAGCTAAAACAAATATATATATGGCCGGGTTAGCTCAGTCGGTAGAGCGTTCGGCTAGAAACCACAAGGTTCTTAGTTCGATACCGGTCCTCGCCAACTCAGCGTATGAGTAGCATAGGGATCTGTGCGGTAAAGTAAGGAGCTGATGGTAGGTGTGGCGCTCCACCTTAGATGCTAGAACAATCTCCTTGGTCCAGCGCTAGTGAAAAGGGAATAGACTCCCTCGCTGTATAGCTCATACCGACATTAGGCCGCCCCGACGACTTTATATATGTAATGATTCTTTCTCATTCTGTTCATACCACTCTTTTTATTTTCGTTTTCTTTCTTTCTCTTTCACTATCTCTGTGTCTGTCTGTCTGTCTGTCTCTAACCGTCTGTCGATCACGTGTTCCTCCATTTTCAAACGCTTTTCTTATTTTTGATTTCTTTAGTTCCTTTTTATAACTTGTAAACCCGATCATTCTTTCTTTCTTTCTTTCTTTTTCTTTCTTTCCTTTTTCCTTCTTTATTTCTTTCTTTCCTTTTTTCTTTCCTTCTTTCTTTCCTTCCTTCTTTCCTTCCTTTTCTTTCCTTCCTTTCTTCTTTCTTTCTTTCTTTTTTCTTCATTTTCTTCCTTCTTTCTTTCCTTTTTTTCTTCTTTCTTTTCTTCTTTCTTTCTTTTTTTTTTTTCTTTCCTTTTTTTCTTTTGTTTGCTTTCTTTCTTTCCTTCATTCTCTTTCTCTTTTTTCTTTCCCTTTTTTCTTTTTTTTCTTCTTTCTTTTTTTTTGTTCTTTCCTTTTTTCTTTTCTTTCTTTCTTTCTTTCATTCATTCATTAATTCTCTTTTTCTTTTTTTCTCCTCTCTTTCTTTTCTTTCCTTTCTTTTTTTCTTTCTTTCTTTCTTTTTCTTTCTTTCTTTCTTTCCTTTTTTTCTTTTCTTTCTTCTTTCTTTCTTTCTTTCTTTTTCTTTTCTTTTCTTCTTTTTCTTTCTTTTCTTTCTTCTTTTTTTTCTTTCTTTTTTCCTTTCTTTCTTACTTCCTTTTTTCTTTTTTCTTTATTTCTTTCTTTTTTTCTTTTTTCTTTCTTCCTTTTTTCTTTCCTTTCTTTCCTTCTTTCTTTTTTCTTTCCTTCCTTCTTTCCTTTCTTCTTTCCTTCTTTCCTTCTTTCTTTCTTTCTTTCTTTCTTATTTTCCATAAAGCAGCTGTTAAAAGTTTCTTTTTCTTTGTTCTCTCTTCGCCTCCCCCAAGATACCGGAATTATTTGAACTATTCCGATAAAAATAAAGTGTCCACAGTGTATCCTCTTTCACTCGTTGCAACTGGATCGTGTCGATTGCTTCACCCCCCACCGATCCAAAATGCGCAACCCGCCCCGCCCAAACTGGCTGGCCAATGTCAAACCATCTCCCAAAACGACAACTGCCCACAACGACACGTTCATTTCACAGCCAAAAATGTTGTTCTTCCTTCATCGAATGAGGATCAGACATATGGTTCCCGCCAACAGATAAGTAGAAACATATGGAAATATACTTAGAAATTCCATATTCCATTATGTAATCTCTCTCACTCTGTCTCTCTTTCTCTCTGTCTCTCTGTCTCTCTTTCTGTCTCTCTGTCTCTCTCTCTTGAACTCTTGAATGAACATACAGAGACAGACTAACAGACAGACAGACACACTCATGTAATCTCTCTCATTGTTTCCACCCCCTCTCTCTATCTCTTTCTCTCTCTCTCTCTTCTCTCTCTCTTTCTCTCTCTCTTTCTCTCTCTCTTTCTTTCTTCTCTTTCTCTCTCTCTTTCTCTCTCTCTCTTTCTCCCCTCTCTCTCTCTCTCTCTCTCTCTCTCTCTCTTGAACTCCTGTATGCACATGCAGAGACAGACTGACAGACAGACATACACATTCATGTAATCTCTCTCACTGTCTCCACCCTCTCTCTCTCTCTCTCTCTTTCTTTCTCTCTCTCTCCCACTCCCTTCTCTCTCTCTCTCTCTCTCTGTCTCTCTCTCTTTGAATGAACATACAGAGACCGACTAACAGACAGACAGACACACTCATGTAATCATTGTTTCCATCCCCTCTCTCTCTCTCTCTCTTTCTCTTCCCTCCCTCACTCTCTCTCTCTCTCTCTCTCCTCTCTCTTTGAACTCCTGTATGCACATGCAGAGACAGACTGACAGACAGACATACACATTCATGTAATCTCTCTCACTGTCTCCACCCCTCTCTCTCTCTCTTTTTCTTTCTCTCTTTCTCTCTCTCCCTCTCTGTTTCTCTCTCTCTCTCTCTCTCTCTCTCTCTCTCTCTCTCTCTCTCTCTCTCTCTCTTGAACTCTTGAATGAACATACAGAGACAGACTAACAGACAGACAGACACACTCATGTAATCTCTCTCATTGTTTCCACCCCCCTCTCTCTCTCTCTCTCTTTCTCCCCCCCCTCTCTCTCTCTCTCTCTCTCTCTCTCTCTTGAACTCCTGTATGCACATACAGAGACAGACTGACAGACAGACATACACATTCATGTAATCTCTCTCACTGACTCCACCCTCTCTCTCTCTTTCTTTCTCTCTCTCTCTCTTTCTATCACTCTCTCTCTTTCTCTTTCTTTCACTCTCTTTCTTTCTCTTTCTCTCTCTCTCTCACCCTCTCTCTCTTTCTCTCTCTCTCTATTTCTCTCTCTCTCTTGAACTATGGTAAGCACATACAGAGACAGACTGACAGACAGACAGACACACTCACACGCACACAGGTTCTATTGTTGAATGGATTTTACGGCATGTCAACTCTTATTGGGTTATTTTATGATGAAAAGGTTGAGTTTTATTCATTCTTGATGGGTGCTCAGTGTCTTTTAAACTCCAGTTTTTTAAACACTTTTCTATTTAAGCCATAGATTGGACCCTAACAGGTACTACACTACTGGTACTATTTAACCCCTAGCTGGGGGTAAGGGAGTTCATTACCTTTTCATTTCTACTGAATAGTGAACAAAATCCGTACTTCTGACCTTGTGTCACATCCTGCCCGTGACGAACTGATTGGGTTAATATCACCACTCAAGGAAGCAGGTCTATTACAATGGTTAACCGAATAAAGGATATTTCTCGTAGAGAGAAAATTAAAAAGAGAGAACCTGTTTTAATTGCACCTGTGTGTCGTGCGAACGAAAAATCCTCTCCCTTGATAGTTTCCTTCGCGATTATCACAAAAATGCACATTCCTTAATGCAAGGGTTGAACAAAAAAATGGCCTTTCACTGCTTTTTAACGATGGAACACAAAAAACTCCAGGCATTTTATAGGAATTTGATTCAATCAATGAAAAATGTAATTTTTATCACAGCCCTATGAGAGCTCGGATGGTTGGTTGGTTGGCTGGTTGGTTTTACAGAATGTCAACACTTGTTACGTTATTAAATAGTAGCGCGTGGCATAATGGTTACAGTCGTGAGAAATAGATTCATTGATCCGAGTTCAAATCCTAGACAAGGTTGTTTGAATTTCACATTGTGCTAATACCCTCTGGAACGTTATAAATCTATATTCTCCCTCCAGCTATGGGTAAAATACTAGGACAGACTTGGCTCTTTAGATTTGAATAGGTAATCAGTCTAGGAGAAGTAAAAACTCTGAATTTGAAAACATTTGTGACGTTCTTTGTGCACCAAGGGAAGAAAAAATATGTTACAGAAAAGCCATAAGAAAGAAAGAGAGTAGGGGGGAAATAGAAAGATGAAATCGCGGAATCGATAACGCTAACCTGTTTCAATCTAATATAATGAAAAGATGAAAAGAAAAAACGAGAGAGAGAAAGAGAGAGAGAAGAGAGAGAGAGAGAGAGAGAGAGAGTTAAATTATAGTTTTTACATATTGAATTATTTCGAAATAGCTCTTAAGTAAACATATCAAACGTTATAATAATCAAATTATCATACTGTGGTATATCCACAGGTCCTGCTAGTTACATTATTCTTTTTTTAATCTTATTTTTTATTTGTATTTGATAATCATGTATTTGCACAGTAATATGGTATCAGATATTCCTATTCAATACAACTAATTTGCACTGTTATTTGGTTTCAATTATTCCTATCCATCATCATCATCATCTTGCCACACTATATAGTCCACTTGTCACACTATATAGCCCACTTGTCACTCTATATAGTCCACTTGTCACCCCTTATAGTCCACTTATCACACTATATAGTCCACTTATCACACTATATAGTCCACTTTTCACACAATATAGTCCACCTATCACACTATATAGTCCACATCACACTATATAGTCCACTTAACACACTATATAGTCCACTTATCACACTATATAGTCCACTTTTCACACTATATAGTCCACTTAACACACTATATAGTCCACTTTTCACACTATATAGTCCACTTGTCACACTATATAGTCCACTTGTCACACTATATAGTCACTTTACACACTATATAGTCCACTTTACACACTATATAGTCCACTTATCACACTATATAGTCCACTTATCACACTATATAGTCACACTATATAGTCCACTTATCACACTATATAGACCACTTATCACACTATATAGTCACACTATATAGTCCACTTGTCACACTATATAGTCCATATGGAAGCGAACGCACGAAAAATCACTAGCCAGTTAAATACCCTGAAACTAACGCTTCCACAACTGCTACATTTACCCGGGTAATCCATATTTTAAACAATTCATCCCGAGTGAAAATTTTGGTTGCAGAAGAAACATTTTCTATTATTCTGAACAATTCATAATTTATGGGACAGTGAAGAAATAGATTTTCTATATTCTGATTCATGTTATTTAGAAAAAATAAGTTTTTTTCTCCCCTTAATATTAGTTTATAGGCGTGTGTATAGATAATAAAGCGAAACAAATATTCCAGGATGTTGCCTCTGTACGTGAGAGTGCGCGCACACGCATACATACATACACACACACATACACACACACACACACACACACACACACACACACATAAACACTCTCTCCCCCACCCTCTCTCTCTCTCTCTAACTATCTATCTATATATCTCTGTTTATATCTATCTATCTATTGTAGTCTGTTCATATCTATCTATCTATCTATGACATTAATATTTTAGAAAAAACAAACACATTATGTTAAAATTCGCTGACAGAAATCTGTTTCGACCCTTTATTGAAGTGGTCTTCATCAAGAGCGATGTGTGTATGATAGAGAGACGGTATAAGTGGACCGTTATAAGACGAAAGTGGTACAGGCGAAACGTTCGAGTTCATAGCCGGAATTTTTTCTTTTAAATTTTAAAATTTTGAAAATGCATATTCTGTTTTGAAAATAAAATAAAGAAAGTATGAAATAGTTAAAAAATCCCAGCATTGCAAACCACGATATTCACCGGAGATGTAGATATCCAGGTATTTTTGTTTTTTCAAAAGACAGAATGAAAAATGTTAATGGAATTGAACCCGACAGTATAAAATTAATATTTTAGAAAAAACAAACACATGGTGTTAAAATTCGCTGACAGAAATCTGTTTCTGCTCATATCTATCTATCTAATCTACCTATCAATATATCTATAACTCAATATGTTCATATCTATCTATCTATTTATCCATCTATCGTATTCTGTTCATATCTATCTTTCTATCTATATGTATTATTATGTTCATTCATATATATATATATATATATCTTAGAAAGGAAGGAAAAACTCAACACCTTAATTCCATAATAAATTTATTTCGACCAAAAATGGGTCCTATATAAATCTAAGTTGATTTAATATAGCTGCCCAAAATCCAGTCTCATCAGATAGAAGATCAAGTTAACGAAGATCAAGTTAGTGAATCTCATATATATAATATATATATATATATATATATATATATATTGTACTCTGCTCATATCTATCAATCTATCTACAGTGGTTCGGTTTGTTTGACAAACCTTCCTTTCGATAATAGAGAATAAACTGACGAATATTGGTGTTTCTTATCGAACAAGAGCACATCGGCTGAAACGTTATATATATATATTTACCAACTCCTCCACACGAGCAGGATGTGACACAAGGTCAATTTCTTAAGCGGAGTTTAACAGATTTTAATTCAGAATTTTTCCTTCTCCTAGATCTGTTGCCTAACCAAGGTTAAAGAGCCCAATCTGCCCTACTATTTACCCATAGCTGGAGGGAGAGTAGGATTCATACCAAGGGTATTAGCGCTAAGTGAAATGCAATTACCACGTCCAGGATTTGAACTCGGGGCGACGAGTCCATTTCCCATGACTTTAACCATTACACCACGCGCTCCCCACGTTAAACGTTAAACGTTATACGTTAAACGTTATATATATTATATATATATATAACAATAAAGATGAGAACAAGACCGCAAAACGCAAATGGTAAAAACTTTCAGGCCTCATTTCAAAAATTCAGAGAACTAATTTATTTCTATTCATTAATAGTCATTTCTTTCACAGTTTTATGGTTTCAAGTAACTTCTAATAATTCTTAGTAAACAATTATAGCTCCAAGTAACTATTCAGTCCGTCAGTCAGTCTACTGTTGGTTTGAACAACAGAAACTGGCTAAGCACAACTCAAGCAGTGTCTAAGACAGTTGGTATTTATGGAAATCAAGAATAGTCCATTCATGTATTTGGGTGATTCCATTCCTTGAGCTCTGATTGGCTGCTTGATTTCTATGATGTTGTGGAGTTTCATAAATACCCTGTCATTCTGCAGTAGGGTAGCAGCAAGACAAGTTCGTATTAAGTTACGACTGCTTGTTGCCGTGTCTTACCAATTGGATCTTAGCCTGATTATTCTATTCTTAATACAAGTAAATTTATATTTTGTGTGGTATCAAGTATTCCCATTGAATACAAATAATTTTAAACAGATCTCAATGGGACACTAGCAGGTATTACCTAATGTAAATAATTTTCACACAGTTGTATGGGCTCAAGTATTCCTATCTAATACTAATAACTAAATGGTTTCAAGTAATTATTTCTATTTAATAATAGACATTTGTTTGCACACAGTTATATTGTTTCAAGTAAATGATAATAACAATCCTTAGTAAACAATCTACGACGACATCATGCTGAGAACACCGGTTCTCATCCCATCACCGCAGTTAAGCAGCGTCGAGCCTGGTCAGTACTGGGATGGGTGACCGCTTGGGAATACCAGGTGCTGTAACCATTACTTTATTATAGCGTCAAGTAACTATTTTTAATACACGTAATTTCTACACTGTTATGTAATATCAAGTAACTAATGATAATCCCTAGTAAACAATTATAACTTCAAGTAACTAATAATAATAATAATAATAATAATAATAAACCTTATTAAACAACTATATTCTTAATACAAATAATTTACTGTTATATATAAAATATTCCTATCTAATAAAAATAATTTGTACACAATTGTATGCTATCAAATGTTGTTGTTGTTGTTGTTATTGTTGTTGTAGCATTCACTTGGGGTGAGTTGTGCTGGCTCCATTTATTGAATTTGCTGACTCCCTCACAAAGGCTGACCATGCCTGGCACTCCAATACAAGTGTGTAAGAAGAGTAACACGAATCGACCGTCTCATAAGACGTACGAAGTCCAGAATGCAAATGGCGGCGCCCACCAGTCATTAAGTAGAGACTTACCGACGGCCTGCCACTAATATTTGCATAACACCACAAACGGTCACTCTAAATTAACTATCCATAAAGGGAGGTTACCTACCCACACAAAGTGAATTGGTGATCTCTAGCCAGTCACATTTTCAGCAGCACACTCTATAGATACAAGGGCCCATATCTCTTTTCATGATCAGCCCTTAGTAAACAATTATAGTAATCCTAAATAATCTGCTTAAAAATTATTCAACCCATAAAACCTTAACAGATACTACCACTCCCGGTCACAGTAAACCTGGGAGTAATGGGAAGAAAGCAGTATTCCACACTCCCCAGTTCTCCAGAACTTGAGCCTCACCATTAGATACACTTTAGTGTCATACCCAGGATACCCTCATTTATTTGTATGGGGGGAGAGTTGACCATGCCTGGCGTTCCAATACAAGTGAATCAGTGAATTTAATCAAATATTAAAAAGCTGTTACATCTATAGTGATCCTTGACAGAAGCCATTCAATATATTCGGTGTTGGTTTGGATGACCATACAATACTAAATCCATTAACGCTTTAATAGATTTTGGTTGTATTTAATAAGTAATAAATTAGGAGTATAGACTAATGGATATTTACCACTAGAATCTAACAGAATCATTGTAATCGTATTCGTCGTCTTGAAAAAAAATTATTTAGAATATGTTTTAATTGGTGATTGGCAAGGAAAGTACTTGGTAGGTGAATGGATAGATAGATCGATACACAGATCACGTGATAAAAAGATGAAGAAATAGATAACGTAGATACAAAAAAAAAAGAATGATTTTTTTTTTAAAATAAGAGCTAACAGAGAGTTGGCTGGTTGGTTGGTTGGTTGGTTGGATTTTACGGCATGTCAACCCTTGTTGGGTTATTCTTTATTTTGATATTTCTATTCTTGATGCTGTTCAATATTTTTCAAACTCAATTTTTAAAAACATTTTTTCAAACTTTTATATTTAAACCATATGTGGGAACCTAAGAGGTACTATCACTTCGGGGCAGAATGTACCTGGGAGTAATGACAATGAAGGGGTACTCCACACTCATCAGGGCCCCAGTATTGAAACTTCACCAAAAGATGAAGTTTAATGTCATACACAGGATAAGCTAACAGAGTAACTGGTGACGAGACTGGCAGAGAAAAAGGTTACGATATATATATATATATATATATATATCTTCTTATTATAATGGAGATTGTGGGTTCGTCTGTCTGTAACCGAAACTACATTACTATACAAGTCACAATTCCCTTTGTTAATTAAATCACATTCTCCATGATTTTATTTTTTATTTAAACCTCAATTATTAATAAAATTGTTTTAAATCATTAAGACTGTTGACCGTATCTACATACTAATAATATGCAATTGTATTTATATATACAACAAAATAGCGGATTACAGTGTTAATGGGAAGGCTAATTTGCATATTGATATTAAAATTTTGATTTTAATAAATATATGCTTAGTATTATTGATTTCTAATTGTTTGGTTTTATCTTATTGAATATGAGTAAAAATCTCGGGGATAAATCTTAAAAGAAATCCATTAACAAGAAGAAATAACTATAATATTATTCTTTTCTTCCTATTTTAACTAAATAGTTAAATTAGGAAAATTTACCAATGAAAGACGGGAGTAATGGAAAATGATGGAAGAGTTAGTTTCAAAGTTGTTCTATTATTCAATCATACCCCCTCTGTTCCAAATCTTTTTACGTATATTCTTATTCAGTTTCATTAGCCTTTCTAATTTAATATATTTTGTAATATTAAAACTTAAATACTTGCACCCCGAGAGTGCATACATTTGCTAGTATAATGAATAAAGAATGGATGAGAAAATGAGAAAAGTATTGGCATGAAAAGGAGCTCAATGCTAATAAAGCAGAGCAGATTTATAATCAATTGTAATATTATGGATTTGGATTCATAACTTAAAGTTTCATGGTTATGCAATCATCAGATGAGTCAAATGGTTGAGATCTTAAAAACCAGTATTCAAATGTTTGAGATTTAAAAAATACTAAGTGCTCAAAACGTTAGTAGAGCAAATTTATTACAATAAGGTACAAGTGATAACCTACTCGAGTTTCACCATAATGATCTTCAGGGTTAAATCCACTGAATTAATCGAGATAGCGATTAATTACAGTCGACTACACGTGTGTGTTCATGGTATATATATATATATATATATTATATTCTTATTATAATGGAGATTGTGGGTTTGTATGTCTGTAACCGAAACTATATTACTATACAAGTCATAATTCCTTTCGTTATTTACATCATATTCTCCATGTTTTTATTTTTATTTAAACCTCAATTATTGATAAAATTGTTTTACGTCATTAAGACTGTTGACCATATCTACATATTAATAACATGCAATTGTATTTATATATACAACAAAATAGCGGTTTACATTGTGAACGGGAAGGCTAATCTGCATATTGATATTTAAAATTTGATTTTAATAAATATGTGCTTAGTATTATTGATTTCTAATTGTTTGGTTTTATCTTATGGAATATGAGCAAAAATCTCGGGGATAAATCTTAAAAGAAATCCATTAACAAGAAGAAATAACTGTAATATTATTCTTTACTTCCTATTTTAACGAAATAGTTAAATTAGGAAAACTTACCAATGAAAGACGGGAGTAAGGGAAAATGATGGAAGAGTTAGTTTCAAAGCTGTTCTATTTTTCAATCATACCCCCTCTGTTCCAAATATTTTTATCTGAATTCTTATTCAGTTTCATTAGCCTTTCTAATTTGACATGATAGTTTATTATATTAAAACTTAAAGACTTGCACCCGGAGGGTGCATATATTTGCTAGTATATATAAAGTTAGGATATCGAAGACATAAAGTCAATGGCACTTGGTTTAATTGAAATATATATTAAAGCTTTGTGCCTGATATATTAAAGCAATGGTTTTTCAAACGTGAAATAGAATTAATACAATTTGTGTGAATACAATGAAACAATAAAAGGACAAAATGGTTCAATTCGTGCCACACGGATGCGATATTAAAACAATATGATAGCCCCGACTCAAGAGAAACAAAATTCAATGGAATTCAGAAGGGAAAATGAGTGAATGTTATTGCAAAACAATTGTTTCTAAAAGATGAAAATGTTGAATGATCGATTTGATATGAAAACAGATCAGATTGAAACGGATGAAAAGATGTCCGCTTGAATAATTAAAGGAAATATTGCTATTAAATGTTCTACAATAAACGTGAACATCTAATGTTTTCATGGGTGGTGTAGTGGATAACGTGCTGGACTGCAATATCGTGGTATGTGAGTTCGAACTCCAGTAGAGCTATTACGTTAATTTTTTTGGCAAATATCTCTGGGAAATATATAAACCCTATCATACCCTAGCTTTGGGTTAAATAGTGCCACTACTGTTCTTCTACAAGGGGTAGTTATTGTGTTCTAGTGACTAACGTATTTGTCTGAAACAGCATGAGTTCGAACGGTGACTGAGAGTGTTAGTGTCGTGGGTATAACGTTAAACTCTATCTTATAGTAAAGTTCCAATGGTGAAGCTCTGGGGATTGTGGATCACTTGATTACTATTACTCCCAGGTCCACTCTGACCCGGAGTGGTAGTATCTATTAGGGTTAAATCAATGGGTTAAGTAGAACAAAAAAGTTTTGAAAAATCTGTCTAAAAAATTGAGTAAAAAAAACAAACACTTATGAACAAAACAAAATATCTTCGGCCCTCGCATATTTAACCCTTTGCCGACCAAATTTCCTTCATAGTTGTAGCAATTTTTCTTGCTATTTAAATTGAAAGAATGACGTTAAACTCTGTCTGATGGTGAGGTTCCAGTTTTGGAGGTTTGGGGGATGTGGAACACCCCTTCATCACCATTAGTATTATCTTTCAATTTTTTTGTTTATTCAAAAGAAGAAACATAAAAAAAAAACTCTTGATGATTTAAAAAAAAATTTCAGCTTACGGTAATTATGAACGGAATCAATATTTACACTTTCGCACCGTTGAATCATTTGAAATTTAACGTAGCCAAAAACAAGGTACGACTAGAGACTTTTAAAAAATTCTATGAAAAATCAATTAATGGTCCGATTTTCACGAAGATTTCCATAATTACTTACCTTTTGATAAAAATATTGTCGAAATAGATTTTTCCTCAAATATATTAGGGGTAATCTTTTTTACGAGGTCTACCAACCCCTATTTTAATTTATGAAATATGAAAAAAAATGTTGAGAACCCTTTCATTAATATTATTCCCAGGTCCACTCTGACCCGGAGTGGTAGTACCTGTTAGGATCCCATCTATGGGTTAAATGGGAAAAAATGTGTCTGAAAAAAATTGAGTATAAAAAACAAAGCTATCAAGTACCCATCAAAAATGAATAAAACAAAATGTCTTCGGTTTAATCCACTTAGTGAGATAATCCCTTAAAAGCTAATCCCCACAAAATGTCAGAAATGTGTTTCTACCCTTTTGAGAGGATTAAGGAATCATTTATTTTTAGCCCGACACACCTTCATCAACAAGTGTTTATCATGTCCTATTTTAAATGTGTTTACTTGAAATCGAGTTTTGTGGATGCGATGGGTTGGGTCAGTTAAGGTCAATTTTTAAAAAAATTTTTTTTATTTTTTTAGTAAAGGCCGGTTTTGCTCAGTCGGTACAGCATCCGGCTCGGAAACGACAGGGGTTTGGGTTCAATATCTGCCCTCACCAAATCTGAGTTTTGTTTAACGGCATATCAACGTGTGTGGGTCATTTAATGCCAGAAAAGGTTATTATAGATTTCAGTCTTTAAAATTGTGTTTCTATGGAGATGTTCGGTTATCTTTTGTTAGATCTTGTTGAAAAGGTTGCGTTTTTTTTAGAAAATTTAAAATGTCTTCAGGGTTTGTATTTCTAAAGAGGTCCCTCAGGGTTCTTGTTTGATAATATTTGGTGCGGGTGTGTTTGAGGCTGTTACAATTTAAAGGATATGTTTGATTGTAAGTTGTACTTTGCATATTGGGCACACTGGGGCGTCCTCAGCTTTTAAAAGGTGAGAATGGGTGATGTGGGGGCGCCCATTACGCAATCTGGTGAGTATTACTTCTTTTCTGATTTTTCTCTCGTCTCATTTTCACTATCTCTATCATCTCTCTCTCTCTCTCTCTCTCTCTCTCTCTCTCTCTCTCTCTCTCTCTCTCTCTGGTCTCATTTTCTTTCTCTCTCTCCCTCTCTCACCTCATCCCTCCCTTTCTCTATCCATCTTTTCTCTCTCTCTCTCTCTCTGGTCTCATTTTTCTTTCTCTCTCCCCTCTCTCACCTCATTCCCTCCTCTCCCCCCCTCTCTCTCTCAATACACACAAACACACACACACACTCTCTCTCTCGTCTTATTTCTCTCTTTTTTCTCACGTCTCATTCTCACACTCTCTCTCTCTCTCTCTCTCTCTCAATCTATCTATCTATTTATCTCCCTGGTCTCATTCTCCTCTCTCTCTCTCTTCTCTCTCTCTCTCTTCTCTCTACACACAAACACACACACTCTCTCTCTCTCTCTCTCGTCTTATTTCTCTCTTTTTTTTCTCTCGTCTCATTCCCACTATCTCTCTCTCTCTCTCTCTCTCACTCTCAAATACACACAAACACACACACACTCTCTCTCTCTCTCTCTCGTCTTATTTCTCTCTTTTTTTCTCTCGTCTCATTCTCACTATCTCTCTCTCTCTCCCTCTCTCTCTTATCTATCTATCTATCTCTCTGGTCTCATTTCTCTCTCTCTCTCTCTCTGTGTCTCTCTCTCTCTCTCTCAAATACACACAAAACAAACACACACACACACCCTCTCTCTTTCTCGTCTTATTTCTCTCTTTTTTTCTCTCGTCTCATTCTCACATATAATATTCTCTCTCTCTATCTATCTATCTCTCTGGTCTCATTTTCTTTCTCTCTCTCTCTCTCTCTCTCTCTCTCTCTCTCTTCTCTCTCAACACACACAAACACACACTCTCTCTCTCTCTCTCTCTCTCTCTCTCTCTCTCTCTCTCTCTCGTCTTATTTCTCTCACCAATAGCTTCTTATTTCTCATGAGTTTATTTTGAGTTCGATCATCCCATGATTTTTGCTATTTGTCGGATATGAATTTGTTGATAGTTGGTTTTAGATCTGTATATGGTATTTTTTATTTGCTCATGTCTGTTAGGAGTGCTTTGAAAGAAAGCGGAAGGATAGAGAAAGTTAAGGTGGTAGCATTTGTAATTGGAAAAGAGTATGGAAGGCTTGGAAATCTGAGAAAGATTCGGGAACATCCAATCAACAGCATTGTTAAGATTAACTAGAACACTCAGAAGGGCCCTAGAGACATGAGGACACTTGCTGTCAATCACACCATATATATATATATATATATATATATATATATATATATATATATATTATATATCCAAAAGTCCAGAGAAAGAAATCTTCCTTACGACATAGGAGTTTTTTAAAAAAACTTGTCGCAGTTTGCAGAGCTCAATGTGGTGTTTTTATTGTTAGAGTCACAGAGCAAATTTATAAGTAAAAAATATAACAAAAGACTAAGAATGTGTCATCAGAATCGTATCTGATGATTTGGGAGAGTTAGACACTTTGTCTAAGCTTCCTGAAATAGACTATAATGCAATTCTAAGTCTTTTGTTATATTTTTACTTATATATATATATATATATATTATATATATATATATATATATATATATACTAGCAAATATATGCACCCTCCGGGTGCAAGTATTTAAGTTTTAATGTAATGAAATATCGTATTAAATTAGAAACGCTAATGAAACTAAATAAGAATGCAGAAAAAAGATTTGAAACAGGGGGATATAATCGAAAAATAGAACTACTGAAAATTACTCTTCCATCACTCCCGTCTTACATTGTTATTTTTTCTAATTTAAGTATTTAGTTAAAAGAGGAAGTAAAGAATAAAATGACAGTTATGTTTTCTTGTTAATCGATTTCATTTAAGATTCATTGAAGAGATTTTTGCTTATATTCATTAAAATAAAGCCAAACAGTTAGAAATCAATAATACTAAGCACATATTTATTAAAATTACATTTTTAATATCAATATGCAAATTAGTCTTCCCGTTATTAGTATGTAGTATGGTTAACAGTATAAATAATGTAAAACAATTTTATTGATAATTGAGGTTAAAATAAGGATAAATTCATGGAGAATGTGACGTCAGTTACTAAGGGAATTATGACTTGAGTCGTGATTTAATTTCGGTTACAGACAGAAAAACACACAATCTCCATTATAATAAGATAAGATTATATATATATATATATATATATATATATATATATATGTATGTGTGTGAGAGAGAGAGAGTGTGTGTGTGTGATCCGAGGATAGAAGCAGTTCTCTTGAGACTGGACAATGCCGTAAAACAAAATCGAACCAAACTTGATAAATAAATACTAACTAATGTTTGAATTGACAGAAATAACAAATTGAGCGTATTTGAGAATACTTGCTGTCCCTTGATTCCCTGGGATAGCAATCAACACTAGAAAACTGGGCATGTGTTACAATTTATGGGTGTCATAAATTGTTGGCAGACCCTGTAGCTGAGAATAAGGGTCGTTAACTTTGAGATCAGGGAGTGGAAATTTACCAGTGACTGTTGGTAATCCCCTGACCCCTAGAGGCGCGAATCTCACGCGCCATGAGAAACACATGATTAGTTTTAGTTTTTATATTCAGCCCGGTCGTCAAAGAGTTAAGACGTGCTCTGAGGCTGGTCTCCCTGCGCAGCGAATAAGAATTATGGGCTTGATAAAATAAAAGCTCGATCAAGCAACAAAAATGGCTTGTTAGTTCATTTAATTGAAAACAAGACCAAAAGCAAAGCCCTTAGTAGAAGAAGTTAGATAGAAGAACGGAACTAGACGAGATGTCGGCCAGAAAAGAAGAAGAAGAAATAGAAGACAGGAACATGGCAACTAGAAGAGTAAAGATGTCAACAAGTGATAAAGAAGACCATCTCCTCATCAAGTAAGTCTCTCTCTGTCTGTCTCTGTCTCTGTCTCTCTCTCTCTCTATCTATCTATCTCTCTTATATGTTTCTCTATAATTCGAGAGCTCTCTTACTCATCGTTTATATACCAGATGTTAGATGTGGGTATGTAACACATGCAAAACGAATGAATGATAATAAAGACAGCGACCAGAAGGTTCTTGAACAAGAGGAAACTGGGGAGAGTTCTGAAATACTGAGGAAAGTCCTGGATACTGCGAAAGGTGCAAAATTTTTTACAGCCGCTTAAAATCTAATAAGAATTATCAAACATATGGTGGGAACAGGCAATAAGCATCCAGACAATAAAATTGCTAAAATTATTTAGAGTACTGAGGAGAGTTCTGGAGTATTAAGGAGACTTGAAATTGCTTTATAATGGACACTAGTTAATATTGTAGAAAAAAACTCAACGGCTGCAAGTCGATCTCGTGTACAGGTCGACCCTTGTTTTTGTGGTTACAAAATTTTAATGCATGGAATTTTTTTTTTGGGGGGGGGGGGCAAAATGTGTCTTCTTTCCATAAGGTCAGTATTTTTTCTTAAGAATTGAGAGTTGTATATAGTACGACATTAGGAGGATACAATCCAGATACCAGCATTATTAAAATCAACTAGAATACTGAGGAGAGTCCTGGATACCTGAGGAGACTTGCTGTCACTCAATGAGGAACAACCAGTTAAAACTGGCGTGAGAAAACTCGCAGAGAGTTGAAAATAATGATTAAGAGTTTCCAGAAAAGGGCGGGACAAGAATATTTAGATATCTATCCAACCTGTTCGCCACAGGTAGGATGTATCACAAAATCGCAAATATGGGGCGTCCAGTAACGATCGATCTCACTGTTCAGTAGTTATATATCTACGAAACTAGCTTGCTAACCATTACACCACGATGGAACGTCCTTTCTAACCGGACCCATTCGCCACGGACAGTATGTGACACAAAGTCGCAAGTATGGGCTATCTGGCAAGGATCGAACTCACTATTCAGTAGTAATGTATCTACAAGACTTGCTTGCTAACCATTACACATGATACGACGCCTTTTCTAACCCAACCCCTATTGTCACGGGTAGGACGTGACAAAATGTCGCAAGTATGGGGAATCCAGTGAAGATCAACCCGCTATTCAGTAGTACATATATTTAACAACGCCTCCGCACGAGCATGATGTGATACAAGGTCAATTTTTGGTAATCTTCAACTTGTTCCTCGTAAATTCCTACTATAAAATAAACTGAAGCCTCATTTTATATCCGTGTTTTTGCAATAAATGTTTTATGTTTCTTGCACCCGTTATTTTACAATACTAAATATATTTTATTTATTTATTTTAATATTCACTTCGGTGTGTATACTCTTAAATACGTCAGATTTTAATCATCGTCGATGAAAAAACAAAATTACGGTCATAAAATGAGGATCCAATTTATGCCTAAATTTTAAAACGAGCCCCCACTTTAAAACTAACCATTCTCACAAAATAAAAACTTTTAGAATATACACATTGAAGTGAATATTAAAATAAATTAAGAAAATATATTTAGTATTGTAAAATAACGGGTGCAAGAAAAATAAAACATTTATTGCAAAAACACGGACATAAAATGAGGGTTCAGTTTATTTTAGGGTAGGAATTTACGAGGAACAAGTTAAGGATTACCCAATTTTTTTCGGCTGGTTTTACAGGTTTGAATTTAGAGTTTTCCTTCTTCTAGTCTGGTTGCCTAACCAAGGTTAAAAAGCCTTTTCTACTCTGCTATTTACCCATAGCTGGAGGGAGAGCTGGGGGATGCATACCTTTCCCAAAGGTATTAGCGCTAGGTGAAATGTAGACCGCCTCGTCTGGGATTTGAACTCGGGTCGACGAGTCAATTTCCTCCGACTCTAGCCGTTACACTAAGCGCCTCCACTATTCTTTTGTAAAGCATCATCGAGACTAGCTTGCTAACCATTACGCCACGATGGGACACCATTCCCAACCCAACCCCTTCGCTACGGGTAGGATGTGAGACAAGATCACAAGCATGGGGCATCCGGCGAGGATCGAACTCGCTATTCAGCCGTAATGGATATGTAAAACTAGCTTGCTAACCAATAAAACACGATGGTACCCTATTTCTTACCCAACCCGTCCGTACGGAGGGTGCATATTCTAGCTAGTTCATACAATAATTATATTAAGAAAGTTCAGCCAAAAGATATTTCTGTTTTTATTTTGTTTCTTAATTAATCAGCCGTAATGGATGTGCAAAACTAGCTTGCTAACCAATAAAACACGATGGTACGCTATTTCTTAACCAACCCGTCCGTTACGTGTAGCATGTGACATAAAGTCGTAGTTGTAATGGATATGCGAGGCTAGCTTGCTAACGATTACACCACGACGGGACGCCCTTTATAACCCGAGCCGTTTGCCACGGATAGGATGTGACACAAGGTTGCAAGAATAAAGAATCCAGCTAGGATCGAACTCGCTATTCAGTAGTAATTGATCTGCAAGACTACCTTGCTAACCATTACAACATAACGGGACGCCTATTCTACACAACCCGTTCGTCATGGGTAGGATGTGACACAAGGTTATAAGTATGGGGCATCGTCGACCCGAGTTCAAATTCTGGATTAGGTAATTGCATTTCACTTATCGCTAATACCCCTGAGAAAGGCATGAATCCTACTGTCCCTCCAACAATGGATAAATAGGAGGGAAGACTTGGCTCTTTAATCTTGGTTAGACAACCGGTCTAGGAGAAGGAAAACTCTGAATTCAAACCTGTTGAACTCCGCTTAAGAAATTGACCTTGTGTCACATCCTGCTCGCGCGGAGGGGTTGGTATATATTAGTATGGGGCATCCAGAACTCGATATTCAGTAGTAGTAGATATGCGAGATTAGATTGCTAACCCTTACAACACAACGGGACGCTTATTCTACCCAACCCGTTCGTCATGGGTAGGATGTGACACAAGGTTGCAAGTATGGGGCATCTAGCGAGGATCGAATTCGATATTCAATAGTAGTAGATATGCGAGTTTAGCTTGCTAACCATTAAAACACGACAGGAGGCCCATTCTACCGAACCCGTTTGGCACGGGTAGGATGTGACACAAGGTTGCAACTATGGGGCATCCAGCGAGGATCGAACTTGCTATTCAGTAGTAGTAGATATGCAAGATTAGATTGCTAACCATTACAACACAATGGGACGCCTATTCTACACAAGTGTTCGTCATGGGTAGGATGTGACACAAGGTTGCAACTATGGGGCATCCAGCGAGGATCGAACTTGCTATTCAGTAGTAATAGATATGCGAGACTAGTTTGCTAACCATTACACGCCTAAAGACTAGAATATCTGAGGAGCCTGGTAATTGTGTTTATGTTTTATAAAGATGTGCTCTTATCCAACCATTAATATCAAATATCAGACATCTGGTAAAAACACATGAATGAATTCTGGAAGTAAATATATAGTACTTCTAGTTGGGGTAGTCGTGAAGCGTCAGGCAATGTTGGAGAAGGGCCGGGTTAGCTCAGTCGGTAGAGTGTTCGGCTAGAAACCACAAGGTTCTTAGTTCGATACCGGTCCTCGCCAACTCAGCGTATGAGTAGCACAGGGATCTGTGCGGTAAAGCTAAGGAGCTGATGGTAGGTGTGGCGCTCCACCTCTGGCACTAAAACAATCACCTTGGTCTAGCGCTATTGAAAAGGGGATAGACTCCCTCGCTGACTGGCTGATACCGATTTTAGGCCGCCCCGACGACTTTACTTTACTTTTAGTAGTGGTAGTCGTGAAGAGTTAGACAATGTTGGAGAACATGCGTGTTCTTTCTATCTATCTATCTATCTATCTATCGATACATATATAAAGGGTAGTTGTGTGTATGTATGTCCGGAGGAAACTACAAAATACGACAATTTACAACAAAGTAAATATATATACACATTAAATATCATCGGGTATTGCTTTTTAAGTAAAAACAATGGAGATCTTATTTATATTCGTGAAGAAGATATTAAAAAAAATGAAATTTAAATGATAACAGCATATCATTTTTTTTTTTTGCATTTGATTTTGTAAATAGTAGACATCAATTTTTCTTTTAGAGGGGCTGGATCAACGCGAGATATATTTTTTTTTACGTAGGGATTTTAAAGGGGCATCCGGCGAGGGTCCAACTCGCGATTCAGTGATAAATTATTGCTGAATCATGAGTTCGATCCCCGCAGGATGTCCAATGGACCTGCGAGACTAACTTTAAAAAAATCCCCCTCTACCCAGGCGACGCCAGATAGCCGCTTCTAGTACATATATAAAGGGTAGTTGCTGTGTATGTATGTGTGTGTGTATGTATGTATGTATGTGTATATGTCCGGCTGAATATACGAAAATAAAACAATTAACGACAAAGTAAATATATATAAATATTCACTATCACCCGATCTTGCTTTTTGAGCAAAAATAATGAAGATTTAATTTATATTCGGGAAGATAATTAAAAAAAAGTAGTAACAGCATTGTTTGCATTTCATATTTTAAATAGGAAACATTAATTTTTCTTTTCAGAGTATATGTGCACTTTTTTATGTCCCCCCCCCCCACTAAGCCGGATCAACACAAAGTCGTTTTTACATACGGGTTTTTATGGGGCATCCTGCGAGGTTCCAACTCACGATTCAGTAATAATGGATCTATGAGACTAACTTTTTGACCCCTTTCCTTTCTACCAACGCGACACCGGGTAGCTGCATATATAAAGGACATTTGGTGTGTATGTATGTAGTTGCCCCCGTCTGTTTCAAATCATTTTATCTGCATTCTTATTTAGTTACATTAGTCTTTCGAATTTAATATAATATCTTATTACATTGAAACTTAAAATACTTGCACCCTACGGAGGGTGATATTCTAGCTAGTTCATACAATAATATATCAAGAAAGTTCAGCCAAAAGATATTTCTGTTTTTATTTTGTTTCTTAATTAATCAGCCGTAATGGATGTGCAAAACTAGCTTGCTAACCCAAAAACACGATGGTACGCTATTTCTTCCCAAGCCGTCCGTTACGTGTAGCATGTGACATAAGGTCGTAGTTGTAATAGAATATGCGAGGCTAGCTTGCTAAACGATTACACCACGATGGGACGCCCTTTATAACCCAACCCGTTTTGCAACGGATAGGATGTGACACAAGGTTGCAAAGAATAAAGCATCCAGCGAGGATCGAACTCGCTAATTCAGTAGTAATTGATCTGCAAGACTACCTTGCTAACCATTAAAACAGACAACGAGACGCCCTATTCTACACAACCCGTAGGATGTGACACAGGGTTTCAAGTATGGGGCATCCAGCGAGGATTGAACTCGATATTTAATAGTAGTAGATATGCGAGATTAGCTTGCTAACAATTACAACACGATAGGAGAACCATTCTGCCGAACCCGTTTGCCACGGGTAGGATGTGACACAAGGTTGCAAGTATGGGGCATCCAGCGAGGATCGAACTCGCTATTCAGTAGTAATCTCTAGGGATAAATACCAGTCATCTGGTTTGACCCTGAAAATGTATTGAATAATAATAATAATAATAATAATAATAATAATAATAATAATAGTGATAGTGATACCAATGATATTTGGAGCACTAGGAACAGTCTCCAAAGGCTTGGGAAAGAGACTGGCGGCACTGGGAAACTAGGCCGTCCGATTAATGTGTACTGGTTAGCAAGCTATTCTCGCAGGTCCATTACTGCTGGATAGCAATTTCCATCCTCGCCGGATGCCCCATACTTGTGACCTTGTTTCGAATCCTACCCGTGGCGAACGAATTGGGTTAGAAATGCCTGCGTGTCCAATCGTGATGTAATGGTTAGTAAGCTAGAATCGTAGCTCCATTACGACTGAATAGCGAAGTCGATCCTCGCTGGATGCCCCATACTTGTGAGCTTCTGTCACATCCGAGCTGTGGGGAATGGTTCGGGGACATAACTACAGACCCCGAGACTGCTGAGATCGGCTTGAATATTCAGGAGAGTCCTGGATATCAGTGGAGACTTACTATCACACAACTGTCACTCATGTTCTGGTGTGAAGAAACTGACAAGAAGCGAAATATATTACTTGTTACCCGCGTGAATTTTTGCCGTTCCAGCAGACCACTATGTGAAAATACAAGAAAGCGAAAAGTGGTAAAAATACCGGGATCTTGCAAAAGCTGACGGTTATACCAATCGTAATTAGAAGACTCCTTGGATATCTAATGCTGCCACTTAGACTCCGGTGAAAAAAAAAAAACACGTTGGGAAGGTGATCCCTGGGAAATTATGCAAAAAATTTAATTTTGACCATACAACAAAATGGTATATGCATAAACCAGAATCTGTTCTTGAGAACGAAACGCATAAAATTTTCTGGGACTTTGAAATAAAAACGGACCACCTTATCCCAACAAGAAGACCAGACCTAGTGCTGATTAACAAAAAAGAAAGAACTTGTCAACTGGTGGATTTTGCAGTTCCAGCAGATCACAGGGTGAAGCGGAAGGAAAATTTAAAAAATGAACAAATGCCTGGACCTTGCCAGAGAACTGAAAAAGTTATGGAATATGAAAGTCAAAGTGATACCAATTGTATTGGTGCACTTGGAGGGTTCCAAAAGGATTGGAAAAGGGATTGGAAAATCTAGACATCAGAGAAAAGATTGAGACCATCCCGAATACTGCACCACTGCAATCTCAGAAGAGTTAATAATAATAAAACTCAAAAGGAGTTAATAATAATAAATACTCAGAAGAGTCCTGAGACCTGAGGAGACTAGTTGTCACTCAGATTCCATGGAGATACCATCAGCTAATGCTAGTGTGAAAACTAAAAACTATAATAAATAATAATAAATAATATATAATAATAATAATAATAGTGCCAACTGGTAGAACTTTGCGGTTCCAGCAGACCACAGGGTTAAGTTGAAAAAAAACGAAAGATGGACAAATACCTGGACCTTGCCAGAGAATTGAAAAAGCTGTGGAATATGAGGGTGAAAGTGATACAAATTGTAGTTGGTTCTCTTGGAACGGTCCCAAAAAACTTGGAAAAAAGACTGGAGAATCTGAAAATCAGAGGAAGAATTGAGATCATCCAGACTACAGCATTGCTGCAATTGTCTAGAATACTCAGAAGAGTCCTGGAGACCTGAGGAGAAATTGTCACTAAGACTCCAGTGAAATAATACCATCGGCGTTACTGATGTGAAAAACTCAAGACGAGTGATAATAATAATAATAATAATAATAATAATAATAATATAGCATTGCTGAAATCAGCTAGAATACTCAGGAAAGTCCTGGACACTGGAGAAGACCTTGTTTGTAACTCAGACTCTAGTGAAAGACTATCAGCTTACGCTGGTGTGAAATAAACTTCGCATTGGGAACGATCTCCAAGGGGTTGGAAAGAACTTAGGATGAACTGGAAATCAGAGGAGAATCAAGACCATCTAAACTACAGTATTGCGTTGAGGATCGCTTAGATTACTCAGGAAGTCCTGGAGACCTGGGAAGACTTGCTGTCCTTAAGCCTCCATGTTTAACCACCGGCTAAGTGCATGTGAAAAATTCTAATGGAGCATAATTAATAATAATAATAAAATAATAATAATAATAATAATAATAGGTGTTGGAGACAAACGGTTGAATCATATGATAATTGAATGCAGCAACTAGCCTAAAATGACTGGGTGGGAGATGTCATCCACTGGGAATTGTGCAAGGAATTAAATTTTGACCATACTACAAAATGGTATATACACAAACCAGAATCCGTCCTAGAGAGTGAGTCGCATAACATTCTCTAGGATTTTGAGATACAGACGGATCACCTAATTCCGGCCAGGAGATCAGATATAAGTAAAAAAAAAAGATCTTGTCATCTTGTGGATTTTACCGTTACAGCGGACCACAGAGGAAAAATGAAAAAAAAAGGAGAAATATGAACAAGTACATGCAATGCCAAAAAGAACTAAGAAAAAAAATGGAACATGTGGGTGACGGTGATACCAATTGTAAATTGGTACACTTGGAACGGTTTCCAGGGGTTCGGAAACTAGTCTGGAGGAATCGGAAATCAGAGAAGAATCGAGACCATTCAGACTACAACATTATTGAAATCGGGCTTGAAATACTCAGAAGAATCCTGGAGATTTGTTGTCACTCAGCCTCCAGTGAAAAACCTCTGCTAACTCTGATGGGGTAAAACTCACACAGAGTGAATAATAATAATAATAATAATAATAATAATAATAATAATAATAATAATAATAATAATAAAAGATTGGGAATCTGGAAATCAGAAGAAGAATTGAAGACCATCCAGAATAACTGCGTTGCTGCAATCTGCCAGAATACTCAGAAGAGTCCTGGAGACCTGAGGAAACTTGTTGTCACTCAGACTCCAGTGAAATACCATCGCTCGACGCTGGTGTGAAAAACTCTTAATAATAATAATTAATAATAATAATAATAATAATAATAGTGACACCAATTGTGGTTTGGTGCACTTTGGAACAGTCCAAAAGGATTAGAAAGGGTCTGGAAAGTTTGATATTCAAAGGAAGGATTGAAACCATTCAGAACACCGCACTGCTGCAATCTGCCAATATACTCAGAAGGAGTCCTGGAGACTGAGGAGACTGCTGTCACTCAGACTCCAGTGAGACCATCAGCTAACAATGGTGTGAAAACTCAAAAAAGGAGTGAAAAATAATAATAATAATAATAATAATAAATAATAATAATAATAATATTGAATATGGAGATGGTAATAACACCAAATGGTGCGCTTCGAACAGTTCCCAAATCTTGGAACAAAACCGGATTAACTGGAATGCTGGAGAGATATTTTAGTCTCCACAGACGGTAAAGTTGTTGAGGTCTGCACGCAATACTGCGAAAAGTGCAAGAGCCGCTTAAAGCCAGTAAGTATTAATTAAACATATGGTGGGAAACGGACAATAAACATCACGACAAAAGCATTGTTTAAAATCAACTATAGTACTGGTAGTAGAATGTGGAGTACGGGGAAAGTCTGGATACTGCGAAATGTGCAAGAAAATTACAGCCGCTTAAATCTAACAAGAATTATCAAACATATGGTGGGAAACATGCAATAATTATCCAGACATTATAGTTGTTAAAATTATTTAGAGTACTGGGAGAGTTCTGGAGTATTGGGGGAGATTGAAAATTGCATTACAGGGACACTTGTTAATTATGGTACAAAAAAACCCTCTATCTGCGAGTCGATCTCGTGTATAGGTCGACCCTTAATTTTTGTATGTTAACAAATTTTTAATGCATGGAAATTTATTTTCTTGGGTCCAAAATTTGTCTTCTTTTCCATATAGGTCGTATTTTTTTACCTTACGATTGTGAGTGTTAGTACGCATGTCAATTTCGTTTTTTCCTTTTTTGAAAAAAAAAAAGGTCTTTTAAAATCGCACCTGTACAAAGTATTCATGGGGAGAAAAAAACTGGCAAGATTTAAAGTTAACATACAGGAGCTATGGTAACTTGCTGGCACTTGATACTGCAAAAATGCCAGGTTGGATTTTTCGGTAAAACAAGATCCCTCGAAATGAAAAAAAAACAAAAAAAAACAAAAAAAAAAAAAAAAAAAAAAAAAAAAGAAATAACAAAAAAAGAAAAAAAAAAAAAAAAAAAAAAAAAAAATAAAAAAATGATCGATGATGAATTATAGGCGAGTCGAGGGAAGAAAGAAAGAAAGAAAGAGAGTAAGGAAAATAGAAAGAAAGAAAGAAAGAAAAAAAAGAAAGGAGAATATGGAAGTGAGGAGAAAGAAAGAAAGAAAGAAAGAACTGAATAGAAAAAAGGGAGAAAGAAAAGAAGGAAATAAAGAAGGAAGGAAGAAGAAAATATAGAAGGTGAGGGGAATAAACAAATAAATAAATATGAAAGATTAAGGAGAAGAAAGAAAGAAAAAAATCAAAAGAGGAGAGAGAGAGAGAGAGAGAGAGAGAGAGAGAGAGAGAGATAGAGAGAGGCAGAGAGGGGGAGAGAATATGAAGGCGAGGAAAATAATAAAGGAAGAAAGAAAGGAAAGAAGAATTCAAAAAAAAAAAAGAAAAAAGAAAGAAGAAAAAAAGAAAAAAAGAAAGATGGAAGATGAAGAAAATAAGAAAGAAAGAAGAAAGAAATGAAGGAAAGAGAGAGAGAGGGGGGGAAGAGAGAGAGAGAGAGAGAGAGAGAGAGAGAGGAGAGGGGGGGGGGCAGATGAGATATAAAGAAGATATCAAAACAAATTATTAAATAAAAGTTTTTTACTTACTTGTTCGTATCACGGTTGTAAATATAACCATTCCAAATATTTAAGAGTATTTTTCCTTGTTTTTTTTGGTTTTTTCTCCGTCTTTTCCAAAGACTTTTGGTTTCTAAAATTGTCCTAATTCCACTAGAATTCAGTTAATACCTTCTAGTGTTTCTTTTGTTTTTTGTTTGTTTGTTTTATGTTCGTTTCTCTTTTCAATATTTTTTAATTTTCTTCACATCTTCTTTATTTTCAACAAACAACAAAAATATTTTTTTACATCATTTCATGAGTAAATATATATTAATATATATGTAATATATATATTTTTTTTTTCCTTCTAAATTTTAGCATATCTAGTTTGATAATTTCCCTGAGTGTGTTTGGGCGTTTTTTTTTTTTTGTTTTTTTTTTTAATTTTTTTATACGCACGGAAGTTGATTTAAAAAAAAAATTGAAATTACGAATACGCGCATGTGTTCAAACGTAAATTTACGCTTTTTTTCTTCCCCTTTGTGTTGTGTTGCTGAAATTGAGTTAATTTTTGCAATAAATCATTTACGCCACGGACGTTCTGTCAGCATA
>CM042162.1:77065495-77067137 GCA_023376005.1 Doryteuthis pealeii
AATTTTTTGCATATCAAAGTGCCAGCAGTTTTACCACTAGCTTCCTGTATTTAACTTTAAAAATCTTGCAAGTTTTTTCTCCCCATGAAACTCCTTGTACAGGTCGAATTTTAAAGACCTTTTTTTTTTCAAAAGGAAAAACGAAAATTGACATCGTTACTATATACACAACTCACAAATTCGTATAGGTAAAAAATACAGACCTTATGAAAGAAGACAAATTTTGGACCCAAGAAAATAAATTCCATGCATTACAAAAAATTTTGTAACTACAAAAATAAGGGTCGACCCTAATAACACGAGATCGACTCGCAGAAATAGAGGGGTTTTTTGTCCCACATATTAACAAGTGTCCTTTGTAATGCAATTTCAATCTCCCAATAGCTCCAGAACTCTCCCCAGTACTCTAAAATAATTTTTAACAACTATAAATGTCTGGATATTATTGCATGTTCCCACCATATGTTTGATAATTCTTGTTAGATTAGCGGCTGTAATTTCTGCACAATTTCCAGTATCCAGGACCTTTCCCAGTACTCACATTCTCACCAGTACTATAGGTTTATTTTAACAATGCTTTTGTCGTGATGTTTATTGTCCGTTCCCACCAATGTTTAATAATACTTACTGGACTTTAAAGCGGCTCTTGCACTTTTCGGCAGTTATGCGTGCAGACCTCAACAACTTTACCGTCTGTGGAGACTAAAATATCTTCCCGATTCCAGGTTAATCCGTTTTTGTTCCAAGATATTTTTGGAACTGTTCGAAAGCGCACCATTTGGTGTTATTACTCACCTCTCCATTTCAATATTAATTATTAATTAATTCTTATTTACTTATTATTATTATTCTTACTTTTCACTCCTTTTGAGTTTCACACCAATTGTTTAGCTTGATGGTCCTTTCACTGGAGTCGAAGTGACCGAAGTCTCCTCAGGTCTCCAGGACTCTTCTAGTTATTTGGCAGATTGCAGCTAGTGCGCGTGTTCTGAATGGGTTTTCAATCTTCCCTTTTGATATCAAACTTTTCCCAGAACCCTTTTCTAATCCTTTTGGACTGTTTCCAAGTGCACCAACCACAATTGGTGTCACTATATTATTATTATTATTATATTATATATTAATAGAGTTTTTTTCACACCAAAAGCGTCAGCTGTTGTATTTCACTGGAGTCTGAGTGACACAAGGGGGTTTTCCTCAGGTCTCAGGACTCTTCTGAGTAATCTGGCAGATTGCAGCACGCAGTAATTCTGGATGGTCCTAATTCTTCTTCTGATTTCCAGATTCCCATCTTTATTATTATTATTATAATTATTCATTATTATTATTATTTTTATTATTATCTTATTATTTCACTCTGTGTGAGTTTTAAGCCCATCAGAGTTAGCAGGGAGGTCTTTCACTGAGGCTGAGTGACACAAATCTCCAGGATTCTTCTGAGAATCAGCCGCTTCAAATAATGTTTGTAGTCTGAATGGTCTCGATTGCTTCCTCATGATTTCCGATTTCCTCATACTAGTTTCCGAACCCCTGGAAACCGTTCCAAGTGTCCAGATTACAATTGGTAATCCCGTCACCCACATGTTCCATTTTTTTTCTTAGTTCTTTGGCAAGTTGCATGTACTTGTTCATATTTTCCTTT
>CM042162.1:77067237-77077237 GCA_023376005.1 Doryteuthis pealeii
ATGATTTGACCAATAATCTTATGCAACCGCATAGATTATTGTCTTGTAAAACACCTGGATACTGCCGAAAGGTACAAGAAACTATTACAGCCGCTTTTATCCGCTTAAAATCCTTAAAAATCTAATAAGAAATTATCAAACATTTGGGAGGGAACATGCAATAAGGAATCCAGACATAAAAATTGCTAAATATATAAAAATGGAAGCAGTAGTATTTAAGGAAACTTGAAAAATTGCTTTATAATAGACACTAGTTAATATTGGTAGAAAAAATTCAACGGCAACAAGTCGATCTCGTGTATATAGGTCGACCCTTGTTTTTGTGGTTACAAAATTTTTAATGCATGGAATTTATTTTTTGGGGTCCAAAATTTGTCTTCTTTCCATAAGGTCTGTATTTTTATCTTAAGAATTGTGAGTTGTATATAGTACAACGTCAAGAGGATACAATCCAGATAGCAGCATTATTAAAATCAACTAGAATACTGAGGAGAGTCCTGGATACCTGAGGAGACTTGCTGTCACTCAATGAGGAACAACCAGTTAAAACTGGCGTGAGAAACTCGCAGAGAGTTGAAAATAATGATTAAAAATTTTCAGAAAAAGGTGGGGCAAGAATATTTAGATATCTATCCAACCTGTTCGTCACAGGTAGGATGTATCACAAAATCGCAAATATGGGGCGTCCAGTAACGATCGATCTCACTGTTCAGTAGTAATATATCTACGAAACTAGCTTGCTAACCATTACACCACGATGGAACGTCCTTTCTAACCGGAACCATTCCCCACGGACAGTATGTGACACAAAGTCGCAAGTATGGGCTATCTGGCAAGGATCGAACTCACTATCAAGTAGAATGTATCTACGAGACTTGCTTGCTAACCATTACACATAATACGACGCCTTTTCTTAAACCCAACCCTATTGTCACGGGTAGGACGTGACCAAAATGTCGCAAGTATGGGGAATCCAGTGAAGAATCAACCGCTATTCAGTAGGTACATATATTTAACCCAACGCCTCCGCACGAGCATGATGTGTATACAAGGGTCAATTTTTGGTAATCTCAACTCTTCTCGTAAATTCCTTACTCTATAAATAAAACTTACCCTCAATTTTATGTCCGTATTTTTTGCAATAAATGTTTTATTTTTCTTGCACCCGTTATTTTACAATACTAAATATATTTTATTTATTTTATTTTAATATTTCACTTCGGTGTGTATACTCTAAAATCAAACGTCAGATTTTTAAACATTGTCGATGAAAAAAACAAAATTACGTCATAAAAGGAGGATTCAATTCATGCCTAAATTGTAAAACGAGCCCCTACTTTTAAAACTAACCATTCCTTACCAAATAAAAACTTTTAGAAATATGCACATTGAATGAAATATTAAAATAAATTAAATAAAATATATTTAGTATTGTTAAAATAACGAGTTGCAGAAAAAAATAAAACATTTATTGCAAAAAACACGGGACATAAAAATGAGGGTTCAGTTTTATTTTAGGGTAGGAATTTACGAGAAACAAGTTAAGGATTACCCAATTTTTTTAGGCTAGTTTTACAGGTTTTGAATTTCAGAGTTTTCCTTCTTCTAGTCTGGTTGCCTAACCAAGGTTTGAAAAGCCTTTTTTTCTACTCTGCTATTTAACCCATAACTGGAGGGAGAGCTGGGGGACGCATACCTTTCCCAAAGGTATTAGCGCTAGTGAAATGTAGACCCCCTCGTCAGGGATTTTGAACTCTTGGTCGACGAGTCAATTTCCTCCGACTCTAACCATTACACTAAGCACCTCCACTATTCTTTGTAAAGTATCAACGGAGACTAGCTTGCTAACCATTACACCACGATGGGGACGGCCATTCCCAACCCAAAACCCCTTCGCTACGGGGTAGGAATGTGAGACAAGATCACAAGGCATGGGGCATCCAGGCAGGATCGAACTCGCTATTCAGCCGTAATGGATATGCAAAAACTAGGGCTTGCTAACCAATAAAACACGATGGTAACCCTATTTCTTACCCAACCCGTCCGCTACGGAGGGTGCATATTCTAGCTAGTTCATACAATAATTATATTAAGAAAGTTCAGCAAAAAGATATTTCTGTTTTTATTTTTTGTTTCTTAATTAATCAGCCGTAATGGATATGCAAAACTAGCTTGTTAACCAATAAAACACGATGGTATGCTATTTCTTACCCAACCCGTCCGTTATGTGTAGCATGTGACATAAGGTCGTAGTTGTAATGGATATGCAAGGCTAGCTTGCTAACGATTACCCCACGATGGGACGACCTTTATAACCCGACCCGTTTGCCACGGATAGGATGTGACACAAGGTTGCAAGAATAAAGCATTCAGCGAGGATCGAACTCGCTATTCAGTAGTAATTGATCTGCAAGACTACCTTGCGAACCATTACAACACAATGGGACGCCAATTCTACACAACCCGTTCGTCATGGGTAGGATGTGACACATGGCTGCAAGTATGGGGCATCGTCGCCCCGAGTTCAAATTCTGGATGTGGTAATTGCATTTCACTTATCGCTAATACCCCTGAGAAAGGTATGAATCCTACTGTCCCTCCAACTATGGATAAATAGGAGGGAAGACTGGGCTCTTTAATCTTGGTTAGACAACCGGTCTAGGAGAAGGAAAACTCTGAATTCAAACCTGTTGAACTCCGCTTAAGAAATTGACCTTGTGTCACATCCTCCTCGTGCAGAGGGGTTTGTATATATTAGTATGGGGCATCCAGCGAGGATCGAACTCGATATTCAGTAGTAGTAGATATGCGAGATTAGATTGCTAACCATTACAACATAACGGGACGCCTATTCTACACAACCCGTTCGTCATGGGTAGGATGTGACACAAGGTTGCAAGTATGGGGCATCCAGCGAGGATCGAAATCCATATTCATTAGTCGTAGATATGCGAGATTAGATTGCTAACCATTACAACACGATAGGAGGCCCATTCTGCCGAACCCGTTTGCCACGGGTAGGATGTGACATAAGGTTGCAAGTATGGGGCATCCAACGAGGATCGAACTCGATATTCACTAGTAGTAGATATACGAGACTAGTTTGCTAACCATTACACGCCTAAAGACTAGAATATCTGAGGAGTCTGGTAATTGTGTTTATGTTTTATAAAGATGTGCTCTTATCCAACCACTAATATCAAATATCAGACATCTGGTAAAAACACATGAATGAATTCTGGAAGTAAATATATAGTACTTCTAGTTGGGGTAGTCGTGAAGCGTCAGGCAATGTTGGAGAAGGGCCGGGTTAGCTCAGTCGGTAGAGTGTTCGGCTAGAAACCACAATGTTCCTAGTTCGATACCGGTCCTCGCCAACTCAGCGTATGAGTAGCACAGGGATCTGTGCGGTAAAGCTAAGGAGCTGATGGTAGGTGTAGCGCTCCACCTCAGACGCTAAAACAATCTCCTTGGTCTAGCGCTATTGAAAAGGGGATAGACTCCTTCGCAGACTGGCTGATACCGACTTAAGGCCGCCCCGACGACTTTACTTTACTTTTAGTAGTGGTAGTCGTGAAGAGTTAGGCAATGTTGGAGAACATGCGTGTTCTTTCTATCTATCTATCTATCTATCTATACATATATAAAGGGTAGTTGTGTGTATGTATGTCCGGGGGAAACTACAAAATACGATAATTTACAACAAAGTAAGTATATATATATACACATTAAATATCATCGGGTATTGCTTTTTAAGTAAAAACAATGGAGATTTTATTTATATTCGTGAAGAAGATATTTTAAAAAATACAATTTAAATGATAACAGCATGGATTTTTTTTTTGCATTTAATATTGTAAATAGTAGACATTTATTTTTCTTTTAGAGGAGCTGGATCAACGCGAGATATTTTTTTTTTACGTGGGGATTTTAATGGGGCATTCTGTGATGGTTCAACTCGCGATTCAGTGATAAATTATTGCTGAATCATGAGTTCGATCCCCGCAGGATGTCCAATGGACCTGCGAGACTAACTAAAAAAAATCCCCCTCTACCCAGGCGACGCCAGATAGCCGCTTCTAGTACATATATAAAGGGTAGTTGCTGTGTATGTATGTGTGTATGTATGTATGTATGTGTATATGTCCGGCTGAAACTACGAAAATAAAACAATTAACGACAAAGTAAATATATATAAATATTCACTATCACCCGATCTTGCTTTTTGAGCAAAAATAATGAATATTTAGTTTATATTCGGGAAGATAATAGTAACAGCATTGTTTGCATTTCATATTTTAAATAGGAAACATTAATTTTTCTTTTCAGAGTATATGTGCACTTTTTATGTCCCCCCACTAAGCCGGATCAACACAAAATCTTTTCTTACATAGAGATTTTAATGGGGCATCCTGTGAGGATCCAACTTACGATTCAGTAATAATGGATCTGCGGGACTAACTTTTTGACCCCTTTCCTTTCTACCGACGCGACACCGGGTAGTTGCATATATAAAGGACATTTGGTGTGTATGTATGTATGTAGTTGCCCCCGTCTGTTTCAAATCATTTTATCTGCATTCTTATTTAGTTCCATTAGTCATTCGAATTTAATATGATATCTTATTACATTGAAACTTAAATACTTGAACCCTACGGAGGGTGCATATTCTAGCTAGTTCATACAATAATTATATTAAGAAAGTTCAGCCAAAAGATATTTCTGTTTTTATTTTGTTTCTTAATTAATCAGCCGTAATGGATATGCAAAACTAGCTTGCTAACCAATAAAACACGATGGTACGCTATTTCTTACCCAACCCGTCCGTTACGTGTAGCATGTGACATAAGGTCGTAGTTGTAATGGATATGCGAGGCTAGCTTGCTAACGATTACACCACGATGGGGCGCCCTTTATAACCCAACCCGTTTGCCACGGATAGGATGTGACACAAGTTTGCAAGAATAAAGCATCCAGCGAGGATCGAACTCGCTATTCAGTAGTAATTGATCTGCAAGACTACCTTGCTAACCATTACAACACAACGGGACGCCTATTCTACACAACCCGTTCGTCATGAGTAGGATGTGACACATGGTTGCAAGTATGGGGCATTCAGCGAGGATCGAACTCGATATTTAATAGTAGTAGATATGCGAGATTAGCTTGCTAACCATTACAACACGATAGGAGGGCCATTCTGCTAAACCCGTCTGCCAAGTATGGGGCATCCAGCGAGGATCGAACTCGATATTCAGTAGTAATCTCTAGGGATAAATACCAGTCATCTGGTTTGAACCTGAATAATAATAATAATAATAATAATAATAATAGTGATAGTGATACCAATGATATTTGGAGCACTAGGAACAGTCTCCAAAGGCTTGGGAAAGAGACTGGCGGCACTGGGAAAAAAGAGGAAGAATCGAGACCATACTAGGCCATGGCACTAGGCCGTCCGATCAATGTGTAATGGTTAGCAAGCTAGTCTCGCAGATCCATTACTGCTGAATAGCAATTTCCATCCTCGCCGGATGCCCCTTACTTGTGACCTTGTTTCGCATCCTACCCGTGGCGAACGAATTGGGTTAGAAATGCCTGCGTGTCCAATCGTGATGTAATGGTTAGCAAGCTAGTATCGTAGCTCCATTACGACTGAATAGCGAGGTCGATCCTCGCTGGATGCCCCATACGTGTGATCTTCTGTCACATCCGAGCTGTGGGGAATGTTTTGGGTACATAACTACAGACCCCGAGACTACTGAAAACGGCTCGAATATTCAGGAGAGTCTGGATACAAGCGGAGACTTACTATCACACAACTGTCACTCAAGTGCTGGTGTGATGAAACTGACAAGAAGCGAAATAATTACTTGTTACCGCGTGAATTTTGCCGTTCCAGCAGACCACTATGTGAAAATACAAGAAAGCGAAAAGTGGTAAAAATACCGGGATCTTGCAAGAGAGCTGATGGTCATACCAATCGTAATTAGAAGACTCCTGGATATCTAATGCTGCCACTTAGACTCCGGTGAAAAAAAAAACACGTTGGGAAGGTGATCCACTGGGAATTATGCAAAAAATCAATTTTGACCATACAACAAAATGGTATATGCATAAACCAGAATCTGTTCTTGAGAACGAAACGCATAACATTCTCTGGGACTTTGAAATAAAAACGGACCACCTTATCCCAACAAGAAGACCAGACCTAGTGTTGATTAACAAAAAAGAAAGAACTTGTCAACTGGTGGATTTTGCAGTTCCAGCAGATCACAGGGTGAAGCTAAAGGAAAATGAAAAAATGGACAAATATCTGGGCCTTGCCAAAGAACTGAAAAAGTTATGGAATATGAAAGTGAAAGTGATACCAATTGTAGTTGGTGCACTTGGAAAGGTTCCAAAAGGATTGGAAAAGGGATTGGAAAATCTAGACATCAGAGAAAAGATTGAGACCATCCCGAATACTACACTGCTGCAATCTCAGAAGAGTTAATAATAATAAAACTCAAAAGGAGTTAATAATAATAATACTCAGAAGAGTCCTGGAGATCTGAGGACACTAGTTGTCACTCAGACTCCAGGGAGATACCATCAGCTAATGCTAGTGTGAAAAACTAAAAACTATAATAATAATAATAATAATAATAATAATAATAATAATAATAATAATAGTGCCAACTGGTAGACTTTGCGGTTCCAGCAGACCACAGGGTGAAGTTGAAAGAAAACGAAAAGATGGACAAATACCTGGACCTTGCCAGAGAATTGAAAAAGCTGTGGAATATGAGGGTGAAAGTGATACAAATTGTAGTTGGTTCTCTTGGAACGGTCCCAAAAAACTTGGAAAAAAGACTGGAGAATCTGAAAATCAGAGGAAGAATTGAGATCATCCAGACTACAGCATTGCTGCAATTGTCTAGAATACTCAGAAGAGTCCTGGAGACCTGAGGAGAATTGTCACTAAGACTCCAGTGAAAAATACCATCGGCGTTAGCTGATGTGAAAAACTCAAAACGAGTGATAATAATAATAATAATAATAATAATAATAATAATAATAATAATAAAAAATAATAATAATACAGCATTATTGAAATCAGCTAGAATGCTCAGAAAAGTCCTGGACACTGGAGAAGACTTGTTGTCACTCAGGCTCTAGTGAAAGACTATCAGCTAACGCTGGTGTGAAAAAAACTCGCATGGAACGATCTCCAAGGGGTTGGAAAAGAATTAGGATGAACTGGAAATCAGAGGAAGAATCGAGACCATCCAAACTACAGTATTGTTGAGATCGGCTAGATTACTCAGAAGAGTCCTGGAGACCTGGGAAGACTTGCTGTCACTCAGCCTCCATGTAACCACCGGCTAAGTCGCATTTGAAAAATTCTAATGGCGGAATAATAATAATAATAATAATAATAATAATAATAATAATAATAATAATAATAGGTTGTGTGGAGACAAACGGTTGATCATATGATAAGTGAATGAAGCAAACTAGCCTAACATGACTGGGTGAGATTATCCACTGGGAATTGTGCAAGTAATTGAATTTTGACCATGCTACAAAATGGTATATACACAAACCAGAATCCGTCCTAGAGAGTGAGTCGCATAAGATTCTCTTGGATTTTGAGATACAGACTGATCACCTAATTCCGACCAGGAGATCAGACCTCGCCTTAAAAATAATTAAAAAAAGAGATATTGTCATCTCGTGGATTTTACCGTTACAACGGACCACAGAGGAAAAATGAGAAAAAAAAAGAGAAAATATGAACAAGTACATGGAACTTGCCAAAGAACTAAGAAAAAAATTGGAACATGTGGGTGACGGTGATACCAATTGTAATTGGTACACTTGGAACGGTTTCCAGGGGTTCGGAAACTAGTCTGGAGGAATCGGAAATCAGAGGAAGAATTGAGACCATTCAGACTACAACATTATTGAAATCGGCTTGAATACTCAGAAGAGTCCTGGAGATTTGTTGTCACTCAGCCTCCAGTGAAAGACCACCTGCTAACTCTGATGGAGAAAAACTCACACAGAGTGAAATAATAATAATAATAATAATAATAATAATAATAATAATAATAATAATAATAAAAGATTGGAGAATCTGGAAATCAGAAGAAGAATTGAGACCATCCAGAATATTGCATTGCTGCAATCTGCCAGAATACTCAGAAGAGTCCTGGAGACCTGAGGAGTCTTGTTGTCACTCAGACTCCAGTGAAATACCATCAGCTGACGCTGGTGTGAAAAATTCTATAATAATAATAATAATAATAATAATAATAATAATAGTGACACCAATTGTGGTTGGTGCACTTGGAACAGTCCCAAAAGAATTGGAAAAGGGTTTGGAAAGTTTGGATATCAAAGGAAGGATTGAAACCATTCAGAACACTGCACTGCTGCAATCTGCCAGAATACTCAGAAGAGTCCTGGAGACCTGAGGAGACTTGCTGTCACTCAGACTCCAGTGAAAGGCCATCAGCTAACAATGGTGTGAAAACTCAAAAGGAGTGAAAAATAATAATAATAATAATAATAATAATAATAATAATAATAATAATAATAATAATATGGAGATGGTAATAATACCAAATGGTGCGCTTCGAACAGTTCCCAAAATCTTGGAACAAAAACCGGATTAACTGGAATCTGGAGAGATATTTTAGTCTCCACAGACGGTAAAGTTGTTGAGGTCTGCACGCATACTGCGAAAAGTGCAAGAGCCGCTTAAAGTCCAGTAAGTATTATCAAACATATGGTGGGAACGGACAATAAACATCAAGACAAAAGCATTGTTAAAATCAACTATAGTACTGGGTAGAGATGTGGAGTACTGAGGAAAGTCCTGGATACTGCGATATGTGCAAGAGAATTACAGCCGCTTAAATCTAACAAGAATTATCAAACATATGGTGGGAACATGCAATAATTATCCATACATCATAATTGTTAAAATTATTTAGAGTACTGGGGAGAGTTCTGGAGTATTGGGGAGACTTGAAATTGCATTACAAGGGACACTTGTTAATATTGGTAGAAAAAAACCTCAATTCTGCGAGTCGATCTCGTGTATAAGTCGACCCTTATTTTTGTAGTTGCAAAATTTTTATTGCATGGAATTTATTTTCTTGGGTCCAAAATTTGTCTTCTTTCCATAAGGTCTGTATTTTTTACTTTAAGAATTGTGAGTTGTATATAGTACGATGTCAATTTCGTTTTTCCTTTTTTGAAAAAAAAAGGTCTTTAAAATTCGACCTGTACAAGAGTATTCACGGGGAAAAGAAAAAAAGCTGCAAGATTTTAAAGTTAAATACAGAAGCTTTGGTAAAACTTGCTGGCACTTGATACTGCAACAATGAGGTTGGATTTTTCGGTAAAAAAGATCGAATGATGATGATGATGATGGTAGCAAATATAGGGAGTCAAGGAAGAAAGAAAGAAAGAAAAGAAAGAAAGAAAGAAAAAGAAAGAAGAAAAAAATATGGAAGGTGAGGAGAAAAGAAAGAAAGAATTGATAGAAAGAAAGGGAGAAAGCAAAGAAGGAAAGAAAGAAAAATATAGAAGGTGAGGGGAATAAACAAATAAATAAATATGAAAGGTTAAGAAGAAGAAGAAAGAAAGAAAGGAAGAAAGAAAGAAAGAAAAAAATCAAAGAAAGAAAGAGAGAGAGAGAGAGAGAGAGAGAGAGAGAGAGAGAGAGAGAGAGAGAGAGAGAGAGAGAGAGAATATGGAAGGCGAGGAAAATATAAAGAAAGAAAGAAAGGAAGAAAGAATTAAAAAAAAATAAAAAAAGAAAAGATGGAAGATGAAGGAAAATAGAAAGAAAGAAAGAAAGAAGGAAAGAGAGAGAGAGGGGGAAGAGAGAGGGGGGCAGATGAGATATAAAGAAAGATATCAAACAAATTATTATAATAAAAGTTTTTTACTTACTTGTTCGTATCACGTGTGTAAATATACCATTCCAAATATTTAAGAGTAT
>CM042162.1:77084737-77099737 GCA_023376005.1 Doryteuthis pealeii
CTTCTTTCTTTCTTTCACACACACGCACACACACACTGTCACCGTCATATATCTACACAAATAATTTTTTTTTGTTTTTTTTTCACTCATACATGCGTACACACATACATGCACTCACACATACATGCGTACACACACGCACACACCTCCGTGTTATTTGTTTTCTAGTTTTTTTTTCTTTCTTTTATACACACACACACACACATACATGAATACATAGGCATACACAGGCGTACATACGCCGACATATATATATATATATATATATATATATATATATATATATATAGATAGGTAGATAGAGAGAGAGAGAGAGAGAGAGAGAGAGAGAGAGAGAGAGAGAGAGAGAGAGAGAAGGGATTTCTATCACCGTCACATATCCACACAAAGATTCTTCTTTTTCACACACACACACACACACACACACACCACTCTAACCATTCATTTTTTTCTGTCCACACACACCACACACAAACACACACACATACGCACTCACATTCAGATATATACACATATGTTCTCTCTCTCTCTCTCTCTCTTCTCTCTCTCTCACACACACACACACACACACGCGCGCGCGCACGCACACACCTACATTTTCAATTATTTCTCTCAATATTTTTTGTTTACTATTTCTCTGAAATGTTTGAGATGAGACTTGATGATTAGTATTATTACAACAAGAATATTCCCGAGATGGAAAAGAAAGTTCCCGAGTTCGAGAAGGTTCCCGAGTCCGACAAGAAAAAAACTGAAGAAGGCCGGAGAGCACATCGGCCGAAACATTGTACAGATAACAATGAAGATGAGGACAAATTCCGAATAATACAAATAATACTATTTTTTGTTTTTTGTTTTTTTCATTCATACACAAGCACACACACACACACACACAAGCACACACACACACACACACACACACACACACACACACACACACACACACAGACAGACTGTTACATATCCACACACTCATTTCTTTATTTTTTCTTTCTCACGTGGGAGCACACACACACATATACCCGGACATATGTTCTCTCTCTCTCTAATAAACTACTTTCTTTCTTTCTCTCTTTCTTTCTCTCTTTCTTTCGTTCTTTCTATCTCTCTTTCTTTCTCCTTTTCTTCTTTTTCTTTCTTTCTCTCTTTCTTTCTTCTTTTCTCTTTCTTTCTTTCTTTCCTCCCTTTCCTTCTTTCTTTCTTTCTTTCTTTCTTTCTTTCTCTCTTTTCTCTTCTTCTTTTTTCTTTTTCTTTCTTTCTTTCTTTTCTCTTTCTTCTTCTTTCTTTCTTTCGTTTTCTTCTTTCTTTCTCTTTTTCTCTTTCTTTCTTTTCTTTCTGTCTTTCTTTCTCTCTTTCTTTCTCTTTTTCTTTCTTTCTTTTTCTTTCTCTCTCTCTTTCTTTCATTCCTTTCTTTCTTCTTTCTTTCTTTCTTTCTTTCTTTCTTTTCTTTCTTTTTCTTTCTTTCTTTCTTTCTCTTTTTCTTTCTTTCTTTCTCTTTTTCTTTCTTTCTTTCTATTTATTATATACACACTCACACACAGGCATTCACTCATCACATCACACACACATGGAAAATGCATACCCATTTCTAGTAAAAAGCGAGTTCGATCCCAGCAGGATGCCCCATACTTGCGATCTTGTGTCACATGTTTATCGTGGTGAAGGTGTTAGTTAAGTACCTACCAACACATTTTAGAATTTATTTCGTTTTTTTTCTTCTCGTAGACGCATACGTACACGAGTAGATGTAGATCGGTGTTGGCATATCAACTCATTATGGGTTATCTAAAGCCGAAATTCAATTGTAAACGTTTGATTGCTGTCGTTGTTGGCATCCTTCCATCTACGAGAGACGATGGAGTAGTGTCCAATTTTTTTTTTAATTACGTAACCTGGGCAGGTTTATATGGAGGATAGGCTGTTACCCAAGCAGCATCCCCTCTTCACACTTTGTATCTGACTTTTAATCCCACTACTGTCGGTGATCCATTGTGAAGTTCTGTTGAGAAATTATATATATATATATATATATATATAAGCAATGCTCTCCTATAAACGGGATGGACCACTCTCTGGTGGTCTTTACATATATACAGATATATTTTCAAGTATTCCGATCTAATCTATTAATAATGGAGATTCGGTCTCCATTTGTCTGTAACCGAAACTACGTCACTGCTTACGTCACAATACCGAAAATCGTCAACATAAAATAAAGTTTAATCAGGTATAAAAACTTATTTTTGACTCTCACCCCTAAAGTTTACAAATAAATAAATACATAAGATATTGGGTAGCACTGGATTTCAGCATCACACCACCTTTTAGGGAGTCCAGCTCCTGATTTGTTTTTGGTATTTACTCCCCTAGTCTTTCCTTTGGATGGGGTAGAGCCACTAGGATTTAATTAAAATAAAAAAGTGAGAATTAATAAAATAAATAAGAAAAATTAAACAAAAAATAAAATAAAATAATTATGATTTTAAACAGGTAAACACTTCATACTTAGTTACAATATCAATGTTTAAAGAGCCCATGTATTAAAGTAGTTCAAAATCATTTTAAACATTATTTCAAACAGATCTATTTTGTCCATAGACAAGAACTACCACTCTGGAATTGGACATAATGGCAATGAAGGGGTGACTTAACAATTATAGCCTCCAATCAAAGTGTCTTCTCAATCATTTTAAATATGTAAACACTTCATACTTAGTTATAATATCAATATTTTAAGATCTAACGTATTAATGTAGTTCAAAATCATTTTATATATTATCTCAAACAGATCTATTTAACAAACACATGAGATCTTAACAGAGTTCTGAGTGGGGTCAACCCTTCATGGCCATTACTTCTAGGTTTGCTCTGACCAGGAATGGTAGTACATGTTAGGGTCCCATCTATGGGTGAAATAAATCTTTTTGAAAATTAATAATATCTGACAGGAACAGTTGAAATCATTAGTATTTAAATAGGAATATTTTTTGTACATTATCACAAATATTTCAACAGAAGGGATATTCTAGACCAGTGGTTCTCAACCGGTGTCCATGTGGACCCCCAGGGACCATATAAATTTTTTTGTCAAGTTGGGGATATCTGCAACGGCATTTACTATAAAGTAAGTCATCAGGCGGCCTAATGTCAGTATCAACCAGACAGCGAGGGAGTCTATCCCCTTTTCTCTTGCGCTAGACCAAGGAGATTATTTCAGAGTCTGATGTAGAGCGCCATACCTACAATCAGCTCTTTACTTTACCGCACTGATCCCTGAATTACTCATACGCTGAGTTGGCGAGGGCCGGTATCGAACTAGGAACCTTGTGATTCCTAACCGAACGCTCTACCGACTGAGCTAATTATAATTATCCCTTGTTTGCACAGATATATGGTTCCAAGTATTCCTATCTAATACAAATAATTTTCGAACAACTCTATTCGACATATATATGGTATCCTGATAGGTAATACCAATGTGGGTTAGTGTACTTGGGAGTCCCTTCCCCCACCCTCAGTCGTTAGAGCGTTCGTAGGTGTGGCGCTCCACCTCAGACACAACAATAATATCCTTGGTCTAGCGCTAGTGAAAAGGGGATAGACTCTATCGCTGTCTGGCTGATACCGACATTAGGCCGCCTCAACAACTTACTTGGGAGTAATAGTAATGAGAGGTCACTCCATATGTAAGTAAGTAAAGCCGTCGGGTTGGCCTAATGTCGGTATCTGCCAATCAGTGAGGGAGTCTATCCCCTTTTCACTAGAGCTAGACCAAGCGTCTGAGGTGGGGCGCCCCGCCTACCATCAGCTCCTCACTCTACCCCACAGATTCATGTGCTACTCATACGCTGAGTTGGCGAGGACCGGTATCGAACCAGGAACCTTGTGATTCCTAGCCGAACGCTCTACCGACTGAGCTAAACCGGCCCTTAGTTTAGTGTTATAAACAGAACCCCCTTTTGGGGAGCGAGTTCGTACCCCTCTCCGTAGGGTGAAGTCAGTATTTGGTTTCGTTTCGTTTGGTTTCGTTTGTTTAACGGCATATCAACCTCAGTGGGACATTTAATGCCGACAAAGTTTTGAAATAAATTCATTCTTAATGGATACTCATTTTTTTTATAAACACATTTTTCTATTTAACCCATAGATGGGACCCTAACAGGTACTACCACTCCGGGTCAGAGTGGACCAGGGAGCAACGGTGATGAAGGGGATTTCCACGTTCCCCACCATCATGTCATTCCCAGGACATGTAGACCCTGAGCCACCACCTTCTAGCACCCATATAGGTGATAGGGCTTGACGTGACCAACCGATTGTTCGGAGGGGGCCTATCCGACCACCCCTCTAGTCCAAGAAAGGGCCAAAGTGGAGTATTGCATGTCATGAACTGCTCATCCACCTGTGCTCTCTCCTTAAGCATCACGGGTCGCCACCCACGGCCAACTGATGGCTCCATTAGGGGAGTCTTACCCCTCTGCAGAGGTGCAGTTGGTGAATTCTAACTCCCGAACCGACAGGGTGGGAAGTCGGTGTATCTTAAGACGCGCTATGAGGGCAAACATACACGAATAGATATGTTCATCATCCTGAACGTGCGTGCACACACACACACACACACACACACACACATGTACACAACTATATCAGCAGATACACATGCACGTACCCATGCGCACGCACACACACACATATACACACATATACTCACACATATACACACACATACACATACACACATATATACACACACACCTCTATACACACACACACACACACACACACACATAAAAGTAGGGGAATGTCCTATTGTCAGTATCAGCCGGACAGCGAGAGAGTCTATCCCATTTTCGGTAGCGCCAGATCAGGGAGATTGTTATTTTTCTAAGGTGAAGCACCAAACCTATCGTCAGCTCCCCACTTTGCCTTACAGATCAGATTATCCAGTCTGGGATACTCGTGCGCTGAGTTGGTGGTGACCGATATCGAACCAGGAACCTCGTGATTCCCTGGCAGGTGCTCTACCGGCTGAGCTAAACCGGCCGATTTATACACACATACACACATACACTCTGATAAACTCACATACCTGCACACCCATATTCTTTCTTTCTTTCTTTCTTTCTTTCACACACACACACACACACCACTTGTCCAACCATTACATATCTTTCTGGAGGTGCGTGGTGTACCGTCGTAAGAAATGAACACGGATCAAAGAGTTCAAATCCTGTACGTGGCTATTTACATTTTACATAGCGCTAATACACTTGGGAAATATATGTATCCAACTACTCTTCCATTAGCTATGGGTAAATAGTAGGGCAGACTTGGTTCTTTAACTTTGTCTAGATAACCAATCCAGGAGAAGGAAAATCCTGAATTCAAACCTGTTAAACCCCGCTTAAAAAATTGGCCTTGTATCACATCCTACTCGTTCGGAGTCGTTGGTAAATATATATAAATATTTTTCTCTTTCTTTCTTTCTTTCTTTCTTTCATTTTTCCTTTCTTTCTTTCTTTCACGAACACACACGATCTCTCACCTGTTCAGCCTACTCCCATCTTCGTATCTCTTTCAACACAGGTAAAAACAGGACACTCATTGTCAATTATCTTTTTTGCATCCATTCTTTCTTTCTTTCTTTCTTTCTTTCTTTTCTTTCTTTCTCTTCCACGCACCACACTCGCACATACGATCTATCCCATGTCTTACACATTTTTCTGTCTTTCTTCTCCCCCTCTCCCCTCTCTCACACACACACACACACACACACACACACACACACACACAACACACATCCTGTCGCATATAATCACGCACATTCATTCATTCATCTATTCGGTGCTATTCGCAGAATTGCGTCCCGGCCTCCTTCCTTAAAATAACACTAGGCGTTGATAGCTGAAAAAACAACCCCACGTACGAATGAAGTCCCTAGCTTAAGCACCCATCGTCGTTGTGGTATACAAATAAAATAAAAATACCGATAAATATTTTGATTTTTATTTGTCGAAAAAGAAATTCAAAAAAATGAAAATACCAAAAAAAAAAAAAAAGAAGATATTTCTTAGAGGATTGAAGGCGTTTTTATCGTTTTTTTTAGTGGTTTGAAGGGTTGTAAAAGTAAAAAAATTAAATATTTACACCCCCCCCCCCTTAAAATATCTTTAAGAGGAGAGGGTTAAAATATTTACATTTACCTGTCGAAAAAAAGACTGGAAAAAATATCGCATTAACTTTCCGGGAAAAAACGCCTTAAGGGCTGGTCGTTTTTTTTTCCAGCTAGAGACTTCATTCGTAGGTACGGTTGTTTTTTCAGCTCTCACCGTCTACCATTTTTTTAAAGCAGGATGCCGGGACGCAATTCTGCGAATAGCACCATTTATTCTTTTTCCCCCTCTTTCTTTCTCATGCACTTATATACACACACATGCACACCCATAAACTGTCGTACTCACACACAAATACACACATCTTGTATATCAACACGCAAACGTTCTTTCTTTCTTTCTTTCTTTCTTTCTTAGATGCAAACCACATAAGGGCACGTGATCTATCATCTGTCCAAACTGTACGTATCTTTTTTCCTTTCTTTCATTCTTTCTTTCTTTCTTCATTTATTTATTTATTTATTTTCTCGCAAGTGTACACACATACACACATTCCTTCTTTCTTTCTTTCTTTCTTTCTTAGATGCACACCACATATGGACACATGATCTATCATCTGTCCATACTACACACACCTTTCTTTTTTCTTTCTTTCTTTCTTTCTTTCTTTCGATTTTTCTTTCTTTCTTTCTTTCTTTCTTTCTTTTTCTCGCAAGTGCACACACATACACGCTTTCTTTCTTTCTTTCTTTCTTTCTGTCTTCTTTCGATTTTCTTTCTTTCTTTCTTTCTTTTTCTCGCAAGTGCACACACATACACGCTTCTTTCTTTCTTTCTTTCTTTCTTTTCTTCTTCGATTTTTTCTTTTCTTTCCTTTCTTTCTTTCTTTCTTCTCTTTCTTTCTTTCTTTCTTTCGATTTTTTCTTTCTTTCTTTCTTTCTCTTCTCTCTTCTTTCTATCTTTTTCTTTGTATCTGTCTGTCTTTCTTTCTATCTTTCTTTCTTTCTATTTTCTTTCTTTCTTTCTTTCTTCTTTCTTTCTTTCTATTTTCTATTTTTCTTTCTTTTATCTTTCTTCTCTATCTTTCTATCTGTTCATTTCTTTCTTTCTATCTGTCTTTCTTTCTTTCTTTTCTTTCTTTCTTTCTTTCTTTCTTTTCTTTCTTTCTTTCTTCTTTTTCTTTCTTTCTTTCTTTCTTTTCTTTTTTCTGTCTTTCTTTGTTTGTTTGTTTAATTGTTAATTTATCTTTCACACACACACACACACACACACACACACACACACACACACTGTCACATATCGTCACGTACACACTAATTCTTTCTCTTGTTCTTTCTTACTTCTTTCTTTTTCAACTCCCCCACATACGCACCCCACATGCACAATCCACGTGTACCTCTCACACGTTCACACCTACACACATCTCTTTCTGACTTTTCTTTCATATACACAAACACGGCTACAAGAACTGGAAGGTTTAGCACATGTCTGCATATTGTGATGTCAAAGGAAAGTAATAAATATCACTTAGGCGCTTCCATATTTTCTAAACATCTATACATATTTAAAGGGCAGTTTGTGTCTATGTATGTCCGGAGGAAACGAAGAAAATAAAACAATTAATGACAAAGTAAATATATATATATAGACATTCACTATTACCAGATCTTGCTTTTTTGAGCCAAAAATAATGAAGAATTAATTTATATTCGTGAAGAGAATTAAAAAATAAAATTTGAATAGTAAAAGCGTGGAATTTATTTTTGCATTTAATATTGTAAATCATCATCATCATCAAGTCGCGCTGTTAGCACGGATATCCATGACAGTCTCTCTCCCTCCGTCCCTATCGCTCATCATTCTCGGGAGGTCCTCTATGCAGCATCCTGTATCCGCACAGAGCTGATCAATGTACGTCTTTGCTGGTCGGCCCACACTGGCGTGTCCATGTGCTGGCAACCACCGGAGGACGTCGCTTATGAGTTCGTCCTTGCTTCTCCAGCAGTGTCCGCGTGTCTTGTCCGTCTTACTCGGATGGTTTGGGTGATATGTGGCAAGTGGCCGTACAGCTGTTTTCTCGTAGGGCGTTGTTTCCACATATTGTTCAGGATCACCCGCAGCATTCTTGTGCAGCTTCCATCTAGTTTATTCTCTAGTCGCTTCGTTAGGGTCCAGGTGGTGCAGCCATACAGCAGCACTGACACGACAACAAGAACTGTCTCTTTAACTTGTCTGTGAGATTGGATTTCCATATGATAGATAATCTATTTATAGCGGCCCATACCTTTCCTATACGTGCATTAACGTCGTTTTCTATGGAGGAGATGTTACTGCCTAAGTATCTAAATTGTTCTACAGAGTTTAGGAGTTTGCCATCGATGGTTGAGATGTCACTTTTGTTTTTGAAAGACATGAACTCACATTAATTTTTCGTTTCGGTGTGTGTGTGTAATTTTTTTCTCTGACGCCTCACCAGGCCGCATCAATGCAAGTTCCAGGCGACGCTGGGTAGCCACTTCTAGTACATATATAAAGGGCAGTTTGTGTGTATGTATGTCTGGAGGAAACTAGGAAAATAAAACAATTAATGACAAAGTAAATATACATATACACATTCACTGTCACCAGATCTTGCTTTTTGCGCAAAACTTATGAAGATTTTTATTTATATTCTTGATAGAAACAGCATGGAAATTTTTTTTTTTTTTTAATTTGATATTTTAAAAGGAGACACTGATTTTCTTTTCAGACGTTCTGTTCACTTTTTTTAGATGCTCCTCCTGGCCGGATCAACAAAAGGTCTTTTTACAAAGGGATTTTATTGCAGCATCCGGCGGGATCCAACTTGCGATTCAGTAATAATGGATCTGTGATATTTAATTTTTTTGTATGTATGTGTGTATGGACGTATGTATGTTTGACATTTCCAACCCTCCATGTTCTCTCCAATATGACAGTATCCCTTTCGAAGTTGACGAAAGGTCACACCTGTCATATCTGAGAGAAGATGGAGGGTTAGAAATGTCAGACACGTGGTCGAATTCTGCTTTCTAAGTCTGGATATGTCAATCATAGGAAATCTCATCAGGGACAATTCATGTAAACTCCAGGAACAAACAATGTGTTTTGTGCAATCTGTAACAAAGTCTGTACGTCAGCTTCTGGTCATAAGAGACATATGGTGGTGCATAAGCATCAAATCTGTTCATCTGATACAACGGAAGGACGTCCTTCCTATTTCATATTTGCATCAAACTTTTTGGATCTGCTACGGATTTGATGATTCATTTGAGGGCTCATGAGAGGAAATGTTCTAGTGTGGGGTTCTAGGATATTGAGGGATGACAGTGATCTGTAAAGATTATGCTATTGCTATGTCTAGCTGAAGCTACGAAAATAAAACAATTAATGATTAAGTATATATATATATATATATATATATATATATATATATATATATATACATTCACTATCACCATGCTGGATTAACACAAGGTTTATTTTAAGTGGGGATTTTTATGGGGCATTCAGCGAGGATCCAACTCATGATTCAGTAATAATGGATATACGAGATTAATTTTACCCCCCCCCCATCTACCCAGGCGACGCCGGGTAGTCGCTTCTAGTCATTTAATATGTCACAAGTTCTGGAACGTGGATCGAACACACTGCTAATCAACTCTATACCACAGCCTGGAGATAAGAGAGTATTTGCTTAGACTTAATAAGTTTTGGGGGACAGCTGAATGCCTCAAGTGTACGGGGCACCCGACGAGGATCGAAATCACTCCATTATCAATGACCTAGCTGGCTGGTTGGTTGGCTGGATCTTATGGCATGCCAACCCTTGTCGGGTTATTTTATGCCGAAGACGTTTTTGTTTTATTCATTCTTGATGAGTATTCAATCTTTTTGAATTTTACATGTCAACCCTTGTTGGTTTATTTTATGCCAAAGACATTTTGTTTTATTCATTCTTGGTGGGTATTCAATCTTTTTTGATTTTACGGCATGTCAGCCCTTGTTGGGTTATTTTATACCGAAGACGTTTTTGTTTTATTCATTCTTGATGGGTATTCAATCTTTTTGGATTTTACGGCATGTCAATCCTTGTTGGGTTATTTTATGCCGAAGACGTTTTGTTTTATTCACTCTTGACGGATATTCAGTTTTTAAAAAATCCATTTTTAATCACATTTTTCTATTTAATTCATATATGGGACAATAACATTTACTACAACACTGGGTCAAAGTGGACCTGGGAGTAATGGCGAGGAAGGGTATACCACACTCCCCAGAACTCCAAAAGTAGAACTTCACCATTAGATACAGTTTAACAGAGAGAGAGAGAGAGAGAGAGAGAGAGAGAGAGAGAGAGAGAGAGAGAGAGAGAGAGAGAGAGAGAGAGATCAAGTGTGTGCTATGATTGGTTGGTTGGTTGTTTTTTACGGCATGTCAACCCTTGTTGGGTTATTTTATGCCGAAGTTTTGTTTTATTCATTCTAGATGGGTATTTAATTAAAAAAACAACAACTTTTTCATCACAATTTTTCTATTTAACCCATAGATAGGACATCACACAACCCAGGACTCCGAAATCGGAACTTCACCATTAGATACGTCATATCCAGGACAGGACAGGAGAGAGAGAGAGAGAGAGAGAGAGAGAGAGAGAGAGAGAGAGAGAGATGGATATCCATGCTGTCAGTGCGACCTGATGATGATGCTGCTGATGATGATGATATTCCCGGTTGGAATTTCATATCTCCGTACTCCTAACGCTTCTCTGCCCGAATAAATAAGGTCGTCTTATCTTTTGCGTGTCAGTATTAATTTAGACTCTTGCTTCTCAGCATTAGATTCGTTTTCATACGCACTGTTTAAATTACCCGATTTTTTTTGTTTGTTCTTTTGCGTAGTGCCTGGTTCATTCAAGAAACTACGCCTTAAATTTGGTTCCAAGAAACGTCAGTTGACTCATTGCTTAAAATAAAATGGAAATCTGATAAGATAATTCGAAAATTAAATTCTTCGAGGCTGTAGCCGTGTCAGTACTACTGTATACCTTCACCACCTGGAATCTAACAAGGTTCTTGGGAAAAAAGTTAGATAGCAACTGTACAAGAAAGCTATGGGATGTCTTGAACAAATTCTGGAAGCCGCTCCCCAAAAAGGGAGCATCTGTAAGGCCATTTGCTCTAATTTCCTTAAACTGGGTATAGTGGTGATGTTTGGAGCTTTGGTGAGTGCGGAGTACACCTTCGTCGCCATTACTCCCAGATCTATTCTGACCAGGAGTGGTAGTACCTGTTAGGGTCCAATCTATAGTTAAATAAACTTTTAATAATTTTTTAAAAATGGGTTTAAAAATGGGTTTAAAAATTGAATACCCCAAAAGAATGAATAAAACAAAAAATAACCAAAGGTTTGACATCCTATAAAATCCAACTTAACCAGCATCCAACCGAATGTTACAAACGTCGTCTCCGTTAGATAGATCTGGCTGCGTGCTGTCTTGAAAAAATCCTGGAAGCAAAAAAACACAAGATTGTTTAATCTGATCTCTCTGATAAGATAATGCGAAAATTAAATTCTTCAAACCTGCAGCCGTGTAAAATTTTTAAATGCCATCCTTGGCCAGTTGAAAAGGACTTAAAGAAAGTCCTGTGTTATGGAATCCTTTGGTAAGCGAATAAGTCCTATCCTGTGTATTGTTAAAGGTCCAGTGATTTAATTCTATGTCCGTCGTCTAAGAGTGTCAACGTAGTTATGTCCAGTATGGTCAGTTTAAGTCCTGTATCAGCAGCAGAGTATTGCCAGTGATTGACCAAGAGTTTGATCACATGGTTCTTGCCGAGTCTGTAAGTAGGAGTGGGCTTTTAACACACACCTTATATGCGAAATTTCTCAACATCTACTGTAAGGCTACACTACCTGGAATCTAACAAAGCGCTTGGTGGTGGGGGGGGTTTAAATCGCAACAGTTCAAGAATGCTACGGCATGTCTTGAACAAATCCTGGAAGCAGCACTCCCCAAAAAGCTGGAGGAATAACACTGGTTTACAAAGAAATTGAGGCAAGCACAAAAATAGCTGTTTTAACCTAATTTGGGGGTGCAGTTGAATTCAGATTTGAAATCCGTTTTTACTTATCACCTTAGTTTTTTTTTAGATATGCATACTGTAAATTTTGTACACATACTGTACATAGTATATGCACTCAGGTTAATTTTAATATTGTGACTTATGTCTTCTTTTTTAGTTATTATGCAACACATTATATATATAATATATATATATATATTTTGCGTTCAATCACAGAGTGCTGCACTGCAGTCAGTAACTGTCTGTGGTACTATGTAAAAAACATATTCGTAATATATACTGGTATTTCACTAACCCAAGTTAACATTGGTTAAGTCCAACCATTTCTTACTTCTTAATAGGGTACTTTCTAACATTTTATGTTTTATATATACTCCTCCTTTTCTTTCGGTCGGGTCTGGGGTCTGGTATATCTTCTGGGGAGCCGGTCTGTTAGGATCACTCCTTATCAGAAGCCCTGTGTTATTGTTAGTTTTTAGGTAATAAATATAAAACTTCGATTTACGTTGATGTTACTTTATTTATAAAATCCCCAAACCAGACAATGCGCGCAGATCCTTACATCTTGCTAGCTCGGCTTCTAACTTCTGCTTTAAACTTACTATATCCTTAAACCGGAAGAGGGCCTTCTATGGGGTTCGGTTCTCACGATCCATCCCCGCAAGGCAAAGTGAGATTGAGGTCAAGCGCCGTCACTCACCCTCAAGGCCATCAGTTGCACTAATCGCCATTATGATTTCTACAATACCTTATAAAAGCATTAGGGATCCAATAATTATGTAACAAATGTTCTTTATCTATCCAGTTTTATCTGTAATAAGCTGCTGCAACTGTTGAAATAAGCATGTCTATACTCTGTATATACTAAAATGAGACTATTTAAAAGACAGAAAACTAGAGGCGATAGAGCAAAACTGTTTAGAAATTTGAATTCAGCAAAACCCAAATTAGTAAAAAAACACCTATTCACATTCTTGCCTCAGACAAAACATATTTTTTTGTAAACCAGTGTAATAGTTTGATTCTTACCTTGCTTTGTGTTATATGAAATGTAAATCATCTCGCCCTGGATTTGAACTCGTCTTGCTGTGTTCACTTTCTAAGTCGATAACCATTGCACTACACGCCTCCACACTTACTGTCTCTTAGGGCCGATCTATTTTATCTTTTAAAATGCTAGATCTTCTGGTTTTATTTCGGGCTGGATGAATAATGATTTCTTTTTTTGGGGGGGGGGGGTTCTTCTCCGAAAATCTTTCCCAGGTAATTTTATGCGAAACGTCCTAAGTTGGTTTTCGGATGTGTCCATAGAATTTGGAGTTTTTTTTTTATTTCTCATTTTTTTTTTCAGTCTGTGCTTTGTGTTTTTTTTGTTTTTGTTTTTGTTGCCATTATTGGCTGGTGTTATTAATCATTCTTTGTTCTGCTTTGTATATTCTTCGATCCCTTGGGTTGTCGCATCTACATATATCTCAAGTCCTGGCAAGTCCCTCTCTTTCTATCCACTCCTCTTTTTTCTTCTAATAATGTCCTCTTGTTTGTTTGTTTCTTTAACTTTCTTCTTCTTCTTCTTCTTCTTCTTCTTCTTCTTCTTCTTCTTCTTCTTCTTCTTCTTCTTCTTCTTCAGATTTTCCCTTCTTCTTCTTCTTCTTCTTCTTCTTCTTCTTCTTCTTCTTCTTCTTCAGATTTTCCCTTCTTCTTCTTCTTCTTCTTCTTCTTCTTCTTCTTCTTCTTCTTCTTTTCTTCTTCTTCATCTTCCCTTCTTCTTCTTCTTCTTCTTCTTCTTCTTCTTCTTCTTCAGATTTTCCCTCTTCTTCTTCTTCTTCTTCTTCTTCTTCTTCTTCTTCAGATTTTTCCCTTCTTCTTCTTCTTCTTCTTCTTCTTCTTCTTCTTCTTCTTCTTCTTCTTCTTCTTCTTCTTCAGATTTTCTTCTTCTTCTTCTTCTTCTTCTTCTTCTTCTTCTTCTTCTTCTTTTCTTCTTCTTCTTCTTCTTCTTTTCTTCTTCTTCTTCTTCTTCTTCTTCTTCTTCTTCTTCTTCTTCTTCTTCTTCTCTTTTCTTTTCTTTCTTTTTTTCTTGTTCTTTCTTTCTTTCTTTCTTTTTCTTTCCTTTTTCTTCATGTTGCTTCTTCATTTTTAACTTCATTTCATTCATTCTTTTTTTAAACCTTTTCTTTTTCTTTTTTTTTTTCTTCTCCCTTTCTCTCGCTCTTCTTCTTCTTCTCTTTTCTTCTTCTTTTTTCTTTCTTTTCTTTTATCTTCATCTTCATGTTTCTATTTTCTTTCTTTCTTTCTTTTTTCTTTCAACCTTTTCTCTTCTTTATTTTTCTTTCCTTTTTCTTAATCTTTTTTCTCCCACCTCCTCCTCCTCCTCCTCCTCCTCCTCCCACACCCACCTCCTCCTCCTTCCCCTCTCCTCCTCCACCTCCTCCTCCTTTTGTTTTGCATTTTGTTGCTGTTGATATTGTCATCATCTTCATAAACCTGCAGGTGTTCCTCCCACATTCCGTATCCACAGACGACCAATCCATTCTATCTATCGCCACTCACCCCTCCGTTAACAAAACTAGTTTTTCTCTTCTCTCTCTTATTAGATAACTCTATCGCTTTACTGGTCGTCCCTTGGGTCATCAGTTAATAAAGACATTCTTATACAAATCGTTGACATAGATCGTATTATCCTTGTTCAACATAATGTTTTCATTACGCTGATATGCTCGGCTAGAACCAAACAGAAACCTTACTGAATAAGATATGGTTTCTTTGTCTTAATGACATATTAACCT